>CM042537.1:13891708-14209208 GCA_023630585.1 Cranoglanis bouderius
AGCTTCTTTTCCACAGCCCTTTTCCATCAGTGTTCAATGTCATATTAATGAAAAATCCAACATATGTTTCTATATAGAAATAGTTGCATCAGGTTATGCTGCCTGACTGAAATGTTGTAATTATGAGGTGAACGCACACGAATGCCACAACAGTGTCGTAATTACCACTCAGGATCTCGTATTTTTCTATGAGCCCCAACTTTCAGAGTTGGGGGTGCGTGTCAGTAACACAAATTCATGGAGGCCACCAATATAATTGTGACGCCTACAACAGACGGTAATATTTAAATGATAATTATGCACGTCAACTGTTCAGTTCTTTGTTTTCTGTCAGTAAGGCAAAATAAACTTATGAAAGGCTTACGTGCAGCGCCTGAGTGTTTTTGCAGAGCACCTTAAGCCAAATGAACGTAAAAAGGCATTTATTTTCACTAAATCTCAAATGTTATTTGATGTAACGAGTAGACTTTTGACTATAAGTACAATAAGTGTTGCCAGCTTTCTTTCACAAATATGGTAACGGTCGAAAACAACATGAAAAATATAAATAATTTCAAATTTCCTTCGAATAATTTCATACATAATTTCAATATCTTGAATATTTAATATGTAACCGTCTACACTGTTTCTAGGTCTCTAGTTAAATGTAAACAAATTTGTGATATTGACCATGTTTTGCTTTGTACAAAAGGTCAGATTTTCCTCATGTCTAAACTCTTCTATTGAAGCACATATTCAGACGACACTCTGATGGATTTGATCTAAAATGGATCATAAGGTCTGAGAATGGGAATATTGTTTTAAATGATAAACGAAAGATACCTACTAAATGTTGTTGTTTTTTTTTTTTGTTTGTTTTTTTTTAATTGCATGTTGAGCCACAAACTGAGAGCCACTGGTCCGAAAAAGTTAGATCTGACCTGAGTAATATGTTTCTTCCATATGTTTTGTGGCCCAGTGTACCCAAAAGTTTTCTCCTGAGTTTAGCCATAGGCTAAACAATAACAAGATGTGCAGAGTTATATTCATAAATCAGATATCATTGCTCAAGCACCTGAAACACTTACAGTAAATGAGTCAGTGTTAACTCCAACAGTGTTAAACTTCCTCTTATAGAATAGTGGTGTCGTGGAAATGCTACAACACTATGGAGTTCACTGTGGAATCACAGTAGTGTACACTCTTAGAAGAAAAAAAAATTAAAACGCTCCCGGATCCAAAAGTGAATTTTGGATGGTTGTCAGTTCTTGTTTTTTTTTTTTTAATCCCGCGTTGTAGCGTTGCCACCGAGAACAGAAACCGAAGACCCCTTTTGATTGGTGGATAGCACCTATTTTTTTATTTTTTTATTTATTTTTTTAAACTCAGAAAAGCCATTAGTATTAATTTTACTCAAGTCTGAGTTTGTTAGATTTTAGTGTGTATCATGTACCATACTGGCAGTTAATCTCCACACTCACAACTCTGTTTAACCAGAGAAAGATAAGAGAAAGAGAAAACGCTTTCATGAGAGAAAACAAGACTGAGCGAGAAAAACAGACACAAAGGCTAGGCGCAGGTAGAGCTGTGCTGCCTTACGAAACACTCGTTCCTGTCGTGGGCCTTGTTTCTGCGTACTGTCTTTCCTGGGTACAGCATCACGCTGGCGCTGCCACTCTTTCTTTCTCACCCCCACCTTATACCCACATCCTGTCACAACGCCCACTGCTGCCCAGCTGCCTTAGGGAGGGGGACAAGGGGAAGCCAACGATGCAGAGAGGTGAAAAAACACCTATAGTAACACAGTGTCACTGATCAGTCAGTCCAACTTCATGTCCCTGCATACACACAAACTTACTTGTATTTCTATCCTAGTCAGAACCTGCAGTTAATCCATATGTTAAGTTGATGTTAAGCCTAGAAATTACAAGGTTCAATCTGAATATTCTGTGAATTTAAGATATTTAGCAGTAAAGTTTTCCTTACTTAAGGTCAAAAGGGTTGGTGTAAAACCCTTTCACGTATAAAGTATTTACTGTATATTCATATTCATGCCATATTTATATATTCAAATAAAAAGGCTAGATAAAACCTTATACCTTAAATCTTAGTCTCGGAATGTAACGTGTAGTGTATAATTAATTTAGTGTAAACCTAAATCTACCCTAAACACCAACTTAATCAGAATCCTAATACAAAATCTTACCTCAAACATTATTCCCTTTAAGTATATTTCTAATTCTAATGTACACTGTAACTCAAAGCGGAGTCTAATCCATAAGCAAATATTTTCTGGTAAGAAATGTTGTCATTATAGTAGTATGAAAGGCTCAAATGTATAGGCTAACTGGGACATTATTATTTTTTTGGACACATTGAATTACATCACGTCAAATTCAGCTGCTGCAAACCTACTATAAATACAAGCCATCTGAATGAATTAAGTATTAAGCGTATAATGTTTTCAAGATGTAGTCTGTATTTATTCAGGCAGTCTCAGTAAATACACTCGGAGGAAAATAAAACCCAATGCTTAATGCTCTGAGGAGTGTATGCATCAGGGGAATTTAACAGAAGATGTGAATGAAAAGCAGGAAAAGCAGCGTGCGGTTAGAGAGATTCTAACCTTCATTCACACCAACCCTGGTCTTATGTCTACAACATCTCCACTTCTCTATTTTAAGCCTCAAGCCTCTTTCCTGCCCCAGCATCCAACCCCCACGTCCACACACACATCCTAACGGCTGTGATGTGGAAGGAAGCTCTGCTCTTGCCAGCGCTATCACACATTCTCAAGCATCCATGACCACAAAGTGTTTTTAGAGTGTGCACACACACACACACACACACACACACACACACACACACACACACACACACCCCACAGACCTACTGTCTATGCCAGATATCAAGGAATGGGTACAGTCTGTTCACTGAGATTTTTTCATTAATACTGAAATAGAGTATTCAGGCGAATTGTTCTGCATGGTTGTATTGATTATTATACTTTAGTACTGAATTTGAGGTAATATAAATGGTTTAGATTCTCAAATTATTGGACAAAGGCTTTCTTTGTGTACTGTTACAAAGACCTAAACACAATAGTGTAAAATCTGGAGGGCTGAACTATTTCTGAACACAGAAATGGTTCTCGATCTTCTTTTAACCCTAGGATTTTGCTCTGAAGATATAGTTCGCTCAAAATGCTAAGATGGCTGCACTGAATGAAACTGAGCGGAAGCCAGAAAGTGTGCTGTATCATTATTTGACGAACATGATGTTTTGCAGAATGATGAAGGTAATGGCTGAGGAGTGACCCAAACAACCATCTCCATCACCACCAGCTCCTCCATCCCAGGGCCATGTCTCTGACAACTGTCAAACCTAATTTCTTCAGTCCATCATTAGAGTATACGCCAGTCTCCTTCCGTACACTTGTCCCTACTCTTTCCAGCCCTGTCCTCATCAGTTCAGTGGAGAGCAGGACAGAGCAGGACAATGCTACGCATAGAGGCACCTTCCCCACGGTCACTGTACCAGCCAATGAGACGGGCTTCAACTCCACGCAGCTCCCCATGGCATCGGTGGATGGTGCTGGAATGGGCATGGTCCTCATGCCCTTTGGCATAATCAGCATTGTCGGGTTGGCTGTCGTCGTGGTGAGGATGTTATGTTTGTCTGGGTAATATAGTTATATAGATTGTTAAATCTTTGGATGCTTGTAGTAGAGTTGAGATTTGTTCTGTAACTGCCAGAATGTATGAACATTCCTTAATGCTCTTCTAAGACGACTTCTAGTACTTTAATGAAAAAAAAAAAAAAAAAGCATTTAATTGGGACAACAATGCTTATAATATGTAACCTACTGTACGTTCACCATGCTCCCTGAGTATAGTCAGTTCTTAGTCAAAGGTATTTCTGAATACTAATAAAGTAATGTGTATATATACAGAACAGGCTTTAAGTTCTTCTCTATCTATGTTCCTCTTTACAGATGCTGTACATAAGGAAAAAGAAAAGGTGAGAAAACACTGCATCACTGGACTATTTTCAGTATTTTGCAAGATCTGACAAGTATTACACTGATAAACGTTTCTCTGTGCAGACTGGAGAAGCTAAGGCACCAGCTGATGCCCATGTATAACTTTGACCCAGCTGAGGAGCAGGATGACCTGGAACAGGAACTTCTGGACCACGGCCGAGACGGCAGCTCAGCAGGACCGAATTCCAAAGTGAGTATAATTAAATTGTCCATATTATTTTTGATAAAGTTACATATACCTAGCAAAAGACATTCAAACTCATTTTTTTAAAAAACATTTCATGTCACCATACATGTCCTGTGTTAAGTCGATTAGGGTAGCTACTTTATTTCCAGAAGAGGCCATTTCAGAATAATAGCTAAGAGACAGATTTATTTCAGCTTTTATTTACTAAATCAGATTTTTAGTGGGTAGCATTTGGTAGCATTGTCTTTTAATTGCAAACACTTGGGGTAGCCTTCCTCAAGCTTCTCACAATACTTTGCTGGAATTTTTGCTCATTCCTTATTACGGAACTGGTGTGATAGCCACTGCAGTACTTTCACTTTGCTATGTTTAAGCCATTTAGTTACATCTTTGGAGGTATTCTCAGAATCACTGTCCTGCTGGAAGACCCAGTTGCGACCAACTTTTAACTTTCTGGCTGATGTCTTGAGGTGTTACTTCAGTATTTCTAGAAAATCTTTCTTCCTCATGATGCCATGTATTTTCTAATGTGCACCGGTCCCTTTTCCAGCAAAACACCCCTACAAAATGATGCTGCCATCCTCATTCTGAACAATGCTCTGTTTTTGTGGTCCCATGATTTTTATATTTGCATACAATTGTTTGTACAGATGCTTGTGGTACCTTTTAGTTTAGTTTTTTTTAACGGCTTCTGAGGAGGAACCGGCCACATTTTTTCCCAAAGGTCTTGGCCGAGTTGCTTGGATTTTCCCATGCTATCAAGGGCAAATATGCACTCCCTCTAAAGTTAGGCCCTTTTATAGCCACAGCTGCGCTCCAAATTAACTGGCCAATCAGAAGATTCTACAGGTCATTACATCAATTTAATTCAGTTTAATTTTATCTGTATAACTCTTTTAACAGTGGACATTGTCACAAAGCAGCTTTACAGAAATATATACAGTTTGGATATAAATATTACATTTATAAATTTATCCCTAATGAACAAGGAAAGGAAAAACTCCCTGAGACAACATGAGGAGGAAACCTTGTAAGGAACCAGACTCATTTACATTTATGGCATTTTGTAGATGCCCTTATCTAGAGCGACTTACACTTTATTTCATTTATACATCTGAGCAGTTTAGGGTTAAGGGCCTTGTTCAAGGGCTGGTGGTGCTGGGATTTGAACTCACGATCTTCCGATCAATAGCCCAACATCTTAACCACTGAGCTACCACTGCCTTGGACTCAATTTCAGGATCCTTCTTGTCTGTTTAAAGAGACCATCAGCTTGGTGTATCTGAATCACTGATATAGTGAATTTAGACAAATACTGTAAGTAACTTGGCAAAAGAAATGTATGTTAACATAAAATGTATGGAGTTGTGAAAATCTGAGATTGAATATCCTTAGCCTTGGTGTATGTAAACCTTTGGCCTCAACTGAAGCAGCAGACCTTCAGACCCGACTGTGTTACTACGTGGTGCTTTTATAGCACATTTTAAGAATGGGGGCGTGAAAGCAGTATTAGACGTACAGCATTTAAAATGATCTCAGGATTATGGATCGAGTGAACATTAGGATTAGGTGTTGATAGTGAACATTAGGATTAGGTTAGATTTAGATTAGTGCATTTATAGCTAATCTGAAGGTCCTATAAACAAGTGTTCATGCAACATCATAGAACATGCTTGGAGGTGAGCACACCAAAAACTGCCCTCTTCTCTACACACTAGGGGTGTAACACAATTCATGGTTACACAATATCTGTATCTGTATCAGTTTGTATCTTAATCAGTATTCGGATTTAAGCTGGAAGTGGACATGGTCTAGACTGTAAGCAAGTGAACTATGTTTCAAAACAATTATGTCTGTCCCAAATCAGGTAGCTGTTGTTTACAACAATAGTCATCTAATATTTTGTCAGATTTACTTCAGTTTTCTGGTTTGTTACATTCCAGAAAGGTCAGAAAATTGGATGCATCGCTGCTGCTAATCTAAATGGGGTCCAATGGGGTCCAATGGGGGCATTTTGTTTTAATGGCTACATGGAAGATTTTCTTTTAATAATGATGAAGAACATTAAGAAATGATTATTTTTTGGAGACCCCAGCAGAAATATGCTGAGCACAGCATATAGAACAATGGCTCTATAAATAAAAGCATATTTCTTTTGTTTTTACAGAAATATGCTTTTATTTTATATAGAGTTCAGCGAGGAAGTGTGCGCTTCTATTTGTATCATGTTAATGAACGTGGTCTTTGTCCCATGAACAGGGTTGCCACTACATTGGGCTTGTTTTGGAACAAAGTTGCTGGTGGAAAAGTCCAATTTCCATAAACATAGGCTAGGCAAACAAAGGGAAAGTACAGATATTGTATGTATGATGTATACAACAGCTTCTGTTTTAAGATGTATTGCAACAATTGGGAGAAGGAAAGGGGGATTATGGAGTGGATGTCCATATATTGTACAATGTACTGATGTAAATCAGAAATGGAAAGACTGAGAAAAAGATGAACAACAAGTCTTCTTTATCCCAACCCTGAACATTTTAACTAGATTTGAAATGTAGTTGTTATGGGGAATTTTGCTGAGACCTGGAACCTTGTCCAGGTGAAAGCAGTCCTCAGCATGAAAGTAAAAACCCAGCACTCATGTGACTTTTTTGTTTTTTGTTTCGTCCTGTGGGATCTCAAAGTGAAGCTTTCTGACAAGTTTTCTAAAAAAAAAATAAAAATAAAAATAAAAAAGCAGACATCAGAATGAAGAAAAAGTGTGATCTCTGTGACTTTAACTGTGGCATGGTTGTTGGTACCGGATGGGCTGGTTTGAGTATTACAGAAATTGCTGATCTTCTGGGATTTTCACACACAGCAGTCTCGAGTTTACACAGAATGGTGCAAAAAAAACAAAAAAACATTGAGTGGCACAGACTCACCCAAACTGGACAGATGAAGGTTAGAAAAAAAAATCACCTGGTCTTTTTCTAGTCTTCATCTGTCCAGTTTGGGTGAGTCTGTGCCCATGATGGCCATAGATTCTTGTTCTTGGTTGAGAGGAGTGGAACCGGATGTGGTCTTCTTTCCATCCACCTCAAGGTTTGATGTGTTGTGCATTCTTAGATGCTTTTCTGCTCACCACAGGCTGTAAAGAGTGATTATATGAGTTACTATAGACTTCCTGTCAGCTCAGACCAGCCTGGTCATTCTCCTCTGATCTCTCTCATCAACAAGGTGTTTCAGCCTGCAGACCCTCCGCTCACAGGATGTTTTTTTGTTTTTCGTACCATTCTGTGTAACTGTAGAGACTGTTGTGTGTGAAAATCCCAGGAGATCAGCAGTTTCTAAAATACTCAAACCAGCCTATCTGGTACCAACAACCATGCTACGGTTAAAGTCACAGAGATCATACTTTTTCCTCTTTTTGATGTTTGATGTGAACATTAACTGAAGCTCTTGGCCTGTATCTGCATCATTTTATGCACTGTGCTGGTGCCACATGTTTGGCTGATTGGATAACTGCATAAATGAACAGGTGTCCAGGTCTTCCTGTTAAAGTGACCGGTGGGTATACACCCTCATGGACTCCTGGCTACAACCGTGCTGTGACATCATCTGGATTGGAACTTGCTATCTCTTTCCCATTTATTCTTGCACTCCTTTAACCGAAGAACGGCAGTGTAAAGATTCATTACAGTGATCCTTAAATCCTGACCCGATCATTTCTTTCACACTAAGATTATTCTGTGTAACAGTAAAACGCTCGAGTTTGCATTATACTCTTCTCTCTCATCCTCAGACTCTGACAGCAGGTCAGGCTGGTGCTCAAGTGGCGAGTCGACTGGTCTTTACGGACGTTGCTGATGCCATAAATGTATGACGTCACTCCTGCAGCATAAATGAAGATTTCAGAAACCTCCAGGGACGTCATGGAGAGAACGGGAATTTTCCAGCTTCACATTTTCACACTTGGCTGGGAATCAGACGTTGATTTAGCAAACGTCTGTAGGCTATAAGGGAAGTTTCAAACTATCTCTAGAAGACTGGTACGATTAGGTTGTGTTTGCTGTATTAAAAAAAAGGAAATGGTGTTTCTGTACATTTTTTACAGAAAAGCCTATTTAATTTCATTTCTAATGATCCCTTTTAAATGGATTGATTCAGACCGAGTTGAATTCATCGTGGTCACAGATATATACAGTATATGTCTACATGTACATTTTTAGAAATTAAAGAAACTTAGTAATAGTTGCTTTTAATATTTGTTCATGAATAGTAATTGCATGCATTTTTAGATACCACATCACTGCAACACACAGTTAAAAGGCTCCAGTTACTTGTATTCATTTTATTAATCTTAACTTTTGTTTCTGATCAATTCAGTTTAGTTTGGTTTTATTTGTCTAGCTCTTTTAACCATAGACATTGTAACAAAACAGCGCTACATGAATACAGATGTAGATCAATGAGGCGACAATGGGAAGGAAAAACTCCCTGAGACAAGACGTTTCAAGAAGAAACCTTGAGAGGAGCCAGAGTCTTCTGGGTGATGCCGGATTATGGGATTATATAAATCTAATTACTGTTCTTCAACTGTACATTATAAAGTCAATACTACGTATGTTGAAAGGATGGTAAATGTAAGCATACTGTGAATAAGATTCATGGATTAAGCACAGGATGTTTTTTTATTGTTACAACAACAGTTCTTAGGTACACGTTTTAAAAGTACAGGTGATGGGTAGAAGTTTCGTGATTAACCATGACGTCTTCTCTCTAAAGCTGGGAAATCACAAGGCTCCTTTTCATTACAGCTAGCGGACATTCTTTCTTCAAGTGTGTAAAAGTATAGTAGAAGTGTTTGGGAATTTAATGCACATTTTCTTTAACACTGCCATAGCTCAAACCACAGCTTCCCGAACGTTTTACTCTACACTGTAAAAACTTTCTTTAAAAAAGTTCTTTTGCTACAGCCTTACCCAGAGCACAATCTGTATCAATGTACTGTATTTATAGAAAGAGAGAGGCGATTTAAATGATATGTATGATCTCAAAGACAACAGGTATGACAGGGAGACAGGTTATTTATCCTGAAAATTTAATCACCACTGAGATCTGCAGCTTTCTACAGAACTCTACGTTTCCTCAAAAGCTCCTGCGAAACTGCATCAGTGCTACTCAAGCAGACCATGATGAATTTCAAAGTAACCATAATTTCAGTTCAGGGTGAATGAAAAACAGACAGTAAGAGTACTGACATGATAGTTTAACAAACAATGCCATGTATGTTACAAAAGAAGCAACATTTGTCTTCAAACTAAGTTGTTCAAAATGAATAGAAACCATGGGGTGTTCTCCTATACGTTTCTAGTTGATTCTTGTGCACTTGCCCTCTAATGTGCTTCCTTCCTTCTCCTAGTCCAGATTGTGGGTTTTAGATTAACATTTTAGAAATGTCTCTCTAGTGAGGGAGAGCGAAAAGTCATTATGTCATGTACAGTACTGTGCAAAAGTTTTAGGCGCATGCAAAGAAATGCTGTAGAGCAAAGATGCCTTCAAAATAAAGAAAATAAATGTTTTCTACATTTAAAAAAAAAACAAAAAAAATGTAAAGAGCAGTAAACAGTAGTAAATGAAACAAAGTCAATATTTGGTGTGATAAAAAATTTTTAATAAAATAAAAATAGTAGTCTCCGGTACAATTAGTGCAGTTTTATAAGGAAATGAGCTGGTAAGTTTTATTGAGCATCTTGCAGAACCAGCCACAGTTCTTCTGGAGACTTTAACTTTCGCACTCGCTTCTTATTTTTGCAGCAAAACCCAGCAGCCTTCATTGTGTTTTTTGTCTGAAAAGTGGTCTCTTACGTAATATGCTGCTTTCTTTAATGACATACAAACATTTTTTCTGTAACATTTAATTTTGTGCTAGAAAACTAATGTTTGGGAATCTAAAATGTTTTTATGTAGAAGTCATAAAATAAAAAAAATCTATAACACAGTTTGTACTAAAAAAAAATAGGGTGCCTAAAACTTTTGCACAGTACTGTATGTCTGTATAAGTGTGTGTGTGTGTGAGTGTGTGTGTGCGTGTGTATGTGTGTGTGTGCGTGTGAACACTACTATGGAGTAATTGTCTGTGGCAGTGTTCCACAATCTCCAAAACCAGCAGCATTAGAGAAAGTTTCTAATGTGTGAGAACATGACCATAAATAAATGCAAATAAAATATGTGGACTGTTCCTGAACATTTCATCCTTTTTTATTGAATTTCAATGCGGTGTTTTATAAAGTCACAACTGCATGGTTTACTGGGATATTCATTTTTTTAAAATCATGACATGGTTAACGCAATACAATGCATGCACTTGTTTTAAGGCTCCTTTATTCACTATTTTAGAAACGAGAACTATTAAGATGCATAAAATTGAGGTAAATTAAAATCGGTCACGGTTTGGAAGTATTCATGAGACGTTACCCTTTTAAACGTTTCATTCAGTGTAAAAACATCAACATGACTCAACAGCAGATTAACACAGCGTGTACTTGTTCTGTTAAATGGGGTGCGTGATTAAAGACAACGGATCATAAAAATCATCCTTCTGATGCATACATTTTCTGCACTGATGGAACAAACTATATAACTAATGAGATGACATAAAACTGAGGTAAAAAAAAATAAAAATAAATAAAGTCTCAGGTTCTGAGGCATCACATTTTAAACCAATTTATGCAATGTAAAAATATAAATTCACTCAACTGTGTGAAGTATGAAGGTACACTATATTTTACAGACCAGACAACATCATGCAATTCCAGTATAAATTCATGTAACAACATGGACATACATGCAGGGTGAGGTTCCACATCCACTGTGACCCTGACCAGGATAAAGTGATTACTGAAGATGAATGAATGTTACAACATGGAGGATTCAAGACACAAAAATATAAGTATTGTATATAAACAGTGCCAATAAAAAAAAATCAGTACAATTGTCAAGATTTAAAAAAAAAAAAAAAAAAGTATTCTAGAGAGTGACCAATCAGAGAAATAGACGTTAAAGAGAGAATAAAGAGGATTATGTATTCAACTACTGAGGCAGTCTGACAAATGTTTGCTGCATCATTAAACTGCACATTTCATACTCTGGAAAACCCCCCAAAAAACAGTACTTAAGTTGTAAACACAAGGCTTTTTTTTTTAGGTAAACACTTAGGTAAATACTTTTTTCCCCTGTAATATGTTTTTTTTTTTTTTTTTGCCTTTTTAAGCTTCAAACTTTATCTCTGCTTTTGACAGACATTATCAAGTTTACTGATCACACAGCAGAAAATGATATAGTAATCTATGTGTTACTGTAAACAAAAAAAAAAAGACACTTTTTTTTTTTTTTCAAATAGTAAAATTCAGCACGTTTGACACATTTTCAAGTACAACTAGACACAACTGTAAACATTGAAATAGAAACATTATTATAAATGTCGGAGACTGATCTTAGGAGAAATGCACCATGACGGTTTTGGTTAATTGTGATTACTGATAGTATGCCTTGAGTGAAATAATAATAATAATAAGAAGAAGAATAATAAGAATAATAATAACAACAACAATAATAATAATAATACGTATTATTGTTATTATTATTATTATTATTATTATTATTATTAGTGGACTTAAGAAATACAAGTGGTGTCTCAGTGGTTAAAGGTTTTGGCCCACTTGTCTGAACATTGTGAGTTAAAATGACAGCACTGCCAAGCTGTGTCCTTGGGTCCTTAAGCAAGACCCTTAATCATCAACCACTCAGTTGTATCCCATCTCAATCGTAAGTCGCTTTGGATAAAAGTATCAGACAAATGAATTATGTAAATGTAGACAAATAACAGCTGAAAAAAAAAATAGCTGGTGTTGTACTGATAAAATGAAATGATACAGTAGTGACTCATTCAGTATCATATCATATATACTGTACTATAAAAACATGATGGCTGTAAGTAAAAGTGTTTTTCAATTCATACCGAAAGCACCCGTTAGATGGTGTTTGCTGTCAAGTCTGAGGTGTAGCAAAACCTGAAGTAAGTGCCGGTCTACAGCTACATTTAGACAGAGGGATGGGATGCCCAAATCCAGTTTCCAATCCAAATCACTTATTGGCAGATCATATTATCATGTGCACATATAGCTGTGTCTGTTTCGCTAATGTGGTTTTAATTAAGTCTATATCTGATATTACTTGATGCAGTTTAAAAGCTATATGTAATCAAAACCTACAAGTATATACAGGGTGTCCCAAAAGTCTCCATACATAGGGGAAATTAACACCTTTTTGTCTTCCAAAATGTTTCATACTTAGTTTATATTATATATACAGTAGATATTTTAAGAATGCCTTTGACAAAAGAAGAACGTATTGAAATCATTCTCATGGCTGGATCAGGAAACTGTCACAAGGTTGTGATGGACTTTAACAGGAAACGTGGCAAACACATCACACACCACATTGTTGCCAAACTTATTAACAAATTCGAAAAGACTGGAAGTGTTGCAGACCAACCGAGAAGTGGACGTCCACGAATATCCACTGACGAAGGCACAATGTGGTGCTGGCAAACATAGTGCCCTATGTATGGAGACTTTTGGGACACCGTATAGAATCCACAGTGCTCACCTTTTACTAAGTGGTTTTTGGCATCTAATTATTAAGGGGAATGTTCTGTTTTTGTGATATTTGTGCTTGGGGAATTGGCAAGATCAAGCCCCATGTATTTTTTATCAACTGACTGATAACACACCTATGTGAGAATGCTGGATATAACTGTCTAAATGCAGCCTATTGCACACACTGGCAGCTCAGAGACTAGATGTTCTTGTGTGGTGATGGCAGGTGTGGCTGGTCCTCTTCTTCCTCAAGCTAAGAGTAGGAAAAAGAAAAGATACATTTGTGTGTGCGTGAGAAGGAACCATATGTCTTGGTGACACTGAGAACTGCGACAGTTGGGAACAGGAAACCAAGAAAAGAGGATAACGGCCATGTTCAGTTTCCCTTAAAGCCACTGACTCATTCGACTCCTGTTCTAGCCTACTGCCTATGAGTAAAAGGGGAGTTTTTGAACACTTTCAACTCATAACAGGATTTCAGTATGCAAGAAGCCATTAGTAACTCGGTCTTCATATCAGGTGGTGCCCTAACAAAGCGGATTAATGTTTCATTGAAGTGGAAATGATGTGTAGTTATGAATATTTCTCTCACCTCTTGCTCTTGTTGCTGCACTGCTTTTTGAGGCTGTAATTAAGAGAGAGCATGTAAACTATATGTTAACATATGTGACTGTACTGTGAAGTACAGAAGTACTGGTATGATGGCATACTGTAAAAATAAAATCAGAAATACTCATACTATATTAATTTAATAATTGCAGTACAGTGCAGTGTTATAGGTTGTGTAATGCCAGGGTGAAGTTGTAAAAAGTTACATTAAAATATTAAAAAAGTGTAATATTGAATTGCACCGTTATTATGGTTATCATAATGTGATTTTTTTTTTTTTTTCAGTTATGTGTGAGTATGTGATGCTGACCCATTTTCTTGGTCGGCCTCGAGGTCTCTTTTCCTTTGGTGGCTCCTTTGAAAAAGAAATAGATGAGGGAAAAAAAAACATATTCAAACACCTCACTTTACTGATAGCATTTTAGTAGAATGATTTAGTAGAATGATTCACTCTCTCTTACTTTGGGTGTACTACGATTGGCCTTGTTCTTACTCCCTTTGGGTCGTCCTCTTGGCCTTTTGGGAGCAGGCGGATCAACAGGCTCCTGAAAGTTCCAATGATTTTCAGTTCAGTGTTTAAGTCATTTCAATGTCAAGGGTGTTTATGGGGTGTCATAGTACCTGTTGTGGTTTGCGTGGTCTGCCTCGGCCTCGGCGCGGTACCTCTGGAGCTTCAGTTGCTGGTGTAGCAGCCGGTTCAGCTGCTGCTCCAGTCATCTCTTCTTCCATCCTGGCCAGACCTCACATAGACTCCACACACACACTGTTCTGATGAGTTGTAAGTGGATGCAATTACATTAGGCTGAATAGGTGACAAAAGACTTAAGAACATAGGCAGATGTTCATAACCTCCAAAATACAAACTTATGTCCAAATCAATAGAAGGTGAACAAGGAGTGGCATCCTAACCCACTCTAACGCTTCCTACTCAGACCTGTCCATCATTCTGCCCACTACAGTTGTACACCTGTCAAACACCTGACCTGACTAGTGTATGACAAGTAAAGTATTATACCATGGGAACATACAATTTATGTGATTTATGGAAATCATCTCAATCCCATATGCCCAGGAGTTAAATTGGCATTTAGACTGTTCTTTCATTGGTGTAAACAATGTGGATACTGTGCCATTTAATTTATTTGTTATTAGGCGATATTAAGGTTCTTCACATTGACATAATTGAAATGTTTTCAATCTGTCCTTTACATAACCGTATACCATATATAATTTTTTTTAATAACAGGAATTTAAATGCACTTTTGCTTCTGTACAAACTGCTCACATGTAGGTGCATTGTGACCTCCACTGTTCACTTAACACCTAAGTTCTGAATTCACTCAGTGTGTTCATTTGTAACCAGCTGGATGAGGGTTGAAAGGGACAAACAACAAAAACTTGATTACAAATGAAGCCAAAATGTAAACTGCAATTTTGATAGAACATTATAATTTTCACAGAACATGAAGCATATTAATCATTTATATGACAAAATTAAACTGCATTAAACTCTCTTTATTTTGATAAACACAATTTTGACTATACTATTTTGACGGTGTTATTGATTTTTATTGCTTCTACCTGTCCTCCTGCCGAAAATTGCGGCTGATGGTCGTAAAATGTAGCGCACATTTTGCGTTAATGGAAGAAACGTTGCCTTGGTAACATAGTAGTACAAAACAGTATTGATATGTGGAGGAAGAAAATACCGACATTATCTTGCATTACCATATCCTGCTTTCACAAATTTAAAAAGAATGCTGCATTTTCTCATTTTACTGCACACACACACACACACACACACACACACACACACACACACACACACACACACACACACACACACACACACACACACACAGAGTCAGGTTAAAAGCCTAAACACTTAAATTCACACCGGTGTCTGGTAGTTGATTCATAAAATATGACAAACTATGTTTTGTTAAATTGTTTAATAAAAGTAGTTAATTTCGATAAAACTATAACTAAGTATATAAAACTGTAAAACTATAGCCTACATTTTCATTTAAATGTAATCCTCACAGAAGCAGCACACTGAAAGTGGAGGAGACTATCAGATATGTATATGGATGTTTCTAACATGACAAATCACCAATATTATATTTTTAATTATATACTTATATAAGATGTTGATTTACCACTGATGGAGGTCTACCGCCTGTTCTTGTTCTCCATGAAGTCGCAGTAATATCGCGTGTGGCACTAAGTGTATCTGATACCTGTCTATGAACCGAGCTACAGTACACGTCAAAGAGAAACACCGCCCATTTCCCCCATCTTCAGCCAGTGCACAACCTGGAGCTTCACTATAAACCTTTCAACCTGTGTACATTGCGATTGTAGCAATACAAATAGGCTATAGTCAAAGCTGACTTTACTTTCTTTGCATTTGGCCTCCTTGAGGTTGATTTGGCATATTGCCATGATCAGGTACTTTCACGGCGTAATTTTTTGGCCGTTTCCTACTTTGACAAAGCAAAACCGTAACTAATGAGTCACTGTACGCGAGGAACTGCAACTGTCGGTTACTGGTAATCAATCTCTCTGTCTCTGTCTCTCTCTCCCACACACACACACACATTTGCTTACTATAGGTGTGAGGACTTTCCACTGACATAATTATTTAATGCACCTAATTAAACCCCTATCTATCTATCTATCTATCTATCTATCTATCTATCTATCTATCTATCTACCTACCTACCTACCTACCGGATTAACACAGTGTGGTGCCCTAGGGTGAAATGAAGCCACTCCTGAAGTGATCACTCACCACCACACCCTACTCCACCCCCACCTCACATGCAAGGTGCTAGCCTGCCATTGGGAGTAACTTGGGGTTTAGCCCAAGGACACTGCGGCATGTGGGCTGGGAATTGAACCGCCAACCCTACGATTAGTGGACAACCCACCCCCCATTTAGGGTGTCCTGAAAGAGTAACATTGAGCCATTTAGTGCCCCCCACTGGCTGGTGCCCCAGGGCACTCGCCCAATCCCATATATGGACATTGTCTGTTGGTCTGTCTGTCTCATTCATGCAATTATCCAATCACCCAATCGTGCGGCAGCAGCACAATGCATGAAATCATGCAGATACAGGTCAAGAGTTTCAGTTAATGTTCACATCAAACATTATAATGGGAAAAAATGTGATCTTTGTGACTTTGACCGTGGCATGGTTGTTGGTGCCAGACAGACTGGTTTGAGTATTTCTATAACTGCTGATCTTGGGTGATTTCCACACATAACAGTCTCTAACGTTTACACAGAATGGTGTGAAAAATAAAAGTGAGCAGTTCTGTTGGCCGAAATGCTTTCTTGGTAAGAGAGGTCAGAGGAGAATGGCCAGAATGGTTCAAGCTGACAGATGGACTACATCAGCAGAAGACCACATCGGGTTTGATTCCTATCAGCCAAGAACAGGAATCTGAGGCTACAGTGGGCAAATGCTCAAGGAAACTGGACAGTTGAAGATTGCAAAAAATATTGCCTGGTCTGATGAATCTCAGTTTCTGCTGCAACATGCAGCTGATAGGGTACGAATTTGAACAGCATGAATCCTATACCGCAGGGGTCTTCAATCGTATCCACAAAGGGCTGGTGTGGCTGCAGGCTTTCGTTCCTACCAAGAAGGAGCCATTCCTCTTGTTTAATCAGTTAATCTTGGTCTCCAAACAACCATCAAGTGTGCCTCCAATTTGGCTAGAATAAAAGCCTGCAGCCCTTTGCGGATAAAATTGAAGATATACAGCATGCGATTCCTAATAAATTGGCCAATAGGAATATGTACAAACTGCTATTCAGGGTGTCCTGAAAAAGTAAAAATAAGCGGTTTCCAGGAAGACGTGACACCAGCATGCTGGTGACCATGTGCTCTTGTTTTCTTTAGGCCACATATCCAAGACTGGTGGGTTTGTGGGGTTGAAGAAATAAATCTGTTTTTTGCATATTGCATCCTCTTCGCAGAAAACATTTGCTTCTTTCGAGCTCAACATTACACTCTTATCACTTGACCACATTTCCATCTTGCCTTTTACTCATGTCCATAAGAGGACACATCCTTTTGGTCAGCCTCCACCGCACATGGAATGATGGAGGGAATCACACCGCCTTTGGTGTGAACCACAGAGACATACTGTATGTAAGTAGTGTTATGTTACAAAACAAATAATGTTCTCACCTAAATGTGAATGGTTAACATTTCAAGTATTTCAGAAATGTGGAGACAAAGGCTAAATTGCAGTCAATTAGCATTAGCTCGGCCAAACTGTCACTACTGATAAATGATTTCTAACAAACATTTTCATACATAGATTTTTTCATACACAGAGTGCATACATAGATGAATCATAATGATAACCAATTGAACAACTTTCTTACTTTTTTCTTACTTTCTTATTCAGGTGTGGTAAATAGGAATATCTTCTCATCTACCTCCTCCAAACTTCTTGTTAAGTATAAAAAAATAAATACAAAGACCACAAAGGCATAATAAAAAAATACATGACAAACCTTTTAAACAGTGTCATCAACCTATTGGCTGTTTGAGATTGAAAATCATAACTGATTATAGTGGACATCCACCATGCTAACAGTTTATGAGATGGATTTTTTCTTACAATAAAACTCACTGTATAAAGTGTAAGATTCACAAATTAACCATGTACCATGTTGCCAACAGTTGCATATGAAGTACAAAAAAAAACAGACGTTGAAAAGTGAAGCTCTTTTATTGAGACTTTTACAGTTGTAGCCATAACAAAAGCTACAAAATGAAGTGCTCCTGAAATTCTCACGACTATGTTTAAATGTTAACAAATAAAGGATAAATAGGCTTTAGCAAGTGAAAATGTACTTTACAGATGTACGTTTAGATAAGCAGATAAGCACGACTTAAGCATATACAGGTGCATCTCAATAAATTAGAATGTCGTGGAAAAGTTCGTTTATTTCAGTAATTCAACTCAAATTGTGAAACTCGTGTATTAAATAAATTCAATGCCACAGACTGAAGTAGTTTAAGTCTTTGTTTCTTTTAATTGTGATGATTTTGGCTCACATTTAACAAAAACCCACCAATTCACTATCTCAACAAATTAGAATACTTCATAAGACCAATAAAAAAACATTTTTAGTGAATTGTTGGCCTTCTGGAAAGTATGTTCATTTACTGTACATGTACTCAATACTTGGTAGGAGCTCCTTTTGCTTTAATTGCTGCCTCAATTCGCCGTGGCATGGAGGTGATCAGTTTGTGGCACTGCTGAGGTGGTATGGAAGCCCAGGTTTCTTTGACAGTGGCCTTCAGCTCATCTGCATTTTTTGGTCTCTTGTTTCTCATTTTCCTCTTGACAATACCCCATAGATTCTCTATGGGGTTCAGGTCTGGTGAGTTTGCTGGCCAGTCAAGAACACCAACATCATGGTCATTTAACCAACTTTTGGTGCTTTTGGCAGTGTGGGCAGGTGCCAAATCCTGCTGGAAAATGAAATCAGCATCTTCAAAATGCTGGTCAGCAGAAGGAAGCATGAAGTGCTCCAAAATTTCTTGGTAAACGGGTGCAGTGACTTTGGTTTTCAAAAAACACAATGGACCAACACCAGCAGATGACATTGCACCCCAAATCATCACAGACTGTGGAAACTGAACACTGGACTTCAAGCAACTTGGGCTATGAGCTTCTCCACCCTTCCTCCAGACTCTAGGACCTTGGTTTCCAAATGAAATACAAAACTTGCTCCCATCTGAAAAGAGGATATTGGACCACTGGTCAACAGTCCAGTTCTTCTTCTCGTTAGCCCATGTAAGATGCCTCTGACGTTGTCTGTGGTTCAGGCGTGGCTTAACAAGAGGAATACAACAACTATAGCCAAATTCCTTGGCACGTCTGTGTGTGGTGGCTCTTGATGCCTTGACCCCAGCCTCAGTCCATTCCTTGTGAAGTTCACTCAAATTCTTGAATCGATTTTGCTTGACAATCCTCATAAGGCTGCGGTTCTCTCGGTTGGTTGTGCATCTTTTTCTTCCACACTTTTTCCTTCCACTCAACTTTCTGTTAACATGCTTGGATACAGCACTCTGTGAACAGCCAGCTTCTTTGGCAATGAATGTTTGTGGCTTACCTAGTGAACCAAACTGAGAGACCATTTTGAAGGCTCAGGAAACCTTTGCAGGTGTTTTGAGTTGATTAGCTGATTGGCATGTCACCATATTCTAATTTGTTGAGATAGTGAATTGGTGGGTTTTTGTTAAATGTGAGCCAAAATCATCACAGTTAAAAGAACCAAAGACTTAAACTACTTCAGTCTGTGGCATTGAATTTATTTAATACACGAGTTTCACAATTTGAGTTGAATTACTGAAATAAACGAACTTTCCCATGACATTCTAATTTATTGAGATGCACCTGTACAGTCCCCTCTGAATGTTTTTGCTATAGAGTGAAGACATTTGGTTTTCAAAAGATGAATATTAGACAATATATCATAAATTCCAGCATTCATTTCCGGATATTTACATCTATATATGTGTTAAACAACTTAGAACATGGCACCATTTGTTTGAACGCACCCATTTTTCAAGTCATCAAAAATATTGGACTATTTGACTGACAGATGTTTCTTGTTGCTCAGATGTGCCCTGTTAGACTGATTGTTTAAACAGTGTGGTTCAACAGTGGAAAAGCATCACAAAAGTAGAATGCAACAGTTTGGTGATGTCAGTGTGTCACCAGCCTGACGCAGTTATTGCAAGCAAGGGATATGCAACCAAATAGTAAGTGTTATTCACTTTAATTTACTTTAAGACGATCTTTTCCAATACTTTTGCTCACCTAAAAATTGGGTGGTCTGCCACCAAAGGTGCCATGTTCTGTCCAAGCTGTTTAACACATCTAGATGTAAATATCAGGAAATGAAAGCTGAAGTTCTGATCTATCATCTTATCTTCGTCTATTGATCTCAAACCCAAATATCTTCAACGCATAGCAAAAGAAAGAGAGAGAGAAAAAAGGCCTTGCTGTTCCAATATTTTCAGAGGGGACTGTATATAAGTACATTCATAAACATATTTTGTCAATCATAACCTCGAGTACAACTTGTGCATCAGTCATTTAATCCTCGTCTAGTAATTTATTATTGCTGAAGATTACTCTACTTACATTCATTTGTAATTATTAACAATCTAGGTTTAATTTGACTCGAGCAGAGAACGGATATCTTTCCGCTGCTATCTGCAAATGCTTAAGTTGAATACATTATAATGCAGGGTGAGTGATTCCTGCCAGCTATGCCATCTCCATGACCTTCTTGATCCAGTCTACGTACATCGATACACGGATAAAGATATTCGGTTGCCCCGGGTGCCCACAGCGACGCATAGGGATGATGACTCCCTCTAAGACCCAGCAGTCACTGTTCTGACATGCCAGAGGACCTCCATAGTCTTTCTGATTAAAAGAAAGTGAGAGAGAGAGATATAGAGAGAGATACACACCATACACATCCCTTACTCATTTCACAATCTTTAGTCACAGACTTTGAAAATGCAGAGCTGAAAAAAAAAAAAAAAACGAAAAAAAAAAAAAAAAAAAAACATCCAGCATGTCAGATTCAGTGGAAATGAATGATGAAAGTTTCTACAGAATAAGCCAAAGCTGAAAGAGTCCCCATTAAACAGAAATAATATTAATTTAAACAGATTTAAAGTATGCATTACAATATTTAAACTGTGTGTTTCTTTGAGCACAAGCTATTTCACCGACACTTAATATATCATGCAGTCTACCTCAGTTATTAGGTTAACATAGAAGACCACTAGCCAGTAATGTTAATGTTAAAAATTCTGTACACTACTACACACTGTTAATGTACTCTATCTATTAGTCTGAGTATGTTTTGAATAAAGACACATCCTGCCTCCTACACATCCTGTCTCTAATTGAATCTGATATTTATACTTTTTCTGCACAGTGTTTTTATTTATTATTGCTGTCACATTTGTGTTATGGATTTTTTTTTTAGTTTAGTTACGCTAAAAAAATTTTTATATTACTAATAGCCTGAAAAAAAAAAAAACACCTCATGTTTTGCTGTAAACCCAGATCTTCACGGATGCGCTGTTTGCTCTCATAACTGTATTACATGATATTATAATGTTAACTTTGTCTACAGCAGAAAAATGGCAGCGAGAAGTCTTCGCTAGTCCAAAGTAAAATTCTGTCGCAATTTCAAAATTACACTCCACACTCCATTTGTTATGTTTTTTTGGGTTTTTTTTTCAGAAAATATCTTTAATGAGTCTTATATTTTGACGACTAGGTCTGGGACAGAGAGAGAAAAAAAAAAAATTCAGTGACCAATTTTAGGAAACTGTGCACTAGATTACAAAACTTACCTCACAAGCCCCCACTCCACCAAAAAAAGACGTAGTGCACATTTCGTTCTGCTTCACACGCCCTTTGAAGTACTTGTTACACTCGCTGTTGCTCTGCACTTGCATCTGAGCAACATTCAGCACTGTTTCATCCCCCGTTCCTAAAATACATATAGAGATTTGAAAAATGAGATAAAGAAAAAGAGTCGACATCATAATAAAAAAGACTGAAGCTAAAAATCTAATTAAAAATCTAATGAGGATCTGGAAAGATTGCATGGTGTTACACCTTTGGTCTCCCCCCAACCAGCAATCTCACAGGTGGTTCCCTCTGGAACAATGTAGCGCTCAGGGGGAAGACATATTTGTGACACACGCTCATTAAACTCTGCAGGACTAAGAGAACAAACAGAGAAAGAACCGGAGAGGCATGTGAGAGAAGTATGTTAAGGATTAGTTTGTCCATTAGGTGTGAAAAATCATACGCTTGAACAGTACATTTCTAGCTGTAGCAGGACTAGATGTGACTCTGAAGGCCCGCAAACGATTTTGTTCAGGGCAATGGACTGTGTGCTGGGTTCTCCTTCCTTTGGGTCCCGGTACACGGTGCCCATGATCGCAGCATACCCTGTGAGGTCCACATAACTGCTAACACACACATACACATGCACACAAACATGCAAAGTCAGCAATAATCAGTGTGCTGACAGTGTTACAAATCAGATGTGTTGTGTGTTGTGTTTCTGGAACAAATGGTATACACTCACCAAGAGGAGAAGCACTGCTTAGTGCTGATCACCCATTTTGAGTTCACCAGTGACCCTCCACAAAAATGCTTTCCTTTCCTGTCCAGAGAAAGAGAGAGAGAGAGAGAGAGAGAGAGAGAGAGAGAGAGAGAGAGAGAGAGAGAGAGAGAGAGAGAGATGTCATTTGAACTGCTTATGTAAAAGGAACGGTGAGAGAGAAGGTGATGAGGGGTTGGGCTAGACATAATGAGGAAAGTAGCAGACCTGTCTCTTAGGCTGATTGTCCATGGAGAATTTCCTGGTGTGCCACCAACAATCCTCAGCCTACTTCTCATACGGTCGTCACGCTTCCCACATTCATTAAACTCTACACCGGCTGTCCATATGTACACAAACACCACAACACACATACACAAAGGCATCCACTGGGAAGGTTTTTTTTTTTTGTTTGTTACAAATATACGCACAACATCATAAAAGACAGAGCATCAGTGACTTACCTGGTGGCATTATGATAGGTGGATCCTCCCCTGCTGCACAAATAGAAAGGGACATGAATTAGTAAAATATTGAACATTAAATGTTAATATGAGGCATTTTATCATGTGATCCTGTGTGAAACGTTTAGTTACTCCACCGCTAATTCTGAACCACTACTGATCAGACCAGAGCTATTTAACTTCATCGCTAAATGGAAAATCGTGCAATGTCTTGAGCCAGAACACAAAATACTACTGCATTTTACTGCCATGTAATATACTATATAACAGACTGGTTAGTACATCACTGAAAACCTGTTATTGTCTGGTCATTTTTATTTTCGTTATGGAAAAACAAACCCATTAAGTAAGTATGCTTTCTCTGAATTGGCTAAATACTTGTGGCTGGTCAGATGAGGAAGCATTTTTAGTCCATTCTGGCTGGAACTGACAGTTTTTTTTAACATAGAGAAAAACATATTGAACTTAACAGACGGCTAATGCTAGTTGAATGGCTTTATGATGACATGAAAGGACATGGCATTGTTAGAGGACTGAGTTACTGAGTTAAGACACATGTTTCCATAGCAGGTGAGTAAAAGCGCATAGATATTATTTCACCAGATCCTAAGCAAGTCTCTGTGATTGTGGTACTGCTACATGTTCAGGGATGTCAATGTACAGGGTATAATGATTCTAGCTACCCAGAGCCTCTAGTTAGAGAGGGATCTCAAGGGGCTTGGACTAAAAACTAAAAAAGTTTTCAAGAAATGGGAAGGTGGTCCACAGAGACTGCACTTGCACAGGAGGAGAAAATGTACAGATTTTTCTACAAACTGTCTATATTTGATCATTTTTCTATACAGTTGGCATAGCTATTGGTTGAATTATACTACCATATAATATTAATAATAGTGCATTGTTTTTAATCCCAAAGCAGCCTTTTTTAAGCATTTAAATGGACTGAATTTAGCAAGCAGGCTGCTGATTTAATAGACTCTAGATAAGATGTGAAAAAAAAGCCACATTATGAGATGGATGGGACCACAGCAAAGACTAATCTGCTTGAAATTGAGTAAATGATAGACAAAAAGACAAAGAAAATAAAGACTTTTTTTTTTTTTTTTTTACCACATTGCTTGATTGCACAGTAATCAAATTCAGTTTTGGGGTCAGCAGTGTAGCACCAGGGTCCATGCAGATCTCCGTCTGGGTTCCTGCAGTAGTTCTCTGTCAGGTTGGCCTCTGGGTGTGTCTCTGGGTTAATCCTGCATCCACACAGTAAAGACACAATCCACATGGACAAAAGCAGCAAGAAGTCATACCTCAAATTGTTGCAATGGGAGCAGAACTTCAAACAGATCAGGCCCCAGCGACCTTTTAATTTTGCTCCTGGTGAATGGGTGAGTTAAAGTTGTTGTTGTTCTTACTTAGTTTTATGTGGTGTGTTTACACCCCAGTTCTGACAGAGGATGCCCTTCCGTGTCTTGCGGACAGTACCTCTGTAGTTTTTTCCATTTCCATTATAGCAATCTGGAAGAAAAGTAAACATAGATTTTTTTTTTTTTTTTTTTTTAATGTTGATGGATATTTGTCAATGAACGGCACTACAGTGTCTCTGAATATGACATAAAAATGGCAAAACCTTAAAGGAGCACTTCACACAAAAAGCTAATTGCTGATTAGGTTAACTGGTTCCTGGTTTACTCATTACAAACACACAAGACAGTTTCGGTGAAGTATTCCTTTAAGATCCAGCAGGGGGCTCTAAACTGATACAACACCTTCAGCCTCAATGTCATCGGCACAGCGTTTGATCTGTAGACAGAGGGCCGTCCTCATCTCAGCCCTGGATGTGAAGCACCATGGAGCCTCAGAACCATCTGGATTACGGCAGTAGTTCTCTTCCAGTCCCCTGATACAAGACAAATAGTCAGGACAGGAAATGCTTTTAATTGAGGACGTTGCTCAGAACATTAGTATTTAAGTCCAACATTTCATCCTACTGCACCTGATGTTTTTTCTAATATCCAATATCCATTTTCTTACACCCTGATACTGAACCTTACACTAAGACAGAGGGTGTGGACTTTGATGTTTTTTGAGGGTTCTGACCCTTGAGAAGTGTGAGTGCAAATAACACATGGAAAGAATAGCATCAAAGCTGATTACTTTATTATAGAGTAATCTGGAACTTCCCATGATCTCTGTGTTAAGTAGTTATGATAGTTTAACATTGTCAAATCTCTTTTTCAGCATTGTTCCATTTTTCAACAAACTAAGTGACTCACACTTATCCCTTTACTTACTTGCACTCATAAGTGTGAGGGTAAAATGGGTGCTCATGGGGGGATTGTGCATCCCAGCGCTGACACGGGATGCCTGAAGTCGTCTCGTTCACTTTGCCTCTGTAATCCTCCCCACGGCCTCGGAAACAGTTTGTGGTGTAGCTGGAGCGAGAACGCCGCTTTGGAGCCTCCGCTAGAGAAATAAATTGGGACAGCGCAAGAGAGAGAGAGAGAGAGAGAGAGAGAGAGAGAGAGAGAGAGAGAGAGAGAGAGAGACAAATAGTAATCTGCAAATCTTTAATGGGTATATAGAAATATATAGAACAAGGAAATATGCAGGAAAGTGTAGAATGAGACAGAGAGAAGGGAGATAGTTACTTTTACAAGATTGTGGACCTACAGTACTGTGCAAAAGTTTTAGGCACCCTATTTTTTTAAACAAACTTTGTTATAGATTTTTTTATTTTATGACTTCTACATTATCAAGTCAGTACAAAAAACATTTTAGATTCCCAAACATTAGTTTTCTAGCACAAAATTAAATGTTACAGAAAAATGTTTGTATGTCATTAAAGAAAGCAGCATATTAAATAAGAGACCACTTTTCAGACAAAAAACACAATGAAGGCTGCTGGGTTTTGCTGCAAAAATAAGAAACAAGTGCGAAAGTCAAAGTCTCCAGAAGAACTGTGGCTGGTTCTGCAAGATGCTCAGTAAAACTTACCAGCTCATTTCCTTATAAAACTGCACAAATTATATTTTACTATTTTTATATATCACTATTTTTATTTTATGTTATTTTTTTTTGTCACACCAAATGTTGACTTTGTTTCATTTACTACTTGTTAGAGTTTCCCCTCGTTCTCCGAGTCGCTCGCTAGGCGAGCGGCTGGCTCGAACACTTCCGCGTTCCATTCTCCGCACCACCGTTGAGGAAGCTCCCGATTCATGAACTCATGTTTTGTTTACTTTGCCATGTGCTTTTATTTTTGGTTTAGGTCATGTCTCCGCCCCGTTCTCTGATAGGTTTTCCGTTTATTGTTTGATTAGGAGTTTCAGGTGTTTTGTGTTTTATCTTGTTTGTTTTGATTACCCTCTTTATTTAAACCTCTACCCGTTTCCGCTTCCTCGCGGAGTAGGTTAATAAGTAGGTTAATGTGAGTAAAGCGGTTGTATACGCTATGTTGCACGCGTCTCGGTTTCTCTCGCCCTTTGTCCATAGACCTAGTTCAACGACCATAGTTTATAGACCATAGCCTCGTTTCGTGTCTTTGTTTTGTTTGGCATTTATGTTTCGTGTCTATTTTGGATTACTGCACTGCTCTGTTGTGGACTTAATGCCTCTCCCCTTTTTGGATTTATGTTCAATCGTTTGGATTATTCCTGTTCATGTGGATTATTGTTGCTTGTTCTTTTTGTGTTTTCCCTTTTCTGAATCCCCGTGATTTTGTAACACTACTGTTTACTGCTCTTTACTGTATTTTTTTTTTAAATGTAAAAGCATTTAATTTAATTACTTTGAAGCCATCTTTGCTCTACAGCATTTCTTTGCATGTGCCTAAAACGTTTGCACAGTACTGCAGACTAATTGTACTGGAATGAAGGGCAATTAACAACCATCTGCTGACTGGGTTCTGAATTGAAAAATGCAATAGGAAAAGCTGTGGTTTATGAGAGGCGCCTTCACACTTTAAATGGTACCCCAGAGGTGAACCTAGGTCATGTGGAGGCCCCAGGCAAAATAAACTCGCGGGGCCCTTCTGACAGATTTATGCTGTTATGTCTTCATGTTACCCAGAGATATTGTTGTGACCCTTTACTTCCATGGAGGAATCGCAGTGGATGCGTGTTTCAAAGACTTCATTTCTTCATTGAAAACAATCGTAAGAACGCAAAAAAACGAATAAAGAAAGGGGCTACCCTACAATTGCTGAGCACGGACTCAACCCACCAACCCCCAAGCCCACAGTTTCTGTGGTTCAGTTTCCGCCCCATTTCAGCCCACAGTTAGAACTGCTAACACTACTCATAACATAGTAACCCTAGTTAACTATTACCAAAACTTCATCTTATAGATGAAGTTTATATTAGTTTAGATATAATTATATATAAACTAATTATATAAGTTTATATTAATTAGATTATATTAGATTATATTAAAACTGAAATTGGACAAATAGCTGTGTGTTTGTTTGTCTTTAATTATCCTTAATTCATTCATCATTATCTCCATCACTTACAACTGTGCCATTTCCTCTTTTCCTCCTCCTCGTGTTTGCTCTTGCGCTTCTGGCTGCCAGATTCAGGTTCATTTTTCAGATTCATTTTTAGGAATTAAAGCTCGCCGGACTCGAGTGTGAAAGGGTGGCGCAGGAGCATAAATGAGTCCTCAAACGAGATATCGCCCCACAAAGGGACCCCCTTCAACAGGGATGCTGAGACGTTGCTGCGCATTATTTTAAGATGAAATCTTCGGATTATTCAAATGATCAGCCCTCGGGGGCCCTCTCAGTATGTGGGGTCCCAGGCAATTGCATGCCTTGCCTGCCCTGTAGATACGCCTCTGATGGTCCCTTTGGGACACTTTGTCAGGGCTCTTAGAATCATCCGCATCTTCCCATTTATGGCATCCCAGAGTACTAAACCAAGTAAACTGCTATCCTGGTCAAGGTTGCGGTGGATCCGGAGTCTATTTTAGTGTAGCCAGTCCACCTACCAGCATGTTTTTGGACAGTGGGAAGAAACTAAAGAAGCCGGAGGAAACCCCACACAAACACAGTGACGTGAAGAACGGGAACAGACAGTTAACAGACAAATAAAGCACAGGATCGAACTCAGGACCCTGGAGCTGTGAGGTGGCAATGCAACCGTGCTACCACTAAGTAGTTTCATTCTTAAATTAATTAATTAAAAAAAATAAAAAATTCTTACATTTGAATCTAATTAATTTAAATTTTGTTTTGAGTGATTAAAACACTTTATGGCTCCAATAAATAGCCACAATATTGTATATATTCAAATAATGTGCCTAATATTTAATTATGATCACAAAATAAATCTGTACTGAGGGGGTCTGTGGAATTATGTCTGTGGACAAATTTGGATTTGTGCAATATCTGAAGCTCTGTGAACATGGAAATATGTTGGGGTTGTGTTAAGACTCACAGCACTTGCGGATGTCACAGCGCTCTCTCTCAACCTGCAGGTCAGTGGTGTAACACCAGGGCACAGGGGAGGCGTCGGGGTTCCGGCAGTAATTATCATCCAGGCTCTTATCAGGATATCTGAAATCCAAGAAGGATCATTGTCTCTTATTTCAATGCAACGTTATCTGAATATACTATGGTTATCAAATTTTGTATATTGTGTATTAATATGCCATCGCAACATAATACTGTATATACTGTAGATGTACATCAGCAGACTGCTAGCAGGAGATTACTACAAATGAACCAAGGGCAAGGTGTAGATTAGGGGATCTGCAGGTGAAAGCTGGCTAAACTTGAAACAGCATAACTGGTGAGACAAGTGTGAAGTATACAGGGTGTCGAACACAGTATGTAGAGACGCGTGCCATGTTATATACTTTTCTGGTTGATAGATGTGTTGATGTGGATTTTGCTGGTCCCATCTCTGGCACTCTTTTCCACTCACTGTGCGATCAACCTGACCCCTGTAGTCCTCTCCATTACAGGTGATACACACCTCTTGCAGACACACACATATACACACGTGCTATACTTGAGGAGAAATGGCACTGCAGCAATGTAAATCTGATAACACGATAGAAGCACACTCTTTTAAATTTACTTCAGTAATGAAATCATTTTGCAGAGAATAAAGCAAGCTGGAAAGCTCCATGTATTTTACCACTTTTCTAGCTTTTTCCAATTTAATTACATGACTGTGAATTGCAGACTGTACCGTCTTTACACTGGGGGATATTACAACTCTCATATCTGCGCTCAGGGTCTGTGGTGTAGCACCATGGTCCAATGTTGTCCCCATCTGGATTACGACAGTAATTTAGCTCCAGACCGTTAGTGGAAGAAGGGGTATATCTGTTTCCAAAAGTATGAACTCATCATCCACAGTATGGAAATTGTACACAGACATTAAACGTTCTCATATTAAATTGTATTTATAACTTGCAATCACTTTATCTCAGTACTTGAAATGTTGTGTTGTCCTACCTGTGATCATGAGGAAACTTTGACCACCACTGTTGACATGTCCGCCCAGTCTTGGTCTTAGATACATCTCCCCTATAGTCCTCTCCATTACCAATAACGCACTTCCTGACATAAACTGGGCGGCAAAAGAACACATCAGTGGAACAGGGAAGCTCTTAACATATGGCTAGCGTTAAATCATTAGGCTGCACAGCTCACCTTTCATCTCATACAGGTCACAGTTGACGTTTCTCTTCACCTCTGCATTGTCCTTGCTGCCCACCCAGGGCAAGTGCTTACAGATTACAGATGGACGAAACACATAGTTGAAAGCCCTTGATTTCAAAACGAAAAACATAAGTTTGGCATGCCCAATAGCTTCTGGGTGAAACAAGAGAATGTAATTCTATTGTACAGTTTATATTAAAAAAAAATAAAATCAAATGTGGATATTCCTGGCACAAAACTACAGCTTTATCATAAGATAAAGCCAGATAAAGCAGAAATGTTTGAAATTTGCTTGATTCTTTTCCGAGTACCAATAACAAAGTCACCCCATCCTGATATTGCACTCCCTATACATTAATATTTCTTGCTCATAAATAGTGCTGATACTGTGGTTTAATAAGAATGAGGGGAAAAAACCTCACACAAATAATAATGTATTTAGAATGTATACCTGAATACAACGGGAGATTCTTACATTACACTGAAATTTTAATTTGACCAAAAAAAAAAAAAAAAACCCACTATTGGATCACATAATTACCTTGTACATACTTTGATTTTCAGTCACAGAAAAAATGTAGAATGTAACATGCTAAAAGTACATCTCTGCATTTACATATAGTACTTATTTACTTGAAGAAGATTAAAACATAATCCCCATTAAAACTAGCCATTAAAAAGCCACTGCTACTTGACTGAGTATTGATGTATTACAGTCTCAAAAAACTGACTGTTGTTCAGAACTGAGTTGCTGAACTAGAGATGTGCCTCCACTTTTCATTACTGATTCCTCCTCACTTGCATTCTTGCTTCTTGATCTTGATGCTTCTAGATACTGCCTAACATCTCTCATATTTTTCAGTCTAACAGCCAGGCTGTCAGTATCATATATATACTCATATGATGATGTCACACTTACATACACACGTCTCCAATGTGAGAGAGCATTGTCTAAATTAATACACTGGCATTTTTTTTCAGACTCTGTATCATTTTTATGTAAATGGAAAACTGTGGAAGTATTACATTCAAAGGAAACTCGCTTGTAGCACAAGAGCTTACTTTTCTTTTTTTTTTTATCCATAGAGAGCCCTGACTTTGCTGTTCCTGTGTTTGCTGCTCACTTCACTCCCTGCTGCGACAATGCAGTGTCAGAGGAAGGTAATATGTAGCGAGTGTTCCCTGCACAGTGTGCATTGCTATTGGCCTAAGTGCTTGTTCAAGATGCTCCAAACCCAAATAATTTGGGTATTAATCATGTCCATCGTGCAACTCCATCAGGGCATGGCAGAACAAAAAGCTCGCCATCTTGCCCTGAATACTAGAATTAGTATTAGTATAGTATTAGTATAGAATGGGAACTAGAAGTTGAAATAAGTTATGAAATTATGCACTTAAAAAATTACGAGATTTGTTACTCTTCTGACGCAACGTCCACACTGCTGGGAGTGTAGCGATGAACAGTCATGAGGTGATGACTTTGCTACTGGTACTCTACAATAAAACTAGCACATGAATGTAAGGAAGTAGTACATATAATTCCTTAAATATACAAGGTAGCAAATGCAAGTTGTTGGAGACTATTTATATCACAGACAAATTGTCATGTCAACGCTGGTGCCTGCTCTAAAAAAAAACAAAAAAAACAACAACTCTATTCCCCAAGATTCTCTCCCAGACATGCCAACTGACTCATAATGTATCTACTGTATCCCCACTCCCAGTCAACAGCCTTCAAGAACGGCAGTTTGCCATTTCACAGACCCCTTGAAATACCCCAGACTCAAAAACAGTCAGTGAATGTCTGATTCTCTGGTTTTGTCTGGTTCTCCTAGTTTATTTAATTTTCTGCTTGCTTAGTCTCGGCTAGTTTACGCGCATTTACCGATTGCCTGACCTGCTTGTTTAAGGTTCTGCTCCTTTCAGTTGGTTTGCTTTGAAGGCTTTTATTAAAACTCTAAATCTGCACATGCTTTCTCCTTTCTGTGGCACAGTTAAGGAGATGCAACATTATTTTGATTTTTTTTCACCATTAATATCTTTAACATACATTATTTGACCAATTGTGAAATCCAGTAAACATGATATATATATATATATATAATTTGATTGGACTTGCTTACATTATTTCAAATGTAAGGTTTGATTATCCATATTTTATCCATATGTCCCACACTATGAAGCTAATAGAAGTCAGATCAAATTTATGATTCTTTTTTCCATCATAGTACTGTTAAATGTAGTTGAGTTAACGTTTAAGTTATGTACGTGCGTATGATTCCAGTAATTCTCAGTGGTTGAAATTCAGAATAAGTGTGATTTGAGAGAGATTTGAGATGGTGGGATTGTGGGACCTGCAGTGGAGGCTCTCTGAGCAGCGTTTGGCGCACTCCTCCAGTGTGATGCCGGGGAGCAGAGTGACACGGTCAGCTTTCCAAGGTACCAGCTCTCTTCCCTCAGAACGCTGGAAATCATTCAGCGCACTGCGGTGCACTGTTAACACACACCCACACCCACACACACACACACACACACACACACACACACACACAGATATTCAGAACATATATTTCCTAGAAACCTCAATACAGAATTACTACAGCAAAAAACGCTAAATGTAAATGAATAGCCAGCTATCTGCAGAACAATATGATATGAATAGAATAATTGTAGTGTTCTGAATAGAATCATTTCATTTTTATTTCATATCAAAAGTTATTTGATTAGCAATGATTAAAAATAAATGAGCAAACAATAGGGCTGGGCGATATAGCAATATAATATCAATATCTTGATAAATTATTACACAATACACTTTTCTGAGATATTGTTGGTATGGTGATTTTTAAAAAAAAAAATGTTTTTAATTATTACAAATTAAATTGTACTGAATGGATGCCACAATGAATTGATTTAACATAAATTTTTTTTTTTTTAAAAACTTATTCGTCTTTGTTTTTGTAGGCATTAAAAAAAAAAACATCGTCAAACTCAGTTTAACGTTTTTGTTTGTTTGTTTATTTTACAACTGTTTTGCAGCCCGTTTGTTAGCTAAATTATATATCGTGATACGCATCGTGTATCGTAGAAATGTCCTCAAGTATTGTGATATGATATTTTTGCCATATCGCCCAGCCCTAGCAAACAATTAATCACTAACGTGTTAAATGTAATTAAAGGTAAACAAAACAGGATTATTCAGGAATTCATTCATAACACTTACATTTTCAAAAACATGACTGTGACATTTTAACAGTTAATAGTCTTCTACCAGGCATTTACCAGCATGCTAAATGTCACTGTTTTGAAACATGTGTTAACTTGCTAGTTAAAATGAACTCCAGATACATTTCAGATACACACGACCTTTGGATCTGCAAACTTTTTAACTGACCAGTGCCAGGGTATCATCTAGTCGTCAACACACACACACACACACACACACACACACACACACACACACACACACACACACACAATGTAAATGATATATGATATCATCATATTTTATGATTGTTCGTCCAGCACACTTAACATAAACACAAGGAAAACTTCTAGCTGAATATATTCTGGCTGTTTAAGGTCTGGGACACATGTGCTCATTAATTACAGAACATAAAGTAGATTCTGAAAGTTGGGTTTAACACTGAACTGAGACAATAGTTCTGAGACTGTAATAAAAAAAAAAGAACTTACCTTGAACGGCATCGCTACAAAACGCCAGAACTAGGAAAAACACAAACACACTCATGATTTATGCCTCTGTTTATTCCGTTTTCGTGTCTCTAGAAGCGGATCGGTGGGACTTTGGTTAGTGCGATGTTATCATGTGGGTGGTGTGTACACGCGCTCGGGGGTGGTCTGGGGTCGGGGGGGTTGGTGTGTGTGTGTGTGTGTGTGTGTGTGGATGGTGATGCGTGCTATAAAGCTGATTGAGCATCAAAATAAACCCATAAGAACATCTCGTTTTATTGAAAATATAAGTACTGTTATTGAAGAACATAAAAAAAATTTAAAGCCTGCAGCAGAGCAGCAGAGCAGAAGCAGTGCGTATATGTATATATATATATATATATATATATTTTTTTTTTTTCGGCGTGCATGTTAACGAACGAGCGCTTTTACACCGGACGCTGCAGCAGTGCGGCTGCGCGTGAGCAGCGCGTGAGCAGCAGTCGAGTCTATCTTTCGCTGAATTAAAGCGCCAGTACACGATTGAAAGACTTAAATGAAGATGAGTTGACACACACACACACACACACACACACACACACAAAAGTATATCACACAGAAAAAGCATATATTTGTATAGTAGTAGGTTTTACGTTTAATATACACTAATCATGGATGAGAATAGTGTTATTTTTGGCTTGGAGGTACAGCAATAAAATTGACAGGTTACTAAAACAGAAAAAAATAATAATACACGTCAAAACTGTTTCTGCATGTGAAACGCTGCTGGTGTGAAAGCACGCGCGCTGCTCCTGCGCTGCTCCTGCGCTGCTCCGGTAGGCCTAGTGTTATTTTGATCCCAAGCAATCAATTGTTTTACATGTATATTAGAGTTTAGCATAAACTCATAATGTTAAAGCTCTTGGGCGAAGATTTTTGCTTGTTAAGAATTCAGAAGGATGAGGCAGAGAGAACCCAATTAAACAAATGAGACAATATCATACGTGGTCATTTATTTATTGAGGAAAATGATCCAATGTTACGTACCTGTGAGTGGCAAAAGTATGTGAACCTCTAGGATTAGCAGTTAATTTGAAGGTGAAATTAGAGTCAGGTGTTTTCCATCATTAGGATGACAATCAGGTGTGAGCGAGCGGCCTGTTTTATTTAAAGAACAGGGATCTGTCAAAGTCTGACCTTCACAACACGTGTTTGTGGAAGTGTATCATGGAGAATCTACAAAGGAGATTTCTGAGGACCTTAGAAAAATAGTTGTTGATGCTATTCAGACTGGAAAAGGTTACAAAACCATCTCTAAAGAGTTTGGACTCCACCAATCCACAGGCAGACTGACTGTGTACAAATGGAGGAAACTCAAGACCATGCTTACCCTCCCCAGGAGCGGTCGACCAACGACGATCACTCCAAGTAAATGTAATACTAGTACACGAACACAGATTGCACGGTATTTGCTAGGCTGTTGTTCTCCTACAAGCCACCAGAGAGCCGCCTTTGCTCATTTTCTGTCTCTCTTCCGGCTCTCTGGTGCAGGAGCGCCTGTGACGTCGAGTGAGTTGTTTTATTTTCCTGCAAAACTTTTAAGAGTTTGTTGATATTTTCAACCCGCAACATTTATTCAGACTAATTCGCTGATTAACGAACTATCAGTCATCTCAGCAGCAGGCCTGAGTGTTCGTGGCATTCAGGAGTGAATGAGCTGGTCTGAGTGTGAACTTTGCTCTGTGTTTACTGGAGGTGTGAGAATTCTTGAATAGCCCGCTGACGCACATTATCAGTCCTGACTGCACATCTGGTTAAGGTCTTTATTCACAGACGAGCAGGATGTCGGCGGTTAAAATAACAGAGGGAAGGGTGAGCGTGGGAATGTGTAGCCAGTCGCTGTTTTACCGCCAGGCTCTTCCCTCAGCTGGAGAGCCGAAGCTGTGTGTTTTGCTGCTGCACGGGATCCGCTTCTCCTCACAGAACTGGCTCAGTATCGGCACCCTCAACACCCTGGCTGCGGCCGGATACCGGGCCTTGGCTATAGACCTCCCAGGTAAATCACAGCACAAAGGCTATATTTCCTTAACCTTTATCACCGAAGTCACCAAACTCATTTAAAAAGTTGCCTTTTTGTTCATCATACGTATTCAAACAGTCGCTAGAGGAGGTCGAAGACTAATTTGCATATTACGTTACAAATTAAGGCGCATGAAGAAGGAAGATTTCACTTGGAATATAACACAAAGAAATACTTTATTTCTTAAATAACTTCCCAGATAGCAGACCAACACTGAATCAACATTGAATCATTGTTAATGCATCCACCAAATTATCACTGAATCAGTGTTGGAATTTAACATTGATTTTTTTTCCATCAGGTTTGCACCCTGATATGTTATTTCAACGATGAAAAATAGATCAAGATGGACATAAACTCAATATTTGTTCAGTCGAATCAAAATACAACTTATGTACAGATTAGTGGTAGCAGGGACAGTGGTAGCTCAGTGGTTAAGAAGTTGGGCTACTGATCGGAAGGTCGTGAGTTCAAAATCCCAGCACCGCCAAGCTGCCACTGTCGGGCACTTGAGCAAGGCCCTTAACCCTCAACTGCTGCCCTGGGGCTGCGGCAAAAATGGCTGCCCACTGCTCCGGGTGTGTTCATGGTTTGTAGTGTGTGTGTGTTCACAACTCCTAATGTGTGTGCACTAACTTGGATGGGTTAAATGCAGAGAACAAATTCCAAGTATGGGTTACCATACATTGGCCTTCACATGTCACTATCACTTTCAGATTATGATAAACTGGATAACAAAGTGAGTTGGAACAATTAGATGGGCTGACCTTAAATCCTAGGCCCACCTGTGGGGAAACGAGGCTGACCAAAAGTCAACACTGAAATGATTCTGATGGAATTTCAACATTGAATCAATGTTGCTTTATTTCTTATAGAAAGAAATCATCTTTGATCATGGCACCATGTACAAACTAAACCTTTATGCATTTATAAAACACTGTACTTTCTATCAAGACTGCAGACAAAAAGAAACAGAGAGAGTGAGTAGTCGTGAAGGAAGCTTGCTTTTATTACTTGTAAATATCTCCAAGAAAAGAGTTTAAAACAAAGACTGAAGTGCTGTGAGGATAAGAAAAACCATAGTGATCAATTATTGGTCATTCGGAACAATGGTGATCAGTGATTGATTGTTGGGAACAATATGGATCAGTGATTGGTCGTTGGGAACAATGTGAATCAGTGACTGGTCATTGGGAAACAATGGTGATCAGTGATTGATTGTTGGGAACAATATGGATCAGTGATTGGTCGTTGGGAACAATATGGATCAGTGATTGGTCGTTGGGAACAATATGGATCAGTGATTGGTCGTTGGGAACAATGTGAATCAGTGACTGGTCATTGGGAAACAATGGTGATCAGTGATTGGTCACCAGCCCAACACAATCAGGCACACTGATGCTGAGTGAAGCGAACCTGCTCTCTCAACCTGTCAGCAGCTGCGATGTGAGCTGGAGAGCCATATTGAGTGCAGGACAGTGACTCACATATGCTCAAAAAGGCACTAGATTTGTTGCCAGGCTCTTTTTTGGAATTAAAGTCACTAAAAGGGTCTATAAAGTTACCAAATCTAGCGACAAAGTCTCTACGTTGACACAGTTGTAACTTTTCTGTAAATGTACACATGCAAGTTTGTCACTTTTTCATGTCTGTCTGGAAAAAAAAAACCCCAGCGGGATTCGTCTTCTGTTGTTGGAGAGACAGTATTTTTGATGACCACACCTGACACATGGGAAGCCTATAGTGAGTATGTTTCGGCTGTGCACGGTAGAGAAGAATTCCACTGGCGAGAACAGCAACACAAGCTGGGTAATTTCCCATGGTGGCCCATGACAGCTTGGCCCTAGATGCATTTCTATGCACAGAAAATCGGCATGCCTCCAGCAGCAGATACAGCTCAAGGCTAGGCCAAAGTGGCTGAGTGAGTCACTCCAGCTGGCAGAAGAAATGGATGTGATTTTGGGAGGGTGTTGAGGTGTTAACCAGGTCCACACTACTGTGGGTGAAGATGGCAGCAGCAATGAGCAAGGGGAAGAAGACACAGACAGGGTGGTGTCCAGAGCAGCATTCCACATCTGTAAACACATTTTACTGCCTGCAGAGGCAGTATATGGCATGAATCCAAATGCCATAAAACATAAGTCAGCAGGCATAGACTAAGGTTTGGCTACCGTGGGGGAAAAAAGACATCTCTACAAGCTTGACTCAAGCACATAGATAGCTACCCTAGCCTTCCATAGAGAGGAGATATGGGACCCCCAAGTCTCATTGCCAGCAAGTTCTCCACCTGGTCCAGGGTGAGGGGAGTGCAGGCCAATTTCACATCACCAAGACTTGAAGATGACAGCATGATTTTTTTTTTTTTTTTCTGGAATGGGAGCCAGAATGATGTAGAGTGGTTCTGCAAAAGTTATGATGTCTGTACAGCCAGAAAAGTTCCCCCTGGTCAGACACAAGCTCTCATTACAGCAGCTACAATGTGGGGCAATGGAACCTTCACTATATTATGTAGTGACCCTGCAGCAGAAGTTGGAGGCGATCCACTAGCTGGCTTGGGAGCACCTGACCTGTGCATGGTTCTGGCAGAGGTAGAACTATGACCTATGGAGGAGTGCTTGCCTTGTGGTGGGAAAACTCTCAGAGGTGGTGCATAAGGTACACACTGAGGCCCAGTGCTATATGGTGTTACATCGGGACCATCTCGCCCTCTCTCTGGAAGGCCAGGAGGAAAGTCCTAGCCTCTGAGACAGGCAGGACTTAAAAGGCTTTAAAGGAAGAGCAATTTATCTCTGTGTAAAAGAGCGGTATTTGCCTCCTTGCTCTCATGCCCATGTTCAGTTTCAATAAATGGCACATTATGTGTACAAACCATGACTTGTTCTTCCCAGTTACATCCAGTGCTACATTATTTTTGGCTTGTGTTTTTCTGCTTGTATAGGCCTGGGTGAGTCGAAGGCAGCAGAGGCCCCAGCAAAGGTGGGCGAGCCGGCCCCTGCAGAGTTTCTGAGGCAGGTGTGTGACGGCTTGAACACCGGGCCTGTAGTGGTGATCAGCCCCTCCCTCAGTGGCATGTATTCGCTGCCCTTTCTCTTCCAGCACTCGGAGCAGTTGAAAGCCTATATTCCTGTTGCTCCCATCTGCACAGACAAGTTCAAGGCTGAACAGTACAAGGCTGTACAGGTCAGTGTTTGTGTGTGCATATATGTTTGTGAGTGATATGATGCAGTGCCCATATTTATTGTGATAAACATCTTAAAACTTGGCTTGGCCTGGTACTGGGCCAGCCACCCTTTAGATAATTTCCTGTTTAAGAGGGGTAAAATATTCATTTAAAAATTGTTTTCAAAATACCATTAGAATATAATATTTCTGCATGCAGAGTGTTGTCAACAGGTTTTTGATTATTTTCTCATGCCGTCCACTTTCAGACAATTTACCGTCAGTATAAAATAGAAATGTGACTGCTTTCTTTTGTTCCAGGGAAAATTCCTTCAAAACTATTCCTTTTTGCTTTTGCCTTGCCAAATATAAGCAAAGCAGTCACCTTGTGACTGTGACCCTGTGTGGGTAGCCTCTAAAATGTCCCTGCTATGTCACATTCTAAATCTGATTTTTCCATATTTTCCCCCTAAATTGGTCTTGGTCAATTCCCCACCACCAGCCAGATCTCCCATATCCTATGACCGCTACCAGCCGGGGAGGGCAAGCACATTCTTCCCCTGAGAGATGCAAAGCCAGCCACCACATCTTTTCAACTATGTCACATAGTTGTATCTCTAACACAGGACACAGTTGTTCCTGATCCTTAGTAAGATTAATGCCCATAACTGCAGGACCAATGGGTACAGAAATCCACTATTAATGCAGATGCATAGGCTGGGTCAAACACCGTTGACAGAAGCTGGGTAAAAAACACACAGCGCCTACCACTAGTACCTGGCAGGTATGCAGCCTGATCATGCAGTTCGGTATTGAATGTACTGAAATGCTGTAAAATTCCAGCTTGGCTCAAATGAACGAGAATGGGACTCATTGAACTTAGTGCATCACCAAGGACAATGCCTACTTGTTCACCTTAGACTCCCTTAGAAGACTGAGTCATTTGCAAATGAGACATCTAACCATTAAACCTGTGAAGTTTGGTTTCAGAAACCACAACAGCAGATAGATAGTGTTAAATAGGATACAGTATGGGTCAGATCAGATTGTGGACACACTTCAAGGCACCATACCTGAAAATAAATACCAACTGACTATTCTACTTTGCAGAAGTATGCTCTCAAGAGTGAGGTTGAGGTTGGGAAAGGAAGCTCTGAAAAAGGACAGTTGAACAATCGTCTTAAGAACTGCCTACCTACTGGCCTGATTCAGTTATACAGTGGTAACAGTGTCTCACAGCAGTCCTGCACCATGGAAATTAGCAATTTAGGTAGTTCAGCCAATGTGGAACACCTACAGAATAGTGGAAATTCATCTATTTGTGAGCAGAGACAATTCACTGACTAAAGTCTCTGCACAAACTGCAGAGAGTAGCTCTTTGGATAGCACTGTAGTGCATTGGATATGCTGTGTAACCAGTGTGTTGATAGCTGCAATATGGCCAAAGAGACAGTTGCTCTACTTGTGAGAATGTTATCTACTACCCATCAAACCGCAGCTGTGGTCCCATATGAACAGGTCACTGTGACACAGCAGAGTACACACCTTGAAATGATGAGGTCGCTCACAGGGCCGGCCTAACATACTGGCATGTTTGTGAAATGTCAGCCACGCTCTTGTGCGCCACGTCTATGTGCCAGGAGTATGCAGGCAGGTTTTCTCACTGTATGAAACACTGGACATGGCTAATGCGATAAACTAGTCAAAACCTTTCCATATGTTGCAGAAGTCTCCATCATTCACTATGGTTCCACAGTGGGATCTTTCTGCAACTTGCCATATGAGTGAAGGAAAGATGAAGATATAAAGTGGCTTTCGCTTAGGATGGGTTTCTTTTTGCTGCCCATAACTTCATTCAGACAAGTAGGCAAACTGCATTTGTTATCAGTCAGTAGGTAGTGCCTGCTTTGGGTACTGAAATTGTCGATGCTATGGCAGAACCTAACATTCTTGCCATATTGTTGCCATAGTATATCAGTAAATCTATCAGGCTATCTGCTCTTGCAGGTGAGAATGTGCCCAGACCAGTCCTGTGTCCAATGACGTTCTCAAGTTCTGTGTTTAAATGACTGTCGCCTGTTGTCTGCTGTCTAAAGATAGATTAGCCAATTGGGGATATGGTGCGGTGCTTGTGCATTTATTGCTTCCATTCATTCAACTTCAGTATCTTCAGTGTCACTGTGGTTTAAATGATTTATTTCTTATGTGTCTTATAAATAGAACTTGCAAAGTTTATTAGAAGATATCACAGGCAGGTTCAAACAGAAATAACTGGGATTTGTGAATGGGAGGACTGGTCAGAATTCCTTTGGGAGATGGTGGGAATGGAATTACAAAAAACTTGTCCTGTGCACACCTTTAGTATCAGCACTTTTTAAAATAAACTATTGTATTAGTACTATTCAAGATTGCTGTCTGTTATTGTCAGGTGAGGTGAACCATCAAGATGTGTTACGAACCCTTGTGATGACATTATTTCAGAACTAGTGGAGGCTATATATATATATATATATATATATATATATATATCAAACAGCCCTGGTGGTCCAGAATGAGTGGAAGTAGAATGTAAGATTAGACATAGAACTTTGGAGTGAAATTCCTGCATTTCCAGGTTGCCAAATGAGAAAAAAGCCATCAAAGTCCAAAACGTAAATATAACTTTTGAGGTCTCTTATTCCTTGGATCTTTATGAGATTACCTGAAATTTACAGAAAAACGTTCAACTTGCTGTTCATCCTCCAGTTTCTCCACAAAACTTTTGACTTACTTTGAACTTTCAATGGAAGCCCTGCAACGAGAGCTTATGCCTAATTCATTCTTGAGAATACAATAACAAGTGCTTAATAAGATTACTCATGCTTTTAAGTTGCATGTGTAATTCCTGTCATTAGATAATGTAATAAGGTAATAGTTTATTATTGTATCAGATTAAATAATAATAGTTCATGTAAAAAAAAAAAGGCTCAATTCTGAATATCGTTGCACACCATTGTGATAAATAAAAGAATTTAAAGTTTTATGGCATTATGACTTATGGGTTTAACAGATTTATTTAGTTATAGTAAATGTATTTCTGAAGTGTAATGGTCCTGTATGAGATTATTCTTTTTTTTTTTTTTTTTTTTTCCATAGGTTCCCACTCTTATCGTGTATGGAGATCAGGACACTCAGTTAGGGGAAGTGTCACTAAACAACCTGAAGAATCTGCCCAATCACAAGGTGGTGGTGATGCAGGGGGCCGGACATCCCTGTTACCTTGACGACCCAGTGACTTGGCATAAAGTTGTTCTTGAGTTTTTGCACACGCTTTTGTAATCTAAACACTCCTATCCTTTTAACACTTTTAACTGTGGGGTGATTACACAGTGATTACATATGATTTCTATTAATGATAAAAAGGATACATTTCATAGTTTCATCCCAATTTAGTTCTTACCCATTCCCACCTCATTAGTTAGGTCTCCCTCTGTCACTTTACAGCTATCAATACAGAACAGCACTGGGTTAGGGCAGCTGCTTAGAGAGTGCAAAATCCTCTGCTTAAGTGAACACACAGACCCTTATAACTATTATCAAACTAACCAGAAGAGGGAGAAAGAAATTGGCCACCCTTCCACCAAGGGAAATTACAGCTGTGGCATTGTCACTTTGAACCCGATGATAGGACAAACTTTACACAGTTGCACCACTTGGGAGCCCCCCATTTTGATATTTTGTAATGCACACAGTATAAGAACATTTGATTGCTTCATTATAGATTACAATCATATTATAATATCTCTGTCACGAAAAAAAATAATACAATTTTTACCTTTTCTGGAGTTCCTTTACCCGAACTCCATTGTTAACGTGTACGTTGTATTTCAATGTCAGACTATTTTTGGGGCAGTTGAACGGCCACAGCCAAAGCCATTACGCAACGGCTCTAGAAAACAATTGCGCAATGCACTAATCACACTGTTAATAAACACACAGCCCAGATTGTGAGATTTTAGTAATCTTTAAATTCAGGCTTTGCATCAAATACATAATAGCACTGATCATTTATCTGATTTAAAAACTCACTACGACATCGTAATAACGTATATCACAATATGTGATTGAAAAGTACTACATGTGAGATAACGTAACGTGAAAGATATTGTGTATGTAGCAGTGCTTTAGAACACTAAAACTGTGATTGCGCGTTAAAAAAAATAAACACAACACACTGGCCTGAAGTGAAAAATATGAACATTATTTAATAACTGATTCTCTGTAATAAACAATTTGAAAATATTTTACAAGGAGTCACAGACACAATATTTTACAAATGTTTCCCTTATCTTTTTTTTTTTTCTTCTTCTGTACAAAAGATGGAGCAACATAGACCAGTGTCCAAAGAGCCAGTGGTGTTAGCTCCATACACACACACAATCCAACAAACAAACTAAAGAAACTCCCACTGTGATGGCAGACCTCAAATTCATGATTATCAGCAGTACTGTGTCTATATGTATTTATTTTATTTTTTTTTTTAAACCTCACTTAATGTTAAATTCAGTTTCACCTTTGACGGATTACTTTTCTTTTTTTTTCTTTTTCTTTTTCTTTTTTTTCACACATTTGTCACAGAGCACCAGACTAAGGACTACAGAGTCACATACACACGCGGCTCTCCCACTGAAGCACACCTACTCCGCTGTTTTAAAGGAGAGGAAAGGCAGAGGGAGCAGCCCTGATTAAAAAGACCCTCCCCTTCAGGGTGGATCATGGGACAGACATCTCCCCTCCAAGCTACCTCTTCCTTTTATCTTTTTTTTTTTTTTTTTTTTTTTTAAACACCTTTTCTGGCAAAAAAATTTTTTTTTAAACCACTGAATAACACAAACCTCTGTTCCAGTGTATGTGGAATAGTGACACAGATGCACACTCACAGTTTAATTTCAGTGTCTAGCCAAAATATCGTAGCGTCTCTTAGGCAGCTTTGACATTTTTTTTTTTTTCAATATTAGGACAAGATATTTTTTGAATTTTATTTTTTTTAAGAAAAACAAATCAAGAGGCAGAGATTAGATGTGATTCACAACAGGACAAAGCATAAGGCATTAACTCTTCTAGACTTTTCAGATTATCAGGTATTAACGTACATTTCCCTGCGCATGTGTTCATGTATGTGAATGGGAGTGTTTGGTATTGTTTAGTGAGAGGAGTGAATGCTGTGCATCTACTATTGATTTGTGTTTTGATGCCAGTGGGGGAGCAGGTCCTAAAAGTATATGAATAGTAACTGAGCACATAGCTGTTATGATATGGCACGCATTTATGCACACTCCTTAATGATAATGTGTGGATTAATAATTGACCTTTACACCAAATGCTCTGTGTGGAGATATAATTGTTTAGCACTGATGGTGATGGAAGGCTGATCTTTAAAAGATGAACCAATTGCCAGAGTAACAAAAATGGTGTTATTTTATGAGTTTATGCTGTTCATGTAACAGTCAATCACATCGCTCATTACACACTGTGAATGTAGTCACAGGTGGGGTAGTTTATGCGTATGCTTTTACTCAAGCACGCACTTTCTTCAGCTGTTGTGACGCAAGGCAGAAAGATGGATAAAGGGACGGGTGGAAAGAAAGTAGAATCGCCAAAAAAAACAAAGGTATATGTGGACAGTTTAAAATATAACAGCAAAAAGCTTTGTGAACTGACTTTGAGACACACACACGTGGAAAATGGGACAGATTACTCTTGTTTTTTTGTTTTTTTTTCTTCTCGTTGACAATACACCTTGGACGCCTTAATAATCAAATCACTGCTTTTTCATTCCGACACCTGTTCAAACACATCATAACTTGCTGCATTGTAAGCAGACGACACATACACGGGTCCAGACACACGCACACACATATGCAAAGAGCTTTATGACCTCTGACCAGAAGATACTGGCAATGAAGAGTCACCAATTCTGCCACCCTAAATACAATCTACTGAATATTCATAGCTTAAAAAAAAAAAAAAAAAAAGACTGGGGGAAGAAAAAAAAAATACTCAACTATTTAATCCTAAACAGTCAGTTATAGAATGGACTGTGTATTAAACAGTGATCATTTTTGTTAGTGTTCATTATAATAATATTGGCTGCCCCTCTGGAAAAGTCTAAAGAAATGGAAATCAGACCATGATTTAGATCAAGAGATATTTTACGTTTCTTGTACTAATACATACAAATTTCCATTTTATATATAAGATGCCTTTAGAGATCTTGAAAGGCTTAGGCCTGGGTGAAACTGAAACGCCTGCACTGACAGAAGATCCTCAGTATGACAGCAGGCTACTTCTGGTTTATAACCTGAAAGCTATGGCAGTTAATATACTAATAATAAAAACGCATATGCTTATAAGTCAGTGAGGTTTCCGTGTGAGGTGGACTACATGCTGCACATGCTGTAGATGTACAATCAATAATCACTCTAAGGAGATTCCCTACCTTTGTAAAGTGGAGCATCTACTCTGTAAAGATACAGAAGTGCATCAAGGCACAACAGAGAGAAAAAAAAAAAACAATATTAGAGGAGATGGGCCCTCACCAGGGTTTACTAGATTTTCACTATATCAATTCACAATGAATAAAATTTCAAAGCTGATGTCCGAGTCTCCACTACAAGCTCAATCCATAATTTAGTGCACTCTACATGACAAGACTAACCTTGAAAAGCAAACCACATTTTCATTGTTTTAATATTCGCTTTGTTAGCCAAGTCAAGCAGTCTACTGAAATATCGACTGTTGTAAAAAAAAAACAAACAAAAAAAAAACAAAACACCACATTGGTGTAAAATGGCTACCCTGTAAACACACAACTACACAGAATGCACACTGATGGCAGTTCCAATTCATTTCTAAACACTGAACATTTACGACGGCACTTAAAGTCAAGTTCCACATTTGATTCAAACCATTTCTTAGTTCCTCTGTGTATGCTGACCAGACAGACAGAATGATATGCTTACTGAAGCCCTTATGACTAATGAAAGAACAGCAAAAAAATAAAATAAAATAAAATAAAAAAAAAAATTGAGACGAACTGAAATCCAGGCCTGATCTCTACATGAGGTCTTGCATTCTTTCTGCAAGTCATTTCCACCCCCTTTTTTCTCCTCCTCCTCCTCCTAATTTGGCTAGAAAAATAAGACCACACCACAAGTCTATCTCATTTTGGCAAGAATCAGATCTAGTGCATATTTAAACAAATGATAAATGATATATATATATATATATTTAAATAAGTTACATCTATCATCTTTCCACTCTGGTTATATCCTAACATATGGAGGTATGCTTTAAATACTCACAGGTTCTTACTGTTGTTTTTGTTAACTGAACCAAGTGTTCTGTGATCTTGTTACCAATTTCTAGAAAATGGCAGAAGCCCCATGTCAAATTAGGCAATTTGTCAAAGGATGAAGAGGAGAGTGAGGAGGATGGCTTAAACTGTAAAGAAGAGCATCAGATAAAATGCATTTCCTACACAAACATCTGTAAAGGCAGGTTGTACTGTAGGGATTGGGGGAGGGGAGGGGGGGGGGGCTTCTCCTGCCGTGGCCTTTATAATGCTAAAATGATTGCGTTTCAACATTTTGACTTCTTCAGCTGCTTCCCCCTTAAGGAAACTCCGGGCTCCTCCCAGAAAAGCTGCTGATTGACAAGTTCTGAGCTGGTCACTAAGCAGCAACCTGTGAAGCAAAGTGGATGATGCAGTATACCGGGCTTCCATATGGGGGCAACAGGAAGTCCCTTTAATACCTATGACTAGAGCGAGGGAAGGATAAGGAGAAATATGGAATTAGGGTGAGGAGAGGGAGATGGGCTGGGGAGGGAGTTAAAGAGAGAAAGGCAAAACATGGGGGCAGGCCATTAGAGAGAGGACAAGGAGCTGGAGGAGGAGTAAAGTGTGGATGGATGGGCCGAAGGAGTGTCCTCGCCCACAATCTGTAGTGTTCTCCTGTAAAGAGTGAAAGGGAGGGGCATTAAGTGATATTATTTATATTACTTTATATTACTTATAAGTATATAATAAAGTAATAAGTACTTATTATAAATAATGAATTATTTTGCTTAAAGATCTTATATTTTTCATTTAGTACTGCCCTTTAGAAGCTACATAATATATTTACATGTTTCCCAGAAGACAAAATAATAATTTACACCGATCATCCTGTTCAAAAGTTTACACGTCCCCGTCTCTTAATGTATCGTGTTGCCTTCTTGAGCATCAGTGACTGTTTGCAACTTTTGTAATAGTTTTGAATGAATCCCTCAAGTGTCCTCAGTGTGAAAAGCTACCCACTGTTGGAAAGGGGTCAAATATGCAGAAGATGCTGGAAAAGCAAAGAATGTGCAGGACCTGGAGGATTTTTCTGAAGAACAGTGGGCTGTTTAACTGCTCAGGACAAACAAGGGACTCATGAGCAACTATCACAAAACATAAAAACAGTCGTTGATCATCCAGGTAACAACACACAGTATTAAGAATTAAACATATGTAAACTTTTGAACTGGTTCATTTGTGTAAATTGAGTTATTATTGTGTCTTGTGGACTATATGTAAACATCTGTTTTGTGAAATAGCTTATTCAGGGCAGTACTAAATAAACAACAAAATGATAGTTTTAAATGATCCCACGTTTTTGCAGATTCTGCAAGGGGTATGTAAATTTATGAGCACAACTGTATATTACCAATGTGGGCATGTATTTCTGTAGTTCAGTCAACAGGTGGACTGTGTATGTGTGTGTTCATGTATACGTACTGCACTGTTGAAATCAAAACAAGTAGAGGGCCCTTTTCTGTACCGAGGTGGTGGCATGTCCAGACACGGGTCTTCTTGTTTTACTGAAAAGCGTGTTAAGGTAGTTCTCATGATGACTGTTCAGACATGAGATTATTTTCAAAGGATTTAACAACATACAAGAGTTCATTTCGCTAGTTTAACAGCTTTTTGTACCATGTCTTTTCTTTGCCAAAAAGAGAGAGTCTATTTCCATTTTAATACCAAACCTGGCAAAAAAAAGGAAAACCTAAAAGAGTCATTCCATCTCAAGTGGTCCAATACAGGTTGCTTGACCATTATTAATTTTCCAAACATTTTTTTGAGTGAATACCTCTATGTATTGGCATTGCAAATCCACCAGTTTTTTTCTTAGTTTTACTTCATTTAACTACAACGACCATCTTTGTGTCATGGCACACATGATAAAAGCAGTAAGTAACTTCTGAGCTGTAGTCACTTACAGCTTGTATCACAGGAGAAACAACACGACACTGTTCACTTGTAAAACACCCAACTGAACACTGTAATTCCATATTTAGATCAAATCTATTCATGCATACCAACTGTACACCTGTACCAACATGATAGATCAGGCTGGTTCTTCAAATCTGGCCCTCGAGGTCCACTGACCTGCAGAGTTTAGCTGCAACCTCAAACTCACAATTTTACAGCAGAATGCTACTATAGAGGACTTATTTCTGTGAAAGTTTCAGGTTCATATCTGGTCCTCCAGAGATATTCAACCTGAAAGTGAGGGGAAAATTACACTTTCTCACCCCAATAAAAAAAAGAGAAGTCTCAAACCTGAAATGTTCTGCATGCACACTATACTTACCTAGGTACCCCCCAAAAAAATTAAGACTGAGACTCGAACCCTTCCCATTATAAATTTACCCTAAATGTGGAACTGTGAGCAATCTTAAGCATTACATTTGGATTTAAGTTCTAAATCTAAGGAACACAAATATATATATATATATATGGCCATGAACCTTGTAATGTGCTCTAGAGATCAGTTTTTGTTCCAAGGACCTACGCCCATCCTGAGCCGAGATACTGAGGTTTCCATAAACAGCTGTGTAAACAAAATTTGTTGTGTTCCATGACACAAAAACTACCATTGTGGTTAAAGTAAAATAAATTTAAAATAATAATAATAATAATAATAATAATAATAATAATAATAATAATAACTGGTGGTTTTGCAATGCCAATACATAAAGGTAATCGTTCAAAAAATTAGAAAAAATTACAATGGTCAAGCAACCAACTTTACAATTCTTGGACCACTTGAGATGGACTAACCCAAAACTGGCCACTCAAATGTAAAACTTCAGAAACATATATTTAAAACGTGTCTTAAACACATTCCAGTGATGTCAGTGTTGAGAAATACATATTAATTGAACACTACTGTTCAACTACATTGGGCGGCATGGTGGTGCAGCAGGTTGCGGTGCCATCTCACATCTCCAGGGTTCCTGGTTTGATCCTAGCTTGGGTTACCGTGTGAAGTTTCTGTGCACATTTTCTTTGTGTTGGTTTTCCTCTGGATTTCCTTCCACCTCCCAAAAACAAGCCAGTAGGTGGATTCAGCAACTCTAAATTGCCCCTAGGTGTTAATGAGTGTGTGTGTGTGTGTGTGTGTGTGTGTGTGTGTGTGTGTGTGTATGCATAGTGTCCTGAGATGTACTGGTGTCCCATCCAAGGGGTATTCCGGCTTAGTGATCATTATTAAGCTCTGGATCCACTGAAGCGGTTACTGAAGATGAATGAATGTTCCTACATTGTTGGCACACATTAAATAAGTACCGTTTCAGTTCCTAAACCCCAATTAAAGTGTAACAACAAATGCAAAATTTCACCAAATGTCATAAATTGTGGAAGGATACATTCTTTCTCACCCTGAGACAGTTTCTCTATGTCACATGTGTTGCAGGGCAGCTTCTCAGCCACCACAAATAGCAAGTTGGTGTTGTCTAATCTTTTGGCATGGATCAACCTGTGGAGCATAAGCATTTCAGAAATCTGTTCACTTATGATATAAGTAATGCCTCCTTTACTTTACCACATCTAAAAACAAATGCTCAGATTAACTACATAAATATGCAATTATTTTAGGATGATAATGAACTTATTTAAAAGGATGTTATCTTCATCCCCTTCATCAGGTATGCAAAGACTGTTACATACACTCGTGGTCCACTTTATTAGGAACACCTCTACACCTGCACATTCATGCAATTATCCATTCAGCCAATCATGTGGCAGCAGCACAATGCAGAAAATCATGTAGATACAGGTCAAGAGTTTTAGGTAATGTTCACATCAAACATCAGAAAAGGGAAAAATGTGATCTCATAACATTTGATCTCATAACTCAAAAATGCGATCTCATAACAAGGTTTGACATAACATGTCAAACCTTGAGATGGATGGGCTACAACAGCAGAATGCCACATCGGGTTTGACTCCTGTCAGCCAAGAACAGGAATCTGAGGCTGCAGTGGGTACTGGATGGAAGTTGAAGATTTGAAAAAAAAAATAAAGCGTTGTCTTTTGAGTGGTTATTTGAGATACTGAGATCACTGAGATCATGTTTTCCCCATTCTGATGTTTGATGTGAACATTAACCTTGACCTGTATCTGCACAATTTGATGCATTGCACTGCTTCACATGATTGGCTGACTGGATAATCGCATGAATGAGCATGTGTACAGGTGTTCCTAATAAAGTGGTCAGTGAGTGTACAGATCTGTAACGTCATCGTATTTTTTTGTGACCTCAATATGAATGTATCTTTTTATTACAGTGCATTGCGTCTAGAGCCTTGCAACCTACATTTTTAATGTCATAAATAAAGCACAGACAAAACAGACAGTAAAAAAGTTCATCTGACCTGGAGCAGTTCTCACAGTCTTGCACTATGCTGTAGGCACTGCTGATGTTCCCAAAGTAGAACTGCTTCTGTATTGTGACACAGCTAGTCTCTCTGGAGTCCATGCTCTCTGCTGCATCAGCTTCATCTACACACATAATATTTGGATGCATGTTTGTAGATATTATTAAAAGATTGATCAATTCTCAAGTCTTAACCTCTTGGCAGAGGCAATCAGGGCTAAGATATTCTGCTAAATAACAGGATTAATGATGCCATCAAGCGACACAATAGCCCCAGGACCAATATCTGCGAAACAGCAGCAAAACATCTATAATCATATTAGACAGTAGATATGGGGACGTTTCCTTGTATGCAGTCACCTTCTTTTGCCAAACAGGTTCTGATTACTTTTCATGGTATTTTAACAGCTAATTTTTTCCTATATCTGTTAACTGTAACTTGGTAACACCAACCATGGTAATGTGTGTAGAACCCCAAATGTCTAACCCAGAAACCCAACAGGAAATGGTGAAAGGCAACAACACCAACTTGGGACAATTTGTTTTCATTAAAAAAAAAAAAAGAAAAAAAAAAAAGTACACTATATGGCCAAAATTTTGTGGACACCTGAACGTCACATGCTTTTTGAACATCCCGTTCCAGATTTAGTCCCCCTTTGCCGTTTTAATATCTGCCACTCTTCTGGGAAGGCTTTCCACTAGATTTTGGACCATGGCTGTGGGGATTTGTGCTGATTCAGCCACAAGAGTATTACTGAGATCAGGCACTGATGTCGGGCGAGGAGGCCTGAAGTGCAGCCGGCATTCCAAAGTGTTCAGTGAGGTTGAGGTTTGTGCAGGACACTCGAGCTCTTCCACACCAGCCTCAGCAAACCATGTCTTCATGGAGCTCGCTTTGTGCACATGTCATGCTGGAACATGTTTGGGTCTCTTAGTTCCAGTGAAGGGAAATCTTAAAATCTTACAAAGACATCCTATACAATTTTATACAATCTTATACAATGTGTTTCCAACTTTGTGGCAACAGTTTTGGGGGTCATCAGAGATATGGGAGTGATGGTCAGGTCTTAAACTTTTACGAAATTGAACAGTTCTTTTCTAAACGTGAGTACCGAGTACTCACATTTGTAATGTTTATTTGCTCATTTGCATGAACTGTGCCAATAATTCTGGAGCTGACTTTATATGCTATTTATTGTACATACCTGTAATGAACCAGCTATGGTAGGCAAAACCATAAAGTAACTGCTGAAACAGAGACCTACAGGAAAAAGACAAGAAAGTAAAATAAAAACCTTATGTAAATACAAATATATATATATATATATATATATATATATATATATATATATATATATATATATATATATATATATATATATATATATCCATCCATCACCTCGTCCTGGGTGTGTTACTGTTCGATCAATCGATCGATATAACTTAAACTTCACTTGAAGGAGCAAACCAATAAGTAGGTTTGGCTCCAGGGTTGAAAATACAGTCTGTAATATCAGCCTGTAACAACGCCTCTACAGTTTAGCGTTTGCTCATTCTGTATCATACCATGCAGCTGCTGAGGTCCACCAGGCAACGTTTACCAGGTCCGCAATGGTGGGCTAAAAGACAAGAAAGCAGGTTGAGAGTAAAACCTTACATCGTAAAGGAACATTCTGTTATTTATTCAGCCATTGATTAGTGTTTTTTTTGTTTACTCACCACAAATACTCCTCTAGGTGCTGCTCCTGTGTTACTGTTAGGTACAGGTCCACACACAGACTGGTAGTCATAAGATTCCTTGTAGATGTAGAAGGAATTGTTGTAAAGCACATACATGAGAGCTGGGTCCACCTCACTGAAGAACATGCCGATCTATAAAGAGAAAAGAATGGAGTATGGTGAGGCCTCGAAAATCTCTCTGTGGACTTGAAATCTCTGAAAAGAGTGCGATAATATTTCTGAAACTGAAAGTCCCTAAAAGTGAGTTTTATACATGCAGATGAGCGAAATAACTTCCTCCTGACCTTGTTCCAGTCTTGAATCTGATTGGACATGATGAGGAAGCCACCGTCGTCGATCAGGTAACACAGCAAGTCCTGCACAGGTAGTAAAAGAGTCAATGAGTGACGACTGTACAACCGAACTATATCATACTTTGTACAAATGCAGCGTATTAAATATGAAATAATATAAAACTGAGAAGTAGTAATCCTCCATTTTAAAAGGTGAACTTCAGTGAACGGTCATGAGGAAAAATAGAGGGTGTGGTCTTACCTCATGGGCCTCACAGTCCATCTCGCAGTCACTGGTCGGTCCACACTGAGGAACAAAGATAAACCATATGTCTATTATTCAAATAAAATCAAATGTATGCCTAGTTTTTTTTAAGTAGAACTTGATCTCAATTTCAATACAAATAAAATTATGACTTGTGAAAATGAGTCTTCACGCTTACACTGTTCACAGAGTCATAGATTCATAGAAAGAGAAAAGAGCTTTTTCCAAGGAAAATGTATTCACAGCATGTGATCAATTACTAAAGGGAAAAAATGATAACAGAATATGCACATTTAGGGCTAATGCTGTACCTCCACACCAACTTAATTGAAATTCAAGAAAACGCTGATGAGAAGTGAGAGCTCAGGTGCACACAGTGTACTCATAAGAGGAACAGCTGGATCAGGGATATGAGATAGCTGTAGTTTAGTAGTTTGTTCAGTCTGTTGTGGATGGCACATCACATCACACTACACAACCCACACTTTATGTGGTGATACTGCACCATGTGTACATGCCACGTAATTTTATGAACGCAGGATATGAATCATCTTGTACAAGCGTTGGGAGTAATCAGGAGTAGTTATCAGGACTGGAAACGGTACAAGATGGTGGTTCCCAAGACTTTCCAAAAGTGCAGAATCCTTGCCTTAAAGAACAATATTGATTTGTCTGGCTGCGAGCAAACAGTCCCTACCATTAATGTGTTTATTGGTCAGATTTAACCCAAGAAAATGCATGCATATCTGCAATCTGAAAACATGAGAGTGTGTGGATGTGTATATTTTACCATTTGAGAACCCTGTCGAGTGCTATCAGTGTGGTTGCTGGCAAGGATCTTAAACTTTGAAGTCCAAGCTTCAAGGTCCAACTTTACACCCACAACTGAGAGAGAGAGAGAGAGAGAGAGAGAGAGAGAGAGAGAGAGAGAGAGAGAGAGAGAGAGAGGAGGTGGAGGTCAATAAAACTATGAAAAAAGCAACCAAACAACATAATTACAGTTCTATTCGATCACCAGATAACAGCTCTTAGATTTGCACTTGGATTAAAATGTGCTTTACATGGATAATGACATAAAGAAATTCCTCCACATTGGGTGGGAAGGCCAATCAGTTCTAATCCATGCCGTGTCCATCTACACAAGTAGTTTTATGAAACAGAGGTTTCACATAATCCTGACTGCAACTCACACTTTACTGCCTTGAAATCGAGGTAGCTCCTAAAACTTTATAGTACATGAAACAAATCGTTGTGGTCACATGGCTGTCAAATTATATGCCACTTTGCTAAACAACTGCTTTAGAGTGTCTGATTGTGTCTCTTTTACAATTGAGAGTACTCAACAATGTTGAATATTGTTATAACATTCATTCTGGATATGGTATCGCTTTCAGAAGGAGAAATGCAAACTCCATAACTCTTGTATAATTTTTCCACTATGAAGGAATATCTGTGAATCCTAACACTAAATGTACACATTTCTGTACCGCATGACGACTCTACAAAAGATTCTTTCAATTTACTTGTGATAAAACTTTTTAAATAGTTTTCTTAACAATAAATGTCTTGTTAATATAAATACATTTTGTTGACTTCTTCAGTTAAAATCTAAGGGGATGCCACCTTTTGCACTCAACTTTATATGCTTGGATTTTATTTGGCCTACCTTAAATCCAAGTAGGTTAAAAGTAATAAATGTGATAAATGTGATGAAATAAATAGATACAGATCAAAACGTTTCCGTGTTTGAAATGAACAAGTGCACAAAGTGGTCAAGGGTTCATTTTGTGCAGAAAGAACATTCATATCCCAGGTATGTAATACAGCGTAATAACAATATGTAGTTGTTATTTTATAAACTGTAAGATGAAGGGGATGAAATTACCAGCCGGCTTGATGTTTCTGGACCCCACTGTAATGTCCACTGCTGTACTGACCAGGATGCCAATTGTGTCATTCTCTTGATCCTGGAAGACTGCATTTGCTACAAAAAAAGAGATGAAATGATGCAACTGTTTCCATGGAATATATGTTCAACAATCTGATGATACAGTCAACGCAGCCAACAGAGAAAAACACAGATGTGAAAGAAAATCTATTTTTATATTAATAATAAAAAGAATCTGATTTTACAGATACGGAGATGCCTGCTCTGATTTAGCTGTGCATGTCTTCCAACTTTTGTACAAAACATGTTGTTTTTAATTAGTGCAACTCTTTCCCAAATATTGAAAATGGTACACTGATATGAATTCGTAAATCTTTACATCCAGTAAGTCTTTTATATGATTAAGCTCCTGTTTGGATATATTTTAGACCATTTTTTTGAGAAAGCAAAATATTTCTGTGTGTTTGCTAAAAGTGTTTCTGTGTGTTTACTCACGGCTACGATACGGTGCTCTAAAGATGTAGCCCTTGTTGTCCAGACTGCGACGATAGTAACTGGCATTAAATGGCTCTGGATCCTCCTCCCACGTCTCAGCAGCTCTGACAAACACACACTTTTTCAACTTTTGAGAATAAATCACTAAAATGACACCTAAATTACACCTAACACAAAGTATTTTGTTTAAATGTGAATGAGAAACATATACAATATTTACAAAGTTATGTGATGACAACTGAAATCAGACTCACTTATTGGGAAAAATACGAGTGATGCCTCCGTCTGTAGCTGCAAAGACAGCCAAAAATCCATACCTAGAGGACAAGGAAAGAATGTACACACACACACACACACACACACACACACACACACACACACACACACACACACACACCTTTACTTTAGTAGCACCAACTGTAACTCACAGTAAGTGTGTTATTGGGCCTGATATTAGGCCTCTCAAGTCTTATTAAATGTGTAGTTGAGTCAGGGGATGTATGCAAATTGCACTAACGTGTTGAGGTCCTTTGTTTTCCAAACTTTTTCCACCAGCTGTCTGATAATGCCCGTGTCCAGGATCAGGTTATGCAGCAGGAAGTTGTCACCTTCGTTGGACACATGAAACATGCATTAAAATGTTGATCAATACTGCTGGGTACTGATTAATGTCTGTTTTATTAGAATTGGGAACACTGGTTTTGCCAAACTGCTATTGGGAGCTAAAGAAATAGCTACGTACCAACAAGACAGACCTACCGGCCACCAGATTAAAATAGAGAAAAATGTAATTCTTTGATGCAATCAATCTATTTATGATTAAGCGAGTATTGGGAGTACAGTAATCCATCTGTATTGCCATTTATTTTTAAATTTATAGCAGAAATATCCATGAAATTTGTCTATTGATATTTGTTACAGGTATATTATAAAAGGTACTAGTGCCACTAAAGGTCACCAAAATAACATGATTTACACCAGTGGTTTTCAAAGACCCCCAGGGGTCTGTGAAGCATAGTTAGGGAATTTGCGATCAGTGCTGGAAATCACAACCCACCATTATACGTTTATATTAAGTTTATAAATTAAATAACATTACGTTATATTATATTTATTATTGACTATCTGTAGCTATTAGCCATTTTGACTGGTCACTTGATTTGAACAGGTTTAATCAAAACCTCAACAACTCACAAAACAGTTGGTCTATAAATTATGTTGACATGGACTTAATGTGTTCTGTTGGTGGAAATTTCAGAAAATGGACAGCTCTATGGCTCTAATAAAAAAAAAACAAAATATTATTGCCCACATTTCCATCATAAGCCTAATATTTGAATAGTTGGATTATGTTCAGAGTGTATCTGTGGAATTTATTTGACAGTTAAAGGGGTTCCTGGCTGCAAAAAAGTGAATAGAATAGAAATTGAGAATAGCTGATCTAAACAAGTATTTTGTGGATTCAGTCAGTTACTCAGTGGTTATTATGAAAGTTTTGGTCATTGGTTAATACATTATGGTACTCAGTGCTGGAGTATTTCTTCAGAAGCCTCACATTGTTTGGAGTCTGGAGTGACTTTCTCCATCAGAGCGATGAAGTTGTGCAGGAACTCCGTGTTGTTGCTAGAAAGCTCCAGCTCTTTGCAGTATTCCCTAAGAAGCAGATACATTGTTTAACAGTCACAATACACACACACTCCTAACTCTAACACCAACACACACAGGATTTTTCTTAAAACATTTAATGCAAATACATGGCTACACACAGTATTCAATTGAAGACAACACACCCCGGAACACAATAAATACATGTGCAGGCACAGAAAACATGCACCAAAAATGCAATGGCTCAGCAAGTGCTGCAACATGCAACAGCCAAACCAAACTCTGAGAATGAGTAAATCACACAAAACAATGGCCCTGATTCATCAAAGTTGCAAATCTGATCATAAAACAAGTGTATGACAGTGTCCTTATCATCAGTTACACCTTTATTGTTTCTGTACAATCAACGGTTTCTTTAGCGTTTCTGTACAACATACAGGGGACGTGGTGGCTCAATGGTTAAGGCTCTGGGTTACTGATCAGAAGGTTGGGGGTTCAAGCTTGGGCCCTTGAGTAAGGCCCTTAACCATCTCTGCTCCAGGGGTGTTGTATCTTGGCTGACCCTGCACTCCTTTTTTTAACTAACTAAATATATATATATATATTAACTATTAATAAATATTAAAGTAAATAAAAGATATACATCCAAACTGAACCAAAAAGTAACACTCCAAATAACAAATAAAAATAAAGACATCCAAAATTAATCAAAAAACACTTCAAATAACACAACAAATTTTGTCAGCGCTAGTTTTTATTTCGCCTCTAGAGGCCGCTCTCGTACTGTATAAAATGACAGTGGACACTTAGCAGCCACTCCCGCAACGGACGCAACCAGGAAAAACTGTCATAGTTCCAGCAATCAGTTATCGGTGCTGATTAATCGGCAAAACTGATCAGTCAATCGACCTCTAATAATAAACGTTGTTGTTGATAACAATTGAGGTTGTTGCCTCGAATAATTTCAGTCATTGCCTCTTAAATCAATGGCACTGATCAAATCATCGCACCCCTAGTAAGTAGTAAGAATAAAACTAGAAAATAACTTTGATCATCACAATTGCTCACGAGGAACCTCGGATACAGCTAATGAGGTTTAGTGTCATCATGTAATTTGCAAGTGTGAATGTGAACGAGCAGAAGCGTGTATCTTCACCAATTCATTAGTCCTTCGCTTTGGCAATAGGTACATTTGTGTACAAGACACACCATGAAGCGCTGACCTGGATACAGGACTAAAGCGGGTCAGATGCAAATTAATATATTCATTTGGTAGCCTGATGTTCGGTGCTTGATTCATTTCTTTCAGTGTTCTGTTGATATAAAATAAGGATTTGTTTATTTGTTCCAAATGGAAATTTAATTGGCTATATTTAATTAAATCTTTAGACTTCATTTAAATTCGAGTTCTAAAATGAATAAAAACCTGGCTGTGAATAGTTTGGTTAAGTTGGAAAACAGTTCAGTTTTCTACCCGATTGTGGCCTTAAACAGCTTTATAACAAAAGAGCACATTCCCATTTTTATGACAAAATCACCTCTAACTCAGTATAGCCTGCTGAATGATTTCATTTTGTATGGTGTGATGCACGTAAATTAGATGTATATCAGGGTAAACTGCGGTGTGTCTAATGCATATGATGGAAATAAAGGACTAGTAGGCAGGGGCTTGATTCCACGTGGTTAAAGTTGATTCATCAACAGCACTCAAATCAACTCTAATTTTGATGTCGTACAACAGTTTCATGAATCAGATGCAGATTTGGTCATACGTCATTTCGTGCATCCAAGTCTGTGCTTGTTTCCAAGCAACTTTGATGAATACAGGCCACTGTCTTTTCCATGCCATGAAGAAACAGAAAGGTAGTTGAAGTTGTAGGAGCATTAGGATTACAGGACCAGGGGAAATTAAGCTCTTATATATATCTTAATTATAATCTCCAACACTTGAGAAAGAGAGAAACAGACTATACAGAATAAAAAAACACAGCAATACACACCTGGAACACAATGTATACACACGCACACGCACACACAAACATTTTGAATGATGACCGCTACTATTGGCTACTAGACACCTCGAGGACATAAAGAAGATGGTGTATGTTTGTTTACAGATAAAACATGGACAGATCAGTCAAGGTGGGCTCAAGCAATTACGCAGAACTACCTTGGGGCTATCAACACATGTCCCTCTGACTCAAAAGTTTGTGGCAGCAGAGATTCAAAATCTGCAACAGAAAGGGGGCAAGATTATCCAGGGAAGCGGCGAGCTCAGTGAGCAAGGAGGAGAGTGTGGGAGAGAGAAAAAAACAGCAGCTGCTCTTCAACGGGTGCAGGGACGCAGTGGGGGGGATGTTACCATAGCAACACCGAGGAATCACGAGGGAAAGACCAGTGTTAGCCAATATGGTGCCTCAAAAGTCCTATCACTGGCCGTCGAAGAACACGCTGCGATTTCGCAGGCGAACTTTTGTGTGTTTTGTATTGAACTATGAAGCATAGATTGCACGCCAATTTTCCGTTTGTTTGCTGATGCTTTCGTGATGTCGGAGAACTGGCTCAGACCTTCTCCACTGAATGAAACGAGTTCTCCGACACGGTGCCCACAAAATGGGGAGCGTTTCTTTTCTGTTCTTTTGTAAACAGGCATCAACATGGCCAACTATTTTGCAGGAAAGTGGGTGAGGTGGGGGTCCTGATGGAGGTGTTCACTCCTCAGACTGGCACGGTGGACTCACGTTGTCTGGGACACAATCGAAGGACGTGCACTGCATTGTGAAAGGTGAGAAACAGGGCAATGCGTTCCTGCTGAACGACTCGATATTAACATTAAAAGTGCTCTGTCTTGCTAATAAGAGGTGGAGGCATTTAAATAAGTGAAATCCCCATACAAGCTGTATTTGTACTGTTTAGTCTCGTGTTAGCTGTGATTACAGTAGTGCCCAGGTAGTATCCCGACCACAATGCCGTGCACATCCAGATCGGAATTTCTGAGGAAGTAGGCGATCCGTTGCCGTGGCAGTCTGAGGGGTGATAAAGGGGCAAAGGAGTCAAGCTGATGGAAACACGGGGGAAGTGAGGGGAGGTGTCACAGTAGGACGACAAACGAATCGGGAGCTATCACGCTCCACCACCAAGACAAGACGAGAGGACTTGAAGGAAAAACCTGCTTTCATTTACTAAAATAAGAAAAAAAAAACAGGCTATTTTGGTTGGGTTACTTCTTTAAACACTACATTAAAATATAAAGGTGTCTAACTAATGAATAGACTTGTTCAAAAGCTAAAAAGGTCTTTTCGAATAATACGTCTTAAAACATTACTACTATCTATTAAAAGTGAAAATGCTAGCTCTATTTTAAATATTTATGTCAGTGTGACGTGCGCAGTGTACGTCTCAAAGATGCTGCAATGACGCCGCTTGATAAGTGGAAAGACTTCGGCACAACTTTTAATGTCATCTGCTGCTTTTCACCATCATCAAAAGTGTTGAAAGTTGAAAGCTTTTTTAAAACATTTTATTGAAAAAAAAATCCTAATATAGAAATATTTCTTTACAATTACAATTCTAAACCTATTTCTTATTCATTCTACCTGAGAACATAAAAAATAATAAATAAATTCCCATTTTGCTCAGTTACACATCACTACTCCCCTGCACTATATTGATATACAGTGTCATTTATTGATGGCAGTTTCATTTAAATGATTTGTTTTAATGTTTTGCTGAGTGCATTCACACTGCTTGGCTATTCAGTCCCTTGAGGATTTTGCAATCGCGGAAATTAACTAAAAATCGAGCAAACTCCGTAATATTTAAAGGAGCTTGCAATTTTTCGAAATTACCGCAGATTTTCAACAGAATTGTTCCAAGTCGCGTCATGTGACGTCATCACAACGAGCATTCAGTCAAAGCCCTCTTTGATTCATCATGCCTTTGAACATGAGTACAGCTAAAAGGTCTCATTTACCGACAAACATCACTGCGAAAGGCCGTGCAATTTTGTGCAATTACAGTTTCGCCAATACAAGTAGTTTTCCGCAAAAAGGCACAAAAAACTCCGCAAGTTGTGTCGCAAATTTCGAAAAAAGCCGCAGCTAAATCAAGCTTTTCTGGCCGCAACAATGACAAAAAAAAAAATCCTGTACGGACCGACTTGTCTAAAGATGTAAAAAGCAGAATATTAAGAACGTGCATTACACTGCAAAAAAAGTCATCTTAGCAAGTGAAAATATCTTGAATATACTCAAATTTATGTAGTATTTCTTATTATAATATCATAATAAACCAAATATAAGATTATTAAACCTATTTCAAGCCATTTGTTCTCAATTCAAGCTTGAAATAGTATTGTTCTACTGTATAGAAATAGGTTTTGAGGTCTTATATTTGGTTTATTGTAATCTTATAATAAGAAATACTAGATTATTAGAACTATATTCAAGATTTTTCTCTCTCTCTCTCTTTTTTTCTTCCCAGTTAGCGTGCGAGCTGCATGCAACATCTATGAGACATAATTTGAGGTTGGCTAGATGTGCGTGTGCTATCTGGCATATACTTGAACTGAGCTCTCAGGAAAAAAACATCTTGAGAATATCTGACAACGTACTGACTTTACAATTCCAAAGTCTCTAATCGGCTGAGCATGTGAAATACCGTTAAACAGTACATTTTATAGTGTATATTAAACAGTACAACACCTGAGGAACATTAGAAATCTACTAGAATCCAGACGGTCAAATAGAACCTCACCTATTCTTACTGCTTTTCTACTTGAACAAGGGGATAGGAAATTCAGATAACACAGAAGAGGATAGAGGGAGTAAAATAGGAGAGATAGAAAGAGTAGAAAATTCCCCAGGGGATGGTGAAATCCAACATTTTTTTTTTTTTTTGTGATATGTGCAGAACATTTTATTTATTATTTCTTTTCAGGATGCAAGTGATAGAGATCTGAATATGGTTTAGCCAGAGAGAGAGAGAGAGAGAGAGAGAGAGAGAGAGAGAGAGCGAGAAAGAGAGAGAGAGAGAAGAAGGAATGAAAGAGTGAACAAGAGAGGTGAGCGAGAGAGATGTGTGCGTGCAGCAGGAGGCTGGGTGAGTGGAAAGTGAGGTAGAGAAAGAGAAAGAGGAAGAGGAAGAGTAGAGTCTTGAAGGCAAGGCCAGCAGGGGAACAGAGGAGGCAAGCAGGCTGGAACAGGTGAAGGTGGGTGTCAGCAGGGGGGTGAGGACAAGAGAACAAGGGGACGAGGGTATAGGGGAATAAGGGAGGAGGAGGTGGACCAATATGGAGTATACTTGCCCGTGGTGTCTTTTACTGTGAGGATCCGTCAGAGAAGGAGTGAGCAAGAAAAGAAACAGGGGGAATTGGGTAGGAGAGGAGGGGGGATCACAGACAATATTTTATTCAATTACTGTTTGAATAAAAATATTGTGGTTTTTTTTAAGAAGAAGGAAAATCAGGTGAGTCAAAAAAAGAAAATGAACATGGAACTGAACGAAAAGCTTAAAAGAGCAAACATCAAACTCCGGCAAACAACGTGGCCGAAATTTACACAAAGACATTTCAGAACACACTGCCACAGTCATGACTGATGTAACATTAAAAAAAATTAAGAAACATGTACGAGTATATGCTGAAGGAGGAGAGGAGCAACTGGGTCGAGAGAGAGAGAGAGAGAGAGAGAGAGAGAGAGAGAGAGAGAGAGAGAGAGAGACCCACAAAAAAAAATCTCCATCTCCACAGCTGAACAAATGCCCGTCATGGAGCATTATGTTGTATTGCATAAATGATTCCAAAGCTGATTACAGAAAACACACTACAGTTAGCATTCCCAGAAATCATAAAATTATAAAAACAACTGTAGAAAAAAAAAAAAATGGAAATCCGGGGAAGTGAAAAGTTTCTTTTCACACATCCCATACAAACAATATAAAGCGGTTAAAGTGCTTCAGAATCATCATCATGAGAGAGAAGAGGCGAGAGCAAAAGAAAAATAATGGTCACCATTATTTTCAACTCAACATAGTAACACAATAAAACCCACAGCTTTCACCTTTCTGTCATTTTTTTTTTTTTTTTGCCAAGGGGTTTTTCTTTTCAACCCTGCGGGGAAAGAAAAATCCCCTCAGTACAGAACAGCATGAGGACAGGAAAAAAAGGGGGGAAGGAGTATGATAAAGGAGGGAGAAGGAGGAGGGGGGGGACGACAGAAGAATATTTCCATTCTTTTTTGTCCCACCCCAATGTCTATGGAGAGGAAGAGAGGAAAGCTGACAGTCCCTGGACATTTTTTTCAGAATCCACGTTTGGGCTGGTCGTGCCGATGCTGCTAGAGGTCACCTGGTTGGGGTTGGGTTAGGAGGGTTAAGAGTAGAGAAGGGAACCGGGAGGAATTACCTGAAGGAGAGGGAAAGACGGACTCTGGGCTGTCTAGGTGTTCTTAATACTTACACTGGACTTGCAGGATCTGATCACTGAGGTTGGCCCTGATGTGGTTCTCGCTGTATGTGGGCAGCACCAAACCCAGACTGCAGAACATAAGAACACATGAGAACTTAATCTGAATAAAGACTGACTTTACAGACCACAGCTATTACGCTCTGTTCAATACTTAAACTCAAAATAGCTCAGCATGATAGTAGCCATGTATGTAGAAACATATATTCACAAAACACATTCACTGCCTGGGGATCTTCCTGAGGGCAGCTGTGTATGAATGAAAATAGTAGATAATGCTAATGTGAATAGATTATTTATATTTTAGTTCCACTAATGTTTCCACTTTTATGTACCTTAGTAACAGGTAGGATTTAAATACATAAAAAAAAGAAAAAAAAAAAAAAGAAATTAAAATGCTGCTTACACAAAATGGGCCTTACAAAAGATTACGTTCCTCACACTCTGAACCGCATGCACTGCGAAAAATAGCATCTTAGCAAGTGAAAGTATCTTGAATATAGTAAAATGAATCTAGTATTTCCTATTATACATCCATTTTCTGTACTTCTTATCCTACACAGGGTCGCGGGGAGCCTGGAGCCTATCCCAGGGGACTCGGGGCACGAGGTGGGGGACACCCTGGATGAGCTGCCAACCCATCGCAGGGCACAATCATACACTCTCGCACACCCATTCACACACTACGGACAATTTGGGAATGCCAATCAGCCTACAACGCGTGTCTTTGGGAACTGTGGGAGGAAACCGGAGTAACCGGAGGAAATCCTTGAAGCACAGGGAGAACATGCCAGATAAATTTTTTTTTATAGTTTCAAGCATTTATTTCTAGAAAGAAGCAAAATGATCTCCCAATAGAACAACAAAATGTCAACCTTGAAATTAGAAAAAAAAAACATCTGGCTGATTAATCTTCTATTTGATTCATAATAATCTCATAATAAGAACTATTAGATAAATTGGCTCATATTCAGGACATTTTCACTTGCTAAGATATCTTTTTTTTTGCAGTGCACACACTTTTACTGTTTGTCATCAAATTCACCAGCAGTTACTGAGGTATGTAGATGGAAAAAGTCAAACACTCAGACATCACTTTATCTGAGTCAGGGTTGTAGTGAACTCGAGGTGTGAGGTGGGAACAAACTCTAGACGGGATGCCAGTCCATCACACATGCACATTCACACACTCATTCACACCTTTGGTTAATTATCAAAGCTAATTCACCTGGATTCACCATGTGGAGAACCCCACATGGACTGAGCTCAGGATCAAACCCGGGATCCTGCTGCTGTGACGTAATTTCTTGTCCCTAATTACATATAAAGCTCTTTCTAATAAAGGCCCGAGTGTTTTAAAAATAGGCCGAAATTAAAAATGCTTGCATTTACAGGATGTGTTTTTTAACACTGTTTTCCTCATGACTGGCTTTGGACTGTTTTTAATTCCAGTCATGCTGTAGAAACTGTTGTGAAACAAACAGGCCAAGGTGTTCTCCTATCAGTGGACTGACAAGCTGATGGTAATGATCATGATGTGTTATTGAGCAAACCAGTTAGATAATAGTGTGCTTGTCCTCACCTGTAGTCCGTGCCATCTACTGGTGTCCAAATGTAAGTCCTAGTGACCTGGTCAATGTAACGCTGTAGAAAAGAAAACAAACACATTTCACAAGCCCTCATACATAACCATGCTGAGAGGACATTACTTATAATTAGAGATGGCATGATAGCCATTTTTCTTTTGTAATATGATACTGAAACCTTGAGTATCAACCGATACCAATACCCATCCCATACTGTTTTCTTTAAAAAGTACCAAGCTTCAATTTTAAAAAAAAATCACACTTAAACCTTTTCATATGAAAATCACTTAAATTGTAAATATAAACAGTCCGTACAGGAGATTTTTATGGTGATTGTTGCGGCCAAAAATGCTTGATTTTGCTGCGGCATTTTTCAAAATTTGCAATGCAACTTGCAGAGGTTGTTGTGCTTTTTTGCAGACTACTTGAATTGGCGGAATTGCAATTGCACAAAACTGTTTTGTCAATCACTTTCACAGTGATGTTTGTTGGTAAATGAGGCCGTTTAGCTATACTTATGTTCAGAGGCACGACGAATCAAAGAGGCAAGCTTCTCCAAATATTGAGGCGCGTCCTTCGTTTTCCGTTAATTTCTGCGATCACAAAATCGCAAAATCCTGGAGGCACTGATATAATAAACAGAATAAAGTATAATGTATAAATTTTTATAAAAATCAATCCTAACAAGAGAAAAACTAACCAAGTCTCTTTATAATGTAAACATTTCCAATTCAAATTACTTGAATAATTCCAATTAAAATATATTTCTTTTCCCAAATCCAATTCCAATCATTGCCTTTTGTTACAGGATTCGATTTTTTAATTATTTTTTTAAACTTGTATTCACCCGATACACATACCAGGTATCAGATTGTCGCCATTTATAATTATAATACAATGTTTCACTGACCAAAGTTTACTGTTCTCTTTCCTTTACGTACCAGACTAACAATTTCCTTCTAAACTAGTGGACTTTTCCTAAGCACTCATTCCCAAGCTAAGTACTAATAGCAAAGTCGTCACCTCATAACATTACCTCGTGTGTAGCCTATAAAAACGACCTGCTATGTTTTATCTTCTTTCCAATACTTGTCTTCCCAATGAAGTGGAAGATAAGGATTCAATGTGCTAAAAAGCACTCAAAAACCTTTACACTCCTTGCAAAAGACTGCATAAAATTATAAGGGGGAAAAGGTGCACCATCACAGAGAGGACGCTGATGTGTACCTTGGGTAACAAATTCAGTATTGATTTATTGATGTTCGGCGCTGCCTCAGAGCAATTAACTTAATAATATCAGACTTGCGAATTGTTGAACTTTTTTCATCCGTTTCCAATTTTTCACAACGGTGAGTTGTTTGTGTTGCGGGCCCTGATGGAGCCGTGTCCTAACTGCAGCATAATACAGACTGCAATGTGGGAAGGGTGCCTCACACTCTATCGAAGAACTGGAGTCTGTTAACCCTGACACTGCAGCCGTGAAGCGGGCAACCGAAGAGACAAGGAAAAGAAATCGAGCTCCTCGGTGATGCGATCAATGGCAGAACAGCAGAGGGTCACATAGCAGGGGGCCTTTTATTTATTCCATACGTGAGGTCACAGTCACAGCGTGATGAATATGTTAGTAGCACTTGTCTAAGAAAAACTCCACCAGTTTGGAAGGAAACTTCCCTGGCTGTCCACCAGTTAATCACAGAACCACATGCGTAACCTACCATTTTCCAACAAGCAACATGATATGAAAACCAACATTAACACGAACACCTCATTTGTAATAGGTTTAGCAGCATTTGACTTGTACAGGTCTACGTTAATGATATCCACAATCATTTTAAACGGATGTGGGTGTGTCTAGTGGAACATGTCAGCTTGGAGTATGTGTAGGTGCCTTACCTTGTCAACAGATTTAACTAATGTCTTGATTTTCTTCTGACCTGGCTTGCCGTCAATCATCTGTCGACGGATCTGAGAGACAATGGAACAGTAGGTTGAATTTATAACGTGTTTTAATTCATTTGATTTGCCAGCCGACGCTTTTTGAACACAGTGTGGGTATACATAACGCCACATGCACGGTTACCTCCTCCTTGCTGTTGTCTGCCAGCTCTGCATCCAGGAAGTCAAGTGTAACTGGTTCTCTGAAATTAATGATCTGAAAAGTAGAGATGAAGTTGCCTATCAAAGTCAGCTTATTAAAAAAAAAAAAGAAATAGTACCTAATACCTTTAAAGGAACATTCACATCTATTTACACAGCATTACGATACTTCACTTCCTTCCTGTTTTTTCACCTTCTTACCTTAGGTTGTAAGTTTGGGTGCAGCAGAACATAGCCATTGGGGTCTATGGCAAAGGTATAGCCATTGGCTCCAAGCTGTGTAAACAGAAAACAAAATGTATTCACAATGCAGTGTGTGTGTGTGTGTGTGTGTGTGTGTGTGTGTGTGTGTGTGTGTGTGAGAGAGAGAGAGAGAGAGAGAGAGAGAGAGAGAGAGAGAGAGAGAGAGAGAGAGGTATCGCTTACTTTATACCGTGGCGTGAGCTGCTTAATTTCACTAAGTGCAACATCTACACCCATGACTCCCAGAATAAGCTGATTCTGCAAAACACAACAAGATAAAGAAATAAATGGAGAGATGAAACTATGATATATTTGGCCACAAGGTGGCAGGATAGCTATATGAAACAATACATGCGCACACAAAAAAAAAGGCAGGACTGGGCCACCATGTCTCAAATGTCCTTCGTCTTCAATGTCATACTATAATCAACAACCAGCTCTTAGCTTTTCACATGGACAGATTCATTATGCTATGATAATGTTTGATATTCTGGGTTGAGAAACAAAGCTGAACATGTTGCTGAACATGTTAAGAGAATATTAATGAACCTGGCCACATAATATGACATAAATCATATATCACCATTTCAGACAATATATATCGTAACAGTTCTTTTTTTTTGTATGGATACATATTAAAAATGGTAATGAGTGGAAATAGTGTTTTATCTCATTCTGAGTGACTGATGATAGCATCAAGAAATAACCTTTGAGTCCCCATCAGTAGTAAGATTGAAGACCGGCATCGTCCCAGTAATGACCAAACCCAAGCCCTAGGGGGGGAAAAAAAATACAGGAGATAAATCTTATTCTCAATACCAACAGAACAATGGGAAAGACAAATGTTGAACTGGACTGGACAGAAATGGATCTTTCACAAATTGAGCATATTTACTTTTCACAGTGCATTGACTACATACACAAACAAATCACAAGGGGTGTCATGGGAGTTAATACATAAAGCAGACAGTAACACGTGGAAAGATGCTCATAATCATACTGAGCGGAAAAAGTACGCGGCAGTAAAAAGGACGGCGGAGGAGGAGAGGTGAAAACAGAAGTCAGCCGAGAAGAAACAACAAAAGGAACAGTGTGGAAATTTACACATAGATGCAGAGCTCCATTATAATTAAGAGTACAAGCAGAAATGTTTATATCGCAGTGTGAAAAAAAAAATGCTCTTGTGGAACATGATGACAGACAAAAGGCTTTAGCCCATATGAAGATAACTCCAAATGTGGCCGCTCATGTAGGAGTACAACAAGCTTAAATATAATCTTATTATCTTATTCGCTTATTTTCCCAAAGGTAATGTTCCCACCCGGCAAGCCCCTGATAAGCAGGTTTTATCCATTCTGTTTCTGACTGATTCAACTCTTTCCTTCATGCTACAATCTATTACCGATGTAAAGATTCACTTGAATCTAATTTTTTATATTTAGGAAATGGCTGCGCTAATTCATAACTGCATGTTGTATAAAATGCGAATGTGACTGAATTAATATAAAAAGAATAAAATTCTGGATAAAATCCGACCACACACGTTTTTTTTTTAAACTATTTTTTTTTTCACGTGTTATTTTTGCACTGTGGATTTCTCCGTGCACTTTCCGCCCCTCATTATTGACCACCCTTTCTAACTATCTAAACAGAGAGCGGTCAAATGTCAATTAGTGTTGTGAAACAAGTACTATAACAACAAAAACAAGTACTATAACAATTACACATTAGATTCTACTGATTCATATATTGATTGTGCAGTACTGTCTCAGAAAGGAAGCTACACTCACACTATACTCTAGGCTGGCAGTTGCCCATGAAGCAAAATGCTGGCGAATTTTCAGTTTTACTTTCTGGCAAGATTCTAGATTAGGAGCCAATTGTACCTTTCCATCTCTATGCTCCTTTTTTTTTTTTTTTTTTTTAAATCTAGTATTCAGTAATATACTGTTAGATGGACTATTCAGGCAGATCAAGTAACACTGAAATAATCATGATCTTCCTCACCAGAGCATCCTGGTACACGTTGGTCCACTGAACTTGCTTAGCTCGGTTGCCTGCTAACACCATCGGCCTTCCCAGAACATCTAGATACTCCTGATGAGAGAAAATAAGCAAATGAATTATTTAAGTTATACGCATAGATATGATTTTAAAATACCCGTAAACCTATCTGATTTAGTACTCCAGGATAGGAGTAACAATAAATTAGCCTCAAAGCATGTAAATCAGAGCATGGCATAGTGGTGATAACAATAATGATGGCATAATACAGTTTCGCACTGCTTTACAGAGAAATACTTTCACTCATATCTTATATAAACACTATTATTTTCCAACTAAGGATTCAGGTGCGTAACAGGTTGCAAAGAGAAACTAGCCTACGCCGACACTTTCGCAGTCATGATGCTACATAATGATACAGTCACACTGTGCTTGTGTGTGACTTTAGAGGACGAGACTGTGGAGGGATGGTTGGTTTGAGGACATGAGACTGAATTGAGAAGGTGGGCTCTTTCAAAAGCTAAGTCTGGGCGATATTAGCACAAAGGACAACACTGTTGACAGTGGCTTTAATGGTATTTTCACACTTGACCAACACTGGAGTCCATACCCAGGACTGATTCTGGGCTTGTTTAGGGGCTCATAATCACACTTTTGCTTTCACTTAGAAAATTTCCTTCTGAACCATGGATAGATTATGCAATTCTGTATGTCACATTTGTGTATGCAGGTTTCCTGTGGTGCTAACCCTCAAGAGGTGAAGAAGCTTTTCGGTTACATGGCATGACTTCGTGCAGGAATACCTGCAAACGAGGAGCCGCTGTCCTATAAGACGACTGAAGATTAGTCACACCACAAAGGTGAGCTAATTGCAGTGTTCTATTTGGGTTCGAGATCAAAAGATGAATATGAGATGACAGATCAGAATTTCAGCTTTCATTTCCTCTTATTTACATCTAGATGTGTTAAACAACTTAGAACAAGGCGGGTTTAGTTTGAAACCACTCATTTTTTCAAGTGATCAAAAATATTTGATCTCAAACCTAAATGTGTAGCGAAAACAATAGAATTGGCCTTGCTGTTCCAATACTTTTGGAGGGGACCGTATCAATAAAGTATTGTGTCTCCTCTGATAACCATAACAACCCTTTCTCTACTATCATTAGACTTGAAACAGTAAGCAATGAACCAATTCAACCAGGATAAAAAAAAAAAAGTATTTACACAAAAGGCCTCGTGTGAAAACAACCCAACTGTACCAGTTTGATTGCCTTACCACCATTATGCAAACCAGCAGCGAGAGACTCACTGACCTTAATGGCAGGAAAAAGCACTGTGCGCACATTAAAGCCTTAGAAATAGCACTTATTCCACTTTATATATTCTTATTCATCGTTGGAACATGGAGGTGCTGACAAGCGTGACTTAATCTATTATTAGCTCACTAAAACATTGTTTAATGCCCCACAGTCTTTCATCAGACAGGATGACAGGTAGACTATCAGACATTATCGTGCAGCAGAAAGAGACAGGAAGTAATCTTTCTCTCTCTCAAATTTGGCGACATGGAAAAAAACAACGAGAGATAGACAGAGAGAACTGTGACACTGACAGCTACAAACTATGATTATAATAGTTGTGTTTTAAATGTTCTTGTGATTTCAACCATATATTTTATGTAAAATTTGGGGAAAATAAGAACATGTGAAAAAGAAAATTTCACCTGATAGTAAAAACAAAACAAAAAAAACAGAAAAAAACAAAAAAACAACAACTCTTAACTCTCATTCTCAGATTTTCAGTTGGGTAGATTTATTGTATGGATTGGGTACACAAATGTTGTCAACCACCTTCTTCTTTTTTTTTTTTTTTGTTTTTGTTCTTTTAAATCTTGTAACATATTTCACAAACATACCTGTAACGGTTTAACAATTTGCTGTACATTATACTACATGGTAGTTGTACCTTGCCAAAGCTGTGTGTTGCACATACAGTATAACTCATTGCTCACTATATGACCAGAAGGACAAAATTCACTGCGAAGGTGTTAATAATCAAATTTAAATGTCACAATCCAAAATCTAGTCTATTGACAGTCTTATCGTTGAAACATTAAGTGATGAATAACCTCTGACGACTCGTCCATAGGGGAAGTTACAAGGGGCAGTTACTCATAGGGGCATTTACTCAGTGTACTGAGTAATACTAATTGTTTGAGTGACCAGTGATTTAAAAATGTTGCTGTTTGACAGATATACAGTGCTTTGAAAAAGTATTTGCTGATTTCTTCTGTTTTTGTGTATATCTCATACTAAATAGTTTTAGATCTTCAAACGAAATACAGCATAAAACAATGGCAACCTGAGTAAACACACAATACAGTTTTTATATGTTTTTTATTGAAGCAAAAATAAGTTATCCAACACCCATCACCCATGTGAAAAACGAATTGCCCCCTTAAACTTAAAATGTGGTTGTGCCACCTTTAGCAGCAATAACTGCAACCAAATGCTTCCGATAACAGTCTTTCACATACAGTTATGTGAATAAAGTAAGTACACCCCATGGAAAATGTTGGCTTTTTTGACATATCTGGACAAGCAAACATTTGATCATCTTTGAAAAAGTGCCTATTAATGAAGGTGATATACTTGAACAAAACCACAAGGAAAATGAGCTTTTTCAATCATTTATTCAACAGAAATATCAATAGATGTGATATTCTTCTGTGGAAAAAGTAAGTACACCCTTGGCCTCAGAAGCTAGTATTGTCCCCTTTAGCAGAAATAACTTCTTGTAGGCGTTTTCAATAACTGTCCATCAGGCTTGCTGGAATTTTTAACACTCTTCCATGCAATATTCTTTCAGTTGCAAGATGTTTGAGGGTTTTCTTGCATGTACTGTCCGTTTCAAATCCCCCCACAACATTTCAATGGATTCAAATCCAGGCTTTGACTAGGCCATTCCATAACCCTCAATTTCTTCTTTTTGAGCCATTCCTTGGTGGATTTGCTAGTGTGCTTAGGATCATTATCCTGTTCAAATGTCCACTTTTGGTTCAACTTCAACTTTTGGACAGATGGCCTCACATTATCTTCAAGCACATTTTTGATATGATGCAGAATTCATCGTTGAATCAATGAATGCAAGCTGTCCAGTCCCTGAGGCAGCAAAGCAACCCCAAACCATAACATTTCCACCACATGCTTCTCCTGAAAAGCTGTCTTTAGTCAGCGCCAAACATGTCTGCTGTTACTGTGGCCAAACAACTCTATCTTTGATTTGCCTGTCCAGAGCACATTATTCCAAAAGGCCTGGTCTTTGCCTATATGCTCATTGAAGGCTTTTTCATGTCACACCTGTCCCATGCAGGTCAAATTTGTGCAGTCTCTTTCTGATTGTAGAAGCATGCACAGTTGCAAGACTTACTAGCAGATCCTGTGATGAAATTTTGGGGTTCTTGGAGACTTGTTTTTGCATCAGACGGTCTGCTCTTGGGCTGAATTTGCTGGGAAGGCCACTCCTGGACAAATTGTCAGTCCTTTGAAATCTCTGCCATTTGTAGATTATTTTCCTTACAGTGGAATGATGTATTTCAAATAATTTGGAGATCTTTTTAAATCCCTTGCCAGACACATAGGCATCCACAACCTTTTTTCTGAAGGCCTTACAGAACTCTTTAGATCTAGACATGATGACACCACACATCTCAATAGCAAAGGAAACATCAGACACTAGATATGATAGGGATATAAATAAAACAGGTTCTACCTGTACTCCCTAAGCAGGTTCTAATCACTGGCACCCAATCTTGAACAACTGATTCTAATTTTATGGATTTGAAGGTGTCATAAATGTAGGGGTGTACTTACTTTTTCCATGTGACTGATCTGTCTATTTATGCAAAAAAAAAAATCTTTGTTAAATATAGGTGTGCAACAATTATTGGCATCCCTATGAATTCATGAGAAAAATATATTTGAAGTATATTCCCATTGATATTTTACATTTTTTTAGTACACCTGGGTGACTAGCAACAGGAAGTGGCTCAACCATGACTTCGAGTGGCCAAAAAAATCTCCAAGGAACACAGCTGGAGAATTGCAGAAGTTAGTTGCATCTTGGGGTCTGAAAGTCTCCAAAACTAAAATCCGAAGTCACCTATATCACCACAAGTTGTTTGGAAGGGCTTCAAGAAAAAAGCCTCTACTCTCATGCAAAAACAAACTCAAGCATCTTCAGTTTGTCAGACACTACTGGAACTTCAAATGGGATCGGGTTCTATGGTCAGATGAAACCAAAAGAGGTGGTTTTGGCACACACAGAGAGGTAGCAATATGGAAAAGTACTTCATGCCCACGGTTAAATATTGTGGTGGCTCTTTAATGTTTTGAGACTGTTTTTCTGCCAGAGGACCTGGACATTTTGTTAGGGTACATGGGAACATGGACTCGATCAAATATCAACAGATATTAAATGAAAACCTGACTGTCTCTGCCAGAAAGCTTAAAATGGCCCGTGGTTGGATCTTCCAGCAGGACAATGATCCAAAACATACATCAAAATCAACACAAAAATGGTTTACTGACCACAAAATCAAGGTCCTGCCATGGCCATCCCAGTCCCCTGACTTGAAACCCATAGAAAACCTGTGGGGTGAACTGAAGAGGTGAATTTGAAGGATCTGGAGAGATTCTGTATGGATGAATGGTCTCAGATCTCTTGCCATGTATCCTCATCAAGCATTACAGGAGAAGATGCAGAGCTGTTATCTTGGCAACGGGAGGTAGCACAAAGTATTGACTAAAATGGTGCCAATAATTGTGACACACCTATATTTAACAAAGGTTTTTTTTTTTTTTTTTTTTTTTTTTGATAAACCTGTGTTTTGTTTGCAATTGTTTGGTATTCATGAGAGCAGAGAACTTTTTTGTTGAATTTGAAGTTTAATTTTTTTAAGAAAAGATCAAAAGGTTAAACAATAAAGACAATTATTCACAGCCTTCATATTTACCAAGGGTGCCAATATTAGTAGAGGGCACTGTAAGACCTTTTAACCAACTTCAAGCTGTTGAAAAAGTTCTATTTAAGGGTTGATTTGATTGAACAGGGTTTGTAGTAATCAGGCCTGGTTGTGTCTAGTCCAGCTGAACCCCATTATGAATACAGTTTCATAGATTTGGGGAATTAGTAACTATGGGGGCAAATACATTTTCACACAGGCCCAGTTGGTATTGGATAACGTTATCCTTTATCATTTAAAAACTGTATTTTGTGTTTACTCAGGTTGCCTTTGTTTGATTTTTTTTTAATCTAGATTTTGTTTTAATTTCTAAAACAATTTTGTATGAGATATACACAAAAACAGAAGAAATCACAGCACTGTTAGCCGATCTTCGATTGATTTGTTCACATTTCTAGATGGTGTGAAATTGTTGGGCAGCATGCTCCCTGCCCCATTTAGTGCCATGGAGTTATTATTGCACCTAGTGGTCAAAATGGGAACTGCAACACACGCTAACAGTGGTCACATGGGGAAGGACTCATGCTGCCCCATGCCCCATGAAAGGTTCATATTTTCATGCCTAATTGTGCTAGTTTAAAAATACTCCACTGTTGCGAACATCTTGTTTGATAGAATTAAATCTGACAAATTACACTAAAAAGTGTAAGTACAGACAGCGTGTGTATGATGTATAGAACCATTTCTATTGTAAGATTGGGAGAGGTAAACAGCGATTATAGAGTAGATAATGCCTGACATTAGAAATGTGTGTGTACCATGGTCACCTTTTTTCATACACAAAGGCAGAAAAAAAGAAAAAAAAAAGTGTCACCGTTTTCCAGTGACTGAATTTTTTGGAGCTGAAGTTTTTCTGTGGTTTTAGAGATGTAGTTGGGCTGGACATTTACATTTTACCAGAGGCCTGTTTCACAAAGCGAGCTGAACAAACTCAGAGTTGCAGAGTAAGTTTTGAGTTGACAAAACCATACAAATCCAACCCGGGTTAATTAAGCTTAATAGGTTTCATGACGCTGGTTACTTTCTCAGTCAACCCAGGTTTTAACCCTGAATCAATGTTTATTCATCGTGTGCATGCACGTAAAAGCCAGATGTTTGCAGCAAACAGCCAGTAGCGTTCAACATGGACAAAACCAGGTGTGCATACTTTTAAGTTGAAGAGCACAAAATGATTATGCCAAAATATGAGGAATTTAAACCTACACTAACCGCAAAAAGCAACACTGTTGTGGCTGCCAAAGCTCGGGAAGATTGCTGATTGTGTAAATGACTAAGTTTACCTTTATAGGCTTACAATAAGAGTAAACGGATTGAAAACATATAAACCCCAACATATTACATGTAATTTCATTTAATATAAATGTCAATTTCTTTAATTAAATGTTAATAAAATAAATATCATTTTGTGAAAATATATTAGGACAGGAATAATGCCACAGCATGCAAATATGTCCCACTCGCAAACAACCGCAAAGCAATACATACAGTTCGTGGTATAGTAAGGGTGTGGCTTCGGCGTGCGGCTCAAGAAGCTGGCAGAGATAACTCTACCATCTGCTGAAAATCGATATCTTTCATACAGATGCTCACCGGGAAAAGCCAACACAAACACAGATTTATATCACTTTGCTCGCAGCTGATTGGTCGAATTTGGGTTTGAATTTTCTTACCCCGAATAAAACCTGCTCCAGAGCAGGTTAGCCATGGAGGGTAAGTTACCATGGCAATGAACACTTCTAAAAATCAATCCACCTTGTTGAGACTGAAAAACCAGAGTTTTGCTCAAACTAAGCTCAAACTTTCCTGGATAGCCACCGAAACTGGATTTGTGAAACAGGCCTCTGGCAGCCCTGGTTAATGTTGCTGTATTTGACACATTCGAACAAAGTTATGTCTAAAACTGCTCAAAGCGAGTTGCTACACTGTATGCTTGATAACTGTATGTTGTCAGCTCTCAGGTGCCTATTACAGGTTTATTCTAAAAATTCACTGAATAGTAACCTATAGCATAAGTCAAGTGTGATAGCCTCTCGACTTCATTCTGTTTGAGGCGATGTTGTTATTAGTGTTGTCTTTCCCCACCAACATAATTGTGTTCATGCTTTGGATCCACTTTAATTAGAAGTACAGAATAGTGAGGATGCCGCCCTAAATCCAATGTTCAAAAGAGTTCACATTTTCTAATTTTGTGTAGTCTAGCTATAGTCACAGTGTGGTTGGAGTTTGGGGGTATCCTCTACGTTCACCTTCCTCTTAGGATGTCTCTACTTTAACACTGTCTTCACAACACTGTCATTTATAGTAGCCTGACCTTCTTTTGCATCTTAAGTTCATGCCATGCTGACTCATCCGTGATGATGTATGAGTCTGCCTTGAATTTGACCCCACAGCTCGAAGGTTGAATTAATATGTGAGGTTTTCCAGGACGGCTCACAGCAATGTAAGAATATTCGAAATATTTAATATTTTAAACATTTTTGTCTCTACTGACGCATCAGTGTTACTTTTTAACAAAAAGGTGAAATGCCATAACTTTAATATACAGTGGGGGAGAAAAGTATTTGATCCCCTGCTGATTTTGTACGTTTGCCCACTGACAAAGAAATGATCAGTCTATAATTTTAATGGTAGGTGTATTTCAACAGTGAGAGACAGAATGACAACAAAAAAAATCCAGAAAAACGCATTTCAAAAAAGTTATGAATTGATTTGCATTTTAATGAGTGAAATAAGTATTTGACCCCTTCGACTTAGTACTTGGTGGCAAAACCCTTGTTGGCAATCACAGAGGTCAGACGTTTCTTGTAGTTGGCCACCAGGTTTGTACACATCTCAGGAGGGATTTTGTCCCACTCCTCTTTGCAGATCCTCTCCAGGTCATTAAGGTCTCGAGGCTGACGTTTGGCAACTCGAACCTTCAGCTCCCTCCACAGATTTTATATGGAATTAAGGTCTGGAGACTGGCTAGGCCACTCCAGGACCTTAATGTGCTTCTTCTTGAGCCACTCCTTTGTTGCCTTGGCTGTGTGTTTTGGGTCATTGTCATGCTGGAATACCCATCCACAACCCATTTTCAATGCCCTGTCTGAGGGAAGGAGGTTCTCACCCAAGATTTGACGGTACATGGCCCCGTCCATCGTCCCTTTGATGCGGTGCAGTTGTCCTGTCCCCTTAGCAGAAAAACACCCCCAAAGCATAATGTTCCCACCTCCATGTTTGATGGTGGTGATGGTGTTCTTGGGGTCATAGGCAGCATTCCTCCTCCTCCAAACACGGCGAGTTGAGTTGATGCCAAAGAGCTCGATTTTGGTCTCATCTGACCACAACACTTTCATCCAGTTCTCCTCTGAATCATTCAGGCAAACTTCAGACTGGCCTGTACATGTGTTCTCTTGAGCAGGGGGACCTTGCGGGCGCTGCAGGATTTCAGTCCTTCATGGCGTAGTGTGTTACCAATTGTTTTCTTGGTGACTATGGTCCCAGCTGCCTTGAGGTCATTAACAAGATCCTCCCGTGTAGTTCTGGGCTGATTCCTCAACGTTCTCATGATCATTGAAACTCCACGAGGTGAGATCTTGCATGGAGCCCCAGACCGAGGGAGACTGAAAGTTATTTTGTGTTTCTTCCATCTGCGAATAATCGCACCAACTGTCGTCACCTTCTCACCAAGCTGCTTGGCGATGGTCTTGTAGCCCATTCCAGCCTTGTGTAGGTCTACAATATTGTCCATGACATCCTTGGACAGCTCTTTGGTCTTGGCCATGGTGGAGAGTTTGGAATCTGATTGATTGCTTCTGTGGACAGGTGTCTTTTATACAGGTAACGAGCTGAGATTAGGAGCACTCCCTTTAAGAGAGTGCTCCTAATCTCAGCTCATTACCTGTGTAAAAGACACCTGGGAGCCAGAAATCTTGCTGATTGATAGGGGATCAAATACTTATTTCACTCATTATGCAAATCAAATTATAACTTTTTTGGAATGCATTTTTCTGGATTTTTTTGTTGTTGTTATTCTGTCTCTCACTGTTAAAATACACCTACCATTAAAATTATAGACTGATCATTTCTTTGTCAGTGGGCAAACGTACAAAATCAGCAGGGGATCAAATACTTGTTTCCCTCACTGTAAGACAGCGCATGATGGATATAATATGCAATAAAGCATAATTTATCTCTTTGTTTGCCTGCAGTGGAGAAGTAAAGGAATCAATATAATGTTCGCACGACGTCTAGCATTGTCCTGCCACAGGCTACTGAAGGAGTCTGTCACTTATCTGTTAAAATGAAGTACCTTTCCCTGCATAATATACTTGCAGTGCAAAGTAAATTACATTACAAAGGAGAGGAGGGAAAGAGAGGAGAGACACACAGCGTGAAAGGAGAGAGGGAAAGTAAACCAGACATCAGCGGTGACTAACTCTTCTGCCAAAATCTTTCAAAGCCTAGCAGTGAATGCGTCACTGGCACTAGCTTTGTGGCTGCTGATGTGTGTAGGCCACCAAAAAGTAACAAAATGTGACAGTAGAACAGGCAGTCATGAGGTACACAGGTGTGTTTCTCACAAACACACACACACACACACACGCGCACACACATGCACACCCACACACACACACCCACACCTTGTCACGCTCACACCTGCCTCAGCGAGGCTATTAGAATAAGTGGCAGGTCTCTGAATAAAATTACACTCAGTCTAATGAAACAGCTGACAGTCTATTCACAATGCTGATTAATGCGCCTGAGGGGAGGTTAGTTCGGTCGGGGGGAGGAGAAGAAGGAAACGGAGTGTATGTTGCAACATATGGAAGATGGGGAAGATGTAAAAAAAAAAAAAAAAAAAAGCTGTAAGCAGGAGAAGGAACAGAATGAGTGTTTTTTTTTTTTTTTTTTGAGAGAGAGAGAGAGAGAGAGAGAGAGAGAGAGAGAGAGAGAGAGAGAGAGAGAGTGGTTAGTGAGTGCTACTGAATAGAGAATGAGATAACAGTATCCCTTCAGGTGTAGAGGTTGTATATGTCACCCTCAATTAGATTGGATTTGGAGCAAGAATGCTTTAAATCACCGAGACTTAAAAAGGCTGCTATGTAATTTTAATCTCTATAACTGTGTATTCAAAGACTTTCATAAAATATCACACTAGTACATAAATCATAATGATGAGGTCTGTACTGGAACAATATTTCCTCTCTGCGTGTTTAGCTGAGCAAACATACACAAACATGAACACATGCATACAAACAAGCACAAAAATTGTAATGGCCAACCTGTGTGTTGATTCTGATTGCTCCGATGGATGGGATCTCAAAGTAGTATCCTGTTGAACAAGGAAACAATAAGAAGCAATAAAGTGAATGGAAAACATTTGGGATGCATCAATACCAATACTGGTATCAGGTATCGGAACGGCCCTGGGTGGGGGGATGTGGGGGGGATCTTTATACAAACTAAAAACAATTTACACCGATCATCCTTTTCAACAGTTTACACACCCCTGGCTCTAAATGTATCATGTTGCCTTCTCGAGCCTCAGTGAATGTGTACGAGATTGTGTAATAGTCCCTTAGTTGTGCTCAGTGTGAAAAGATGGATCTCAACCTCATATAGCCACTGTTGGAAAGGGGTCAAATATGCAGAAGATGCTGGAAAAACATTAGGATGCAGGACCTGGAGGATTTTTCTGAAGAACAGTGGGCAGTTTAACTGCTCAGGACAAACAAGGGACTCATGAACAACTATCACAAAACATAAAAACAGTCATTGATCATCCAGGTAACAACACGCAGTATTAAGAATCAGGCGTATGTAAACTTTTGAACTGGTTCATTTGTGTAAATTCAGTTATTATTGTGTCTTACTGTGGACTATATGTAAACATTTGCTATGTGAAATAGCTTATTCATGGCAGTACTAAATAAAATTAAAAAAACCAAAACGCAATTTTTATGATCCCTCTTATTATTATTTTATTTTATTTTCTAAATGATTAACATTTTGCATATTCTGCAAGGGGTATGCAAACATATGACCTCAACTGTATAGTTTGTGAGTTTATTTAGCATATAACTGTAATATCAGGGCTAAATCAGGGGTATTCTCAATATTAACCTTCAAGGATTCAAGGATCTTATTTAATTGTGTAAAGCAATCTACATTTCGCATAGTGCTAGTGTTTGACCGAGTGACAGCATGATTGTAAAAGAATGAATGTCCTTCTTGATGTCTGTGTGTTTCACACTTTACTGTGACTGCTGTTGAATTGACTCTCGCGTCTAACAATGGCACTCTGTGTGTGTGTGTGTGTGTGTGTGTGTGTGTGTGTGTGTGTGTGTGTGTGTGTGTATAGGTCATTGAGCATGCTAAAGCTCAGGATTAGGCCGATTAAATGGAGAACAGTGACACTAGCAGGGTCAATAAGGTTATTAAAGTGAGGAGTGTTTGCACAATGAGCTGCAAAATTGGTGCACCAGCAGCAGAATGTTAATAGCTAAGAGATGTCTGTCACCCTACATGATGAGATTCTCCTTCTTTCTGTCACATACATTTACAGATAGAATTTTTTACATAAATATATATATATATATATATATATATATATATATATATATATATATATATATATATATATATATATATATATACATATATACATACACACACACACACACAAGTTAACTAAAGCCACATCGTATCTTGGATCAGGTCTAAAATACCATGTCCCAAAATGCCAGCTGTCATGTCACAAAATGAATAGCAGAGATATGAGAGGAATTCTCCAGCATTTTCCAACCTTATCACTACCTACCGCATGTGCAGTGTGATTACCACAGGCAAGAATTCTGATATTTACCTGTACTGAGCAAAGAAAACCTGTTTATTCCAAACTCACCTATTATAGGCAGTCAATAAACCTTACAAGAATACCCAAATACCCCAAAAAACCTACACAGTGCTGCAAAGTAATAATTTTGGTGGAAAAATACATAAGAACTGCTTTGGTAGGATGTTCTCTCTATAGTAATAATAATAAGAAGAAGAACCTTATTATTAACATTTAACATTTGTGATTTTGAATTTGCACTGCATAGATGTATATTTTCAGTGATTGGGCAAACATCAAATTCAGTCACAAAAATAAAGTGTATGGAGAATAGGCTGAAGTGCTGCCTTATCATTTGAGTTGAAAAGGCCGTTGATAAATTAGTAATCAATGATAAGTTGCCAAGTCAGGAGCATTTTTCATTTCTCATACTCGTACCTATTATCCTTTACTATTTATGCTCATAACGTCATCAAGCACATTAAATCAAATCAGGAAAGCAGAAGGGAAGCCAGTGACCTCTAGCATGTAGCAGAGGTCAATTCTTTTTATGGAGGTGAAGCATGGCAGCCCTGTACTAACATAATGCACGTCACCATTCGTTAAATCTTCATCTGCTTTCAAATGGAACTCGACTAAAAAAACAAAACAAACAATAATATTAGGCAGGAGTAAATTAGAAAAGAAGAAGAAGAAGAAGAAGAAGAAGAAGAAGAAGAAGAAGAAGAAGAGAAAAGCAGAATGTGAATGCTTCACACACTAAAATGAAACAACACATCAGACACCAGCCATCTAACTCAGCATGTGTGCAAAAGTCAGGAAGTCAGAAATGTGATTGCGATCTCCAAACGGAGATCCGTACACTACCGATTAAAAACAGAATGTGGTGCTGTTTAACCATACTGGAATTTAGGCTCCTCTTTTATTTTGTCCATATAGACAGTTGGTAAAGTTGTGACAGTCTTATCAGAACAGCAAACATGAGAAACAAGGCAAGAGAGAGGCACTTAGTAACTTAGAGATGTAAAATTATGAAAAGTCTTATTCAAGGGAGTCTAAGAGGGAAGTGTGTCCTCCCGAAGTTAAAAGGAAACCAGCATGGGTGTAACCCTATCGCTTTTTATATGTCTGGTTTTGTCACCATTTGAGGGTATAGTCTATGTAGTGACAGAAACTTGCTAAAAATATCAGTTTAGCCATATTCAGTGAGGGTGGCATGCGTAATAAAATGTCTCCTCTATGATAAAATTCATGCATCCAGACAGATACTGGTTAAAGTCCCCATGAAATCAAAATTGAGGTTTTGTGGCTTTTAGTATGAATATGTTAGCCTTGAGGTTATCTATAAGCTAGTGTGCTCTAAAACAATGACAAAATTTGCATTTAGAAGACGTATATGCATTCAAAATTTACAGTCTCCCTTTACCACCAATGCAGATCAACAATTTTGATGACATCACGCCGCACTTCGGCTTCTCATCAGATTATTTGTCCAATCAAATGCTCCTTAGAATCTGAAGGGTCCCGCCCCCAGCGTTATACGAAGTTGCCATTGTTGAGCGAGAGAAATCATATCAGCAAGCATGGGTTGTAAATGTGTCTTGGGCTGTTCGGACGCTCGTGTTTCATTCACTTTTCCAGCTGTAAATTGGTTAAGAAGGAAATGGCTTGAATTCATTCAATTAAAATTTTTTCAACTGAAATTTTTTGTCAAGTACGACTCAGCCCAGGCTGTGAGGTAAGTTAAACGTTATTGGCCATTTGAAAAGGGGGAGGAGCCACTCGATATGTCCCGCCCTGACTTCCTGTTTCAGTGGAAATTACATCAACAGATCGAATAACGCTGCGCATTTCAAGGCACTTCACGGGGACTTTAACACGGCACGTGAGGTCTTTTACCACTTTTCATTTTGGCGACACGGCAATAGGATCGCATTATCGTATCATGAGTTTATTTTTTCATTATTAAACCATATTCTTAACATTGTGGAAAACAATAAATAGACAATTAAATAGACAATTTATGCTCGTGCCCTCTGGTTAACTTTCTTTTTTTCTTCTAACGACCTTCTAATGACAAATTTTAAAAAGCGTCCAAAGCGTCCATCGTCCTGTTATTACTTAAGTGTTTTAGAATGCTGCTGATTAACATGAATAACTTTATTGTGGAATGCTTCTGAGATGTTTTCAGTAAACAGGTTACAATTATTTCATCATCCATGTTCCCAGCACTTCTCAAACCTACACCCATGGAAGCAATATTAATGGCTCGTTAAATAATTAGTTGTGGCAATGTTTCTGTTCTTCTCTTGATGGCAGCATTGAAGCCACTTGTTAATTGATGATGATAATTGATAATTGTGGGTGATAATTGTTCTTGATAAATGCGTTCAATGGCAAGTTTTGAACGAGACAGCACATGCACCCATGACTCAGTCATCCTATTCATTTGTTTATATTTATAAATAATAGCAATATTTCTTTAGAACAAAGACAGTTTCCCTGGCAAGGGCCATCTATGACTGCCCATCACATTGAATGGCATTGCACCTGACCAACCGGTTATGACAGAGGCTTGGTAAACAGGCACTAGCTTGCACTTACACTTAGCCTTTTTTTGTCACCTTACATGGTGGTCTTTAGGATCTCTCCCCTCAGATCTGTTCATCAAGGGTGGCCCTATTCAGAACATTAAGCTCCCAGCAACATAGCCTTGACGTCCAACAAAGTATACAAGCCTCGGATGATGACAAGATTGATGAAGATTGATGCATACAAGATTGATGTATACAAGATTTATGAAGGAGACGGTCTTACATTGTTCATAAAAGTAAGAGTGCAAAGGGGTCTACTCAAATAAATGAATGACTCGAATGAACTGGCTTGGGTTCAGTCATAGCCATAGGATGCAGCTGGTGTGTGAAGTAGTCTCACTGAGGCACTGTGATAACACACATTAACTGTGTCAAACACATGTCTCTTATTGTTACCTACAACTGGCTCCTCTTTACTTAAGTGAATACATTGCTCGGTCATTTATGCAATATGTTTCTACAAAACAGATATGCACAGAGCAAACCTCTGCCAATACACCTCTCAACCTGTCAAAGACCATTTGCATGTGTATGAGAGATATGGGAAAGAGAGAGAGTGTGTGTAGGTTGAGGGGTCTTCACTTTATGCTCTAGCGAGAATGCGTTTGTGTCTGCATGCTTTTTGATAGGACACGTGATCTCGAGTGTCTTGTTCACCAAAGGGAAGCGGTGGCACCATCTTGCCTTTGTGAGTGTGTCAAGCGTGTTCCTCTGCAGCCTTGTGATAGCAGCATGCACTGTGGCAAAACGGGAGATCAAGTCCACAGAGAAAGGCTAAAGAAAAACCTCCGTGCCTGCTGTGCCAATCTAGTCCCCTTCAACGAACGCCATTAGAGTGGAGAACATGGCCACTCAAAAAGCTAATCCTTGAGTCAGACCTGCTTTGGCTGGTGATGGAGAGAAGTCACATTTATCACCGGAAAGCCAGTCTCTTTTCGCCTAATTAATTAGAAACATGCAGTGGGAGAGGAGGGAGCGGAGGGGTGAGGAAGGACCTCTGGAGCACTTTGGCACTGTTCGCAATTGACTAATCAGAAAACTGGGTGAGTAATGATCATTAGGAGAGAGCTGAGAACGAGGGAGCAATGCAAAAAGCCACTGAGGACAAGCTGGTGTAAAAGAATAGAGCGGGAATCAAGAAGCAGAAACATGAACAAGAAAATACTGCCCTGTTCGGGTGGATCAGATGCGTTAGGATCATCAGATTTTTTTGGTTTTGTTTTACAATTCAAAAATTGTGTTGTATTGTAGATGTGGTCATAATAATATCAGAAACATGGTGGCTTGGTGGTTAGCAAGTTTGCCTCGCACCTACGGGGTTGGGGGTTTGAATCCTGCCTCCGTCCTGTGTGTGGAGTTTGCATGCTCTCCCTGTGCTTTGGGGGTTTCCTCTGGGTACTCTGCAGTGTAGGCTGATTGGCATTTCCAAATTGTCTGTAGTGTGTGCGATTGTGCCCTGCGATGGGTTGGCACACTGAGTTATATGCCCTGAGGATATGCTCCAGGCTCCCCTGTGACACTGTGCAGGGTAAGCAATATGGAAAATGCTGCCTCCTAAGCAAAATAGTTTCTAAAGGACTGTAGTGGTATATATTTAATTTACATTAACATGCCAGAGGCGGGGCACGGTGGTGCAGCAGGTAGAATCCCTGCTTCAATCCTGAGTTACTCTCAGCGTCCGTGTGGGTTTCCTATGGGTTCTGTGGTTTCTTCCCAGCTCCCAAAACATGCTGGTAGGTGGACTGGCTATGCTAAATTGTCCCTAAATGTGAATGAGTGTGCGGTTGGTGCCCTGTGATGGACTGGTGTCCTACGCCGGGTGCAATTATAAAACCTTTGGGATGCCAGATGTTTAAAAACTAAATATTTATTCAAATGATTTCGGCTAATTTGTAGTCAGGAGAGTCATTAGAGATCAAAGTGTCATGGTGGAGCCTAAGTTGTGAGAACCACCCAAAAACCACACTAAACACTCACCTTTGTTGGCACAAGCAATCCACTGCAGTGGAGTGACATCATAGTTATGCTGCCCCACAGAGAAGGTGAAAACTCGAACCTGTGAGAGAAGGAAAGTCTTAATGTAAGGCTCTGAAATGAAACTATAAAAATATTACTGCATGACTAATAAGTACTATTTTCCTAGTTAAACCCAATATTAAACCCTTTGTGTGCTGAATCAATTGTAAAACCATGCTTTGGGCATGACTGGAATTATTGTTTAACAATAGTCAAATGTCTACAATATGCAAAGTATGTGCAAAGGGTTACAGAAGAGAATCCTATACGAGACTCCTTAGGTATTAGATTGAGAGACAGGACTGAGTGGCTTATTTCTAGACAGACTTTTTACATTATTTTGGACAGCTTAACACGAGGACATGTGGAGAGGGGATTCAGCTTTGGGGTTGATTGGCAGCACTGCACTCACTGTTTTATTGGGCCAGTTGTACTTCTCAAAGACCTCTTGAGCTCGATCCTCTCCTCCGTCTGTGAACATCATTATCATCTTATTGCAGTTTGCCCTTGGAGCGCTGGTCTCCTGAGAGAAAAAAGATTTAAAAAAAAAAAAAAAAGAAAGAAAGAAAAAAAATTAAATTGGAAAACAATTAACAGTAATAATATAGACTCCGTTCTCTAGATAAACAGAGAAAACCTCCACTGTATACTTGAGTACATCTGCATCATAATGACAGTGTTTTATCATTCCCTCCCTCTGTCTATTAGAGAGACGGAGCATCAGTGCGTGTTTTTCTAATCACGTGTGCGATTGTGCCAAACTGCTGCCCGTTGTCCTATTACTGAAGAGCTATCTCGAAGTCCCCTCTCTCTCCTGTCCAATCACAGCTGTCACTGACATTCGCCCGATGCCGCATCACTGACAAGATTCTAATAAAGATAAATAATACGGCTGCAATTACGCATTTCAGCTGCTTTACCCTCCACCAATCAGGAGCGTCCGCCGCAGCGGGGCAATGATTAAAATGCTTTAGTAGTTTTGGCTCGGGCAGAGATTCGAGTGACTGCTGAGTTTGGAGGGCGCTAAGGCGAGCACAAAGTGAGGCTGAAAGCTTGGCTCGCTCTTCCACTCTGTCAAACAGGCAGAGAATACAAATTCATCTGTGCGTCTGCAGCCCATCTCCTCGCAGCCACTCTCATCAATCATACCATCAGGGTGTATTAGAGAGCCAGGTTCCCAAAACACACACACACACACACACACACACACACACACACACACACACAGATTTGTGGACACACACCATTGATGAAAGCCCAGACACATATGGTGCTATGCATATACATATAAACAAATACAATAATTTTTGGAGATGCACAAAATAACAAAAATAGCTCATGTTTACACACACACACACACACACACACACACACACACACACACACACACACACACACACACACAGTATATAAGAAAGTCTTACCCTGTACCATCAGAGGGTAACACTGCTCAAATATGAAATAAATCGGGACCACAAAAGGTTCCGCCTGAATATTTCACGGTTTTAAAATGTTTAAACCCTCTACAAATCAAGCGCAAGCTTCAAATTTTTACACCTCATCATTGGGACTCAAACTCTTTCTTTTACACCATTTGGGTGTCTCATGAATTGATTTTTGTCCAAAATGTATGTTACGGCTTTAAGGTCACAAGGCATGGAAGTGAACGTGGAATATAGACACTACAAGGTGTTCACTGGTTTTTGGCCAAGAGTCTGTGGATGGAACTTAGGTCCAAAAGATTGGTCCAAAGTCCCATATAAATACAGTCTTTCCCTTTCACTTATCGCATAAAGATAATCTGCTTTAAAGTATTTCTTTTAAAAACTCCCCTTAACCAAACTGAGGAAATTCAGTAAGCAGATGTTTGGTAATTAATGTCAGAGCTTTAAATCTAACATAAACCGATATTGCGAAGTAGACTGTGTATTCTGTGTGGATTTATGTGTTTGTGTGTGGTAGTATTTAGTCTTACATTTAGCAGCTGCTCAAAGGCAAACTGAAAGCCGGATTTGTAGTCCGTCGTCCCCTTCGCTTGCATGTGCATCACCTTGTCTTTGAAGATCTTCTTGTTTCTCACATTAGCTTGGACCAGCGTCTTAAAGCACGAGACTACAGCGTCTGCCTTTTCGTTAAACTGTGACAGGGAGAGGAAAAGAGAGAGGTAGAGAGCTCTATGGAAAAAAAAAAAGCAATTGAAAGGATTTCTTCCAAACACTTGAAATATTTAGACGTGTAAAAAGACATGTTCTTCGCGACCATTAGGGCTAAGCATCATAATCTGTTTTAAACCACTCTCCTTCCCATCAGAATCGATTTGGTTTAGAAATTGTACATCGTTTGTCAAAGCAGTAAATGAATCAGCTCACACACTAACCTTAAAACGCATGTAAAACACATTAAATGGGAAGTGCAAAGACGACCAAGTGTGGTACTTTCAGCACAAAAGAAAGCAGATCTCTATGCACGTGTCGATGTGCGTGTTTGTATGTGTGTGCTCATGTATAGCTCCAGTGCTGTCAGTTCTCATTGACTCACCTGCACAGTAACACCTGCTACATCAGGCGGAGCATTGCTCAAACGACACCGGTGTGCTCTGTGTGTGTGTGTGTGTGTGTGTGTGTGTGTGTGTGTGTGTGTGTGTGCGCACCTCTTGACAGTAAACTCTATGTTCTACTGAAGAGCTACTTGCGCATACGTATGGTTCTGTGCTTTAAAGCTATTTCTGTAAGAATTTTAATAGTCATTTCTGTTTTGAAGGTCAAGCTGCAAATGGACTGACATTTTTGGGTTAAGGGGAAAGCTATTGGTATATAAAGTTGCACAGTGTTGATATTTCTTTGTATGTAAGACTAGGAATATAAAGAAAATAAGAAATACATACACACGTTTTAATGTTGCTTAAGCCTGGGTTTCTTGGCTAAATTGCGTTGTTGTGCGATTCAGATTATGCTGCTTACACGGTGCAGTCAGAGGCGTATCTACAGGGCAGGCAAGGCATGCAATTGCCTGGGACCCCATATACTGAGAGGGCCCCCGAGGGCTGATCATTTGAATAATCCGAATTAAAATAATGCGCAGCAACGTCTCAGCATCCCTGTTAAAGGGGGTCCCTTTGTGGGATCTATCTCGTTTATGCTCCTGCGCCACCCTTTCACACTCGAGTCCGGCGAGCTTTAATTCCTAAAAATGAATCTGAAAAATGAACCTGAATCTGGCAGCCAGAAGCGCATGAGTCCGTGTTCAGCAATTGTAGGGTAGCCCCTTTCTTTATTCGTTTTTCTACGTTCTTACGATTGTTTTCAATGAAGAAATGAAGTCTTTGAAACACGCGTCCACTGAGATTCCTCCACGGAAGTAAAGGGTCACAACAATATCTCTGGGTAACATGAAGACGTAATAACAGCATAAATCTGTCAGAAGGGCCCCGCGAGTTTATTTTGCTTGGAGCCCCCACATGATCTAGGTTCGCCTCTGGGGTACAGTCAGAACTGAGGTTAAGACACACTGGTTTCAGTTTTAGCTTTAAAACCTAGTGCATTTGGAGCCAGTGTAATACACAGTGTGTCATCTTTCATCACAGGGTTAAGGCTAAACCATTCAAAACTCACTTTCTGCTGTCGTGGACCATCCCACATGGACGCCCTGTATGTACCAGAATAATCCTTTATGCTTTAATGGATAATCTCACCTTGATACTGTCGATTTATGATATTTTTCAATTTAAGAACTACTGCCGTAATCATAAAAACTGTCATCCGCTCATCCCAGGACTCTCACTCACAACCTGCTCATACTGAACATCTTTTCAATACACTCAGTACCGTTTGCGTTCATACTATACTATACAGTTGTGGAAGAGTAATGATTTATAATCCGGCATCACTCAGAAAAGTCTGGTTCCTCTCAAGGTCTCTTCCTCGTGTCGTCTCGAGGAGGTCTGCTTTTCCGCTGCTCGACAGGGATCTAAATCTACGTCTGCTTTTCTTTAAAGCATGCGACAGTGTCTACTGTTAGGTGCGCTTTACGGATAAAAATGAATTGAATTAACGATTAAGATAGTTATACGTTTAGCTTTTATAACCATATATACACTTCAGCGTTAAAATACAATACTCTCAATGTGTTCTGTACTTGTTTAAGTTATAGAACATCGCGAGAATGTCATAAATAAATAAATAAATAAACAATCGTTTCAGCTGTTAGCACTGACACTTGTGAAACCAACCTGTACTTAAATTCGCCACAGTAAGAGAGGTAATATTTGCTTCATGCTCTGTGTGTGTGTGTGTGTGTGTGTGTGTGTGTCCTTACCTGTGCTACATTTACATAATCATCATCAGACAGTGTGTCCAGCATCTCAATCACAGAGGTCTTCATCAGCTTCAAAGTCAGTCCACTTACGCTGCCGCTCCTACACACACACACACACACACACACACACACACACACACACACACACACACACACACACACACACACACACACACACACACACACACGCACACACGCATCTTACAATGCATGCTGTATGAATACAATTAGAAAGAAAAGCCCTGCATACAGCAATCATACAATTTCAATTAGAAGTACATTAGGCAGTGTGCCATAAACAAGTCATCAGAACACACATTTTTCATTTTCTCACAAACCATTTGCCTTGTAATCGCAGCATGAGAAAACATATGGACCAAAAAGCTGTTGCTAAGCAGCACCTGTTGCTAAGCATCCCGTGTCACCGTTTCTCGGCCATGTCCATCAAACGCGGGTTCCGAGCATGTGTCGTTGTCACAAAAGCAAATGGAGGAGATGCGTGTGACGTCTACACCTCAAAAACGCAGAGGAGATTTCAGAGTACTTGGTGCAAACGGGATTTAACAGAAAAACAACCAGAGAAGGCAAATGTTCGGGAGCTGTCGGAATCAGGCGGCTTCGTCGTAGCGAAGGAAAAATCGGAGAACATGGACACAAGACCATTATTTTCAGACTGAACTGTACCAGCCTGCTTTGAAAAAACTTTTTAACCAGATTGTATGTGGAGGTTAAACCGATTGATTAAACTGAAAATCTAATCAGCTCATGAGTCCATGTCATCTTCAGTTATGTCTCTGAATATAAACGTTGTGCTTGCGATGAGGTATATAGTTCTCTTTTTTCCTAAATCACCCTGTATTTCCCCTCTTATTCTGCATTTCTGTTACCGATTATAATGACATGCAGACTGTAGCATGCTGTAATGGAACATTTATTTTTAGGTGAAAAGACAACGGTATTTGCATTTCAGTCATGTTTTCAGTGAGCAAAGAGAACTTTTGTATCTTTGAAAGAGCACATTCACTGAAGGATTGAGAGATTGTTTCATTTTACACCTAATCACTGGAAAGCCATGGGATAACCAGAGAAATTCCCAGAGGGATAGGAAGCCGCAGCTCTGCTTTGCGTAGGTCACTGACAATAATGTCTGATTTAAGCAGGTTTACAGAACACACCTGGAACCTTATTTCACCCAGGAATGAAGCCTTTAATACACTTTGGGGCTAATCCTGCTTCCTTCTGTTAAAGATTCTATAGCAGATTTATTCTTGCTATCGAATTGGCAGATAATTGTAAAAAACAAACAAACAAACAAAAATGCAGTTTGTTATGTTACTGAAAAACTGCAAAGAATGAAGAATATACACTCACCACCTACTTTAATAGGAATACCTGTACCCCTGCTTATTTATTCAATTGTCCATCATGTGGCAGCAGTACAAGGCAGAAAATCATGCAGATAAAGATCAAGAGCTTCAGTTGATGTTCACATCAAACATCAGAATAGGGAAAAAGTGTGATCCCAGTTACTTTGATTGTGGCATGGTTGTTGATGCCAGACAGGCTGCTTGGAGTATTTCAGAAACTGCTGATTTCCTTGCATTTTCACATACAACAATCTGTAGAGTTATATAGAATGGTGTGAAAAACAAAACAAACAAACAAGCAAAAAAAAAAAAAAAAAAAAAACATCTAATGAGTGGCGGTTCTGGGGGCGGAAACAGCTTGTTGATGAGAGAGGTCAGAGGAGAATGGCCAGACTGGTTTGAGCTGCCAGGAACTCAAATAACCACTCATTACAACCACGGTGAGCAGAAAAGCATCTCAGAACACACAACACATCACACACCGGGGCGGACGGGCTACAACAGACCACATCGGGTCAAAGTTATTGAAATGACATTTTTCTCCCATTCTGATGTTGGTGTGAACATTAACTGAAGCTCTTGGCATCTGCACGATTTTATGCATTGTGCTGCTGCCACACGATTGGCTGATGGCTGTTACTTTAAGTATTCTGACACGGGAAAGTCTTTGACATTCGACAAAACTACATTGTGTGTGTATAAGTCTATACAGTATATAAATATGTGTGTATATATATATATATATATATATATATATATATATATATATATATATATATATATATATATATGTGTGTGTGTGTGTGTGTGTGTGTGTGTGTGTGTGTGTGTGTGTGTGTGTGTGTGTGTGTAGTTTCAATAAACATTCAGCACCATTTTCTCAGCCCAATAAGCCATAAATACCCTTCAGTATTTTCCCCTTTACACATTATTCCTATTATGTATTGCTCTCCATTCTATAACTGCTGCAGATGTATCAGCAATTCCTACAGTATTTTACAAAGTTAATCCCATTTTTCATTGGAAGTATCATCTAAAACATTTTTCAGGGAGCACAATAACATTGTGATATGAAAAATGTGGGCCAGCATATTGTTGTATAGAGTTGGTTTGTTTTTTGTAACCAATAGGTGGCACTAGAGCATCACAGCCATTTCTATGTCAGGGTATGGTTTTGCCTTAAGAGGAAGTGTGTGTGTGTGAGAGAGAGAGAGAGAGAGAGAGAGAGAGAGAGAGAGAGAGAGTGAGTGAGTGAGTGAGTGAGTGAGTGAGTGAGTGGTGGAAATACTTACACATCCACAATGATGACCATATCTTTAGGAGAAGAGGCACCCTGAATGTACCTGTTAACACAGAAATGAAACTAAAAATTGGTTTTCAGATACGGCAAACCCATTTAACTGACTTCTATACTTGTTACCTTCAGGCCTTAAATGTAATACATTCTAAACCAACAAAGCTGCTGCCTCAGACTCCGACACTAGACTATACAGCAGAGGTCAGAGAACAAGGACACGTTATTATTGATGTGAAACACCACTTTTTACATGCCGCGGCTGGTGCGGTATTTTTGTGTGTGTGCTCATCTCAACAACCTGGTGAAGATCTGGGCCGAATATGGGGGTAGTGTCGCTAACAAATATATGCACTGTATTCACACCAAGTCATTACCTTACATAAGTAGGTTGGTGAATGTTCTTATCATTAGGCTGTGTTGAGCAAGTGAAGGTAAAGTTTCTGTGAAGGTGAAATCTGTTCAATATCAAACCCAAGAGCAGCGCTGTTTGTCTACACGGTGTTTGTTTGCGAGTAAGTGTTTTCTGCCTATTCACTCAATTTGTGCACAAACACAAATACATTCGTTTTAATCCAGTTGGTGTGGGTTCATACCAGTTTCCCCTCCTTCAACAAGCTACTTGATTAAGAACTCCCCTTGATCTTGCTAAATGTGAGCGAGTCAGTGAGTCAGTTACAAGTCTCATCTCAATGAGGGGGTTCACTTCTAAAAACTGGAGATGCATATTACTTGAAAGTTGAAAGTAAAAACCAAATGAAAAAGATTTATAATTCAGTAGTGTGGCATGGAAGCGCAGTGGGTTCAGTATATATATATATATATATATATATATATATATATATATATATATATATATATATATATATATATATATATATATATATATATATATATATATATATATATAGTGGGTTCAGTATGTATATATCCACACTTTATACCAATTATATTCAGACTATATTATAAAAAAAAAAAAAAAAAAAAAACTTGTTATATACTTTTCCTTGTACTAACTGTATACAAGTATACGTATATATAATTCTGGTCTATGTAAATTCTATTTTATGCATTGTATGCATGCACCAACTGGTTTTACATTGCTCTTTGCCGTTGGTTTTTACACATTCTTAGATTGGCTGTGAGAAAACACCTGAGACACTTAAACTAATTGAGCAACACAGTAAAAAACAAAACAAAACAAAATTCTTTATATCTTCAGAACGGGCAGAATGAAGATTATCTGTTATATACTGTATATGAGACATTATTTTTATTGTTACATTATTATTATCTCTCTTTCTGAGATTCTCTCTAGACCTGATTTAGTAATACAGATGGTAAAAGGAGCCATAATCCTTTACAAGGCATGAAGCAGCCTAGCAGTGAACTACTTTTACCTTTACAGTTTATCTAAGCTAACCGAAGGTGCAGTCTGAGCAGATCAGCATCTTGCCTGCTTATAACAACAACAACAACAACAACAACAACAACAACAACAAAAGAAAAGCCAGACCGGACAGGCTTGGCTCTCATCAAACCGCAGACAAACATATTAGCCAGTCTGTCCATCTCCTGATGTCATCATGCTGGCGTTAGCACGTTGTGCTCTGGAGGAAGAGGGCCTTGTCTCTTAGTGACATGGAGGCAGCCATTTTCAGCACAGAGGACAGGCAGTGAGAGATGTGCGGTGCGGGTACGAAAAAATAAGAAGAACCTAAACGGTGTCTGTCCACAACCGATAGAGAGTGACATATAGACTCGCGTAGAGGGAAAAAAAAACAAGAAGGGGGAAAAAACATGCACAGACTTTTCCGTAAGCAATTAAAAACACATTAGGCATGACACAATCGGGGCTGAGAGCCTGATGGATGTGGGCTGTGCATATTGGTATCGCTGTCGTCAGAGGAAAATTGGGAAATATTGTACTGTGTCTGTATTGTGAGCTAACCGATTGTCATAGGAGCCGTCTGAAAGGCCATGATAGAATTCCAGAGGCTTTCTCAATTGCCTGGGGTCTCATCCATGATAATTAGCCTGCTGACCTGATGTGAAGAGGCTTTCTGATGCTCAGCCAAGCCGCGAAACCTGCACGATGAACCCTTAGCTCTGAGACAAACCTAGCTCATGACATCATTTTGAAGGAGGACCGCTGTGAGTGAGAAGACACGCAGCTGAATTACTCTAGGATCCTCACTCTGAATATGCTTGGAGTTTGGGTGGAGGAATAAGAGATGGAAGCAGGAATTCAATTATTTCTGATAATAGTGAGTGCAACATCAAAGTTAGGCCATCCACTAGTTTCTCGTGATCTGCATTGACATTCAGAAATCGGCACACCGCAGCCATGAAGCGTGTTGGCTCAACTTTTATCAGTTTAATTAGTGGAATCTTTCATTTCAATGCACCGCGGTGTGTGTGTGACGGAGGGGGTGTGTGCTGATGTGTGTGACTGTGCATACTGCACATACGTTTTTAAATTCTTGGTGCCGCGAGTGTTTTTCTGAGCTCAGATGCAGCCTTCTGTCTGCAGAAAAATCAAAATAATAATAATAATAATATCACATCACAGCAAGTGAACATACCTTCAATATATCCAGTATTACCTATTATGAGATTATAAGAAGCAAAATGTAAAGTTATTAAACCCATGTCTAGACATATCTGACTCATTTCAGGCTTGAAATAAGCTTGCTCTATTCTAATTTTAAACATTTATTTCTAGACAGGAGCAAATGATCTGCAAAATAGGAGAACAGGAGAATTTCAAGCTTGTAATGAGCGAAGAGCATCTACAAACAGGCCGAATAATCTTAGATTTGATTTATAATAATCTCGTAATAAGAACTATTAGATCAATTTGCTAATAGTCCGAATAGTCTCATCTTTACCGTGAATTCGTGTTGCAGTTTGTTTTTGTCAGTAAGTCTTTGTAGAAAGATGATGTTGCAGTCACACGACTATAGCACTATAATTACTTACAATGAATTCCCAACTTCATTAATTCTACTGATAATCCTAGACAATTATACCCATTTCCTTATAAACCATACCGCCTTATAAAAGCTGTTGTTATTTGAGAACGGTTCAAAAGCAATTACTCTCTAATGACTATTTTTCCATATGAAAACTCATAACCGATAAGTGCAGTCTTAATCCTTAAAGGACGCCTTTCCCTGTTATACATAATTATACTTTAATATTTGCATTAATTTAGACGAGCTATAATCGGTTCAAATCTTATGTAGGATAAGTCTAATTTAATCAAATCTAATTAAATCATTGGACACATGGCGGATAGGGAAAATAAAACACAGATTCATCGAGAGGTGATAAACCTCTGTGAAAGTCATCAGCTCTGATGAAATGAGATGGAATGAACACACTCTGTGCTGATTCTGCTTAGCCGTGCAGAAGTGCAAACACCCGCTGTGGTTCAGATCCTCAGCTGTATCCTGGGCCACCTGTGGCTGGAGGTCCTGCTACTATTGGCATAGAAGTGTAGCTTTTTCCTATGGCACTATTTAGTGAATACATTTAGTGAAGCAGGAGAAAGCAGGATATACATCCATCCATCCATCCATTTTCTGTACCGCTTATCCTACATCCTACATTATCGCGGGGAGCCTGGAACCTATCCCAGGGAACTCGAGGAACGAGGTGAGGGACACCATGGATGGAGTGCCAAGTCATCGCAGGGCACAATCATACACTATGGACAATTTGGAATTGCCAATCGGAAACCGGAGAACCCAGTGGAAAACCCCGAAGCACAGAGAGAACATGCAAACTCCACACACACAGGGCGGAAGTAGGATTTGAACCCCCAACCCCAGAGGCGGGAGGCAAACATGCTAATTGTGGATAAAGATCAGAGACTTGTACAGTCTTTGAGGAGAAAAGTGTTCTCCCTTGAGCATTCTGAAGTTGAAGGGAATTTTCCCTTCTTGATAAACGATGGATTTTTCCATCTGGTATATAAATAGCCATGATAACATCCCTGAGGCTTTTCAGTTTTATTCACTCAACAGCCTGTTCACTTTTTATTTAACACTGCTAGCCTAGCTCTGCCTTTGCACCAGCTGTATGATATTCCTTTGGATGTCCCCCATTTTATATCTTTTTAATAAAATATTGAATTTTTTTTTTCATCAGCCCTAGCTTCTCCAATCATTTTCAAATGTTCTGCTTTGGAGCACGGTGATGGCTAACAGCCAGTTCTTGGTGATCTAATGCAACTGCAGTGTTGGCTACAACACACTCCTCCTCCTGGGTCGGATCCAGCAATCCACTCTTGTGAATTCAGCTTTTATTTCCTTGGCCACAAAATCCTGAATACTGATACTGATACTGATTGTTTTTAACCTCTTCATTATGCTAACAAGCTGGGTAGGAGGAAGGCTTACTCTTGACCCTGTGTGAATTGAATTAGGCATCATGTGCTGACTTTATTTATTTATTATAAAAAAAAAAAAAAAGATTTCTGAAAAGCTAATCAGATAACAGCGATATAGCCCCTCCCACTGCCTATGAATAACATCTAGTGCTCTAAAATGATGCGAGCAATTTTACTAATCATGTTCTCATAATGTTAAATAAAGGGTTATGAAATATAATGAATAATATCATAACTAAAGCTGTATTCAACTGTTGTGTCAGGTATTTCCGCCTCATGCTGAGCACTAAGAGTGCGTCTGTTGTCATTTAGCCATGTGCGTTTTTATTTTGATTGGTTGTCTCCCTTATGTGTCATGATCCTTGTCACCTGTGTTCAGTTTGCCCTTGATTAGTTTGTGTATTTACAGCCCTTGTGTTTCCTTGTTTGGGGCGAAGTATACACTCAATTCCTTTGTGTCTCTGATGTTACGAAGCCTGTTTATTCTCTGCCTGATATTTGCCGGTTTTGACCTTGACTTTGTTCTCTGTTCTGTGTGTTACTGCCTAGTCTATGATATCCTGTTTGTAGATCGCCTGTTCCTGTTTTGCATCTGCTTTTCAATTTGGATTGTTTGCACTGACTTTTTATTAAACCTGCCTTACCTGCACCTGCATCTGTCTCCATTTCCGTTACATGACATTATTATGCATCATTCTGGACAGTATGTAGGGTTTTCCATTGCAAACAGCAATTAAGCGTTAACACAAATGCTGAGTACATAATAAACTGGGCTGAAAATATGTCATCTCCAACTTATACAGTACATGAACTGCATAAGTTCACTAATGCAAAAAAAAAAAAAAAAAAGGAAAACAAGAAAGAAACATCTAACAGATTGAAAGTTTGGCAAGTCAATATAAGGATCAAAACTGTTACGTTCCCAAGTGTAAAGGTCTGCTGTAAAAGGTGATTTATGTAAAATAATCACATTACCATGTCTTTACAGTTTTAAGCCGGGTTTACACTGAAATTTCAGCCGTCTTTTAAGATTAATACTTGTCACGCTGTACGAGATGATCTCAATAAAATCTCAACTGAATTCTATAACAGACAGAACAGTAACGTTTTCTCCAGGCCAGATTATATGATGAAGATCCACTAATGATAGACCTATGATTAAAGAAAATCACTACATTCTCCTATCAGTGCACTAATCATGATATGTCATAATGTGCGTGCATAAACAAAAACAGAAGCAATCTTATGGTTGCAATTTTATACCTACAGAAAAAATGTAAAAGGTGAAGAAGAGGCCTTTGGAGCCATTCATGGCTGGGTAAAAGAGGACAGCGTGAAATGCTCATTGTTTAAAGTGAGCCTGAGACATTTTTTTTTCAGTTAGCATGAGTGGTAGGCATGTAGGCTGGCAACGCTGTATTAAAAAAGTCAGTATTTTAAATCACCATGTACTCAAACTCAAGTAAATGATTCAATCCTTTTACTGGTGGGTTTTAGATGAGTGTTGTAGCACACTTTGAGATTTTCAGAGCTCTGTTGTCTTTGGTTGCAATGGCACTAGGGTTACTACTGTGCATGTTATGTTATGCATCCCAAGCTGATCTCAACTCACGACCAATTGACTGAAACATTAAAAACATTATATGTTTATATTTATATTTTACAATTTACCATTTCCACCATTTCTTTATTCTGTATCATTAGTACAGTGCCACTAAGCCACTATGCCTACACCCAAACAGAGTTGAACTGAGATGTCCTCAACCTCAAAAGTATCTGCACCCAAGCCTGCTGGATCCAGATGTGCTGTTTCTGCATGGCTTGCACTCTTTAATTACCCCTCCACCACAGCCCAGAGATGCCATTCCTTCCCAGCCATTATGTAGACTCCCCAGTGCCCGAATCAGGTGACACACAGATGGGCCTGGCTGGTGCCACTGCAATCCTGGTCCCCTGGTCCCCCAGCACACACACACACACACACACACACACACACACACACACACACACACACACACACACACACACACACACACTCCAGCACTTGGCCAGAAACACACAAGTGCAAAAGCTAGTAGCCTACTCTCTAACATGGCTAGCTAGTATCTATCATCATGGACATCTGCTGCTTTGTAAATCTAACACGTGAGATAAGATGGATCACATGTGACAGCACTCACAGGAAAAACAACGTACAATATAAGAATGACTTGAGAGTGTTGCCAGGGCCCTAAAGAATAAAAATGAAAATGTAATCTAAACTGTACCTTTCCTTGTCGCTGGGGTGGCACCCTTACCTTTTCTACATTTAATGTGTACAATACAGTATATATATCTTTCACCTGGACCACAATAAACTTAACAGTAAACTCTACAGTATGTAAAAGATACACATTAAAGGTAAAAAATAAAAGGTGTACTGTTGAAGAAAGTACATCAGCAACAAGTAATGGTACAGTCAGAGTGTAGACATTAAACTAACACCTGCATTTAACCCTTTACTGCATGGTGTTGCCATATGGCAACAATTAGTTTACCTAGGATTAGGTAAACTTTGATGGTAAACATATATTTTGACAGGCAATCATAAAAATATCTGCAACTTATAGTCTGGAAAATGCAGTAATTGGAATTGTACTCCGATACATTTTGTGTTATTTTTGACTATATGACACTTTCCACCATTGCACACTGTTGCCATACGGCAACAATTTACCAGCTACTCCCATAAACTTTGAATTTTATATATTATATATGTATATATTACTTAAACTAATTCGAGTAATAAAAATCCACAAAACTATATTTTGATGTAAATGTAATAATTCATGCAGTAGAGGGTTAATATGAGACTAACCTAACTATATAAACCTACACTAATGGAATCAAAGGAACAATGATGAATTTAATAAAATAGAAAAAAATAAAATAAAAATAAACAAATAGATATAGAATATAGAACTACCACAGCATATGTATTCAACTTCATACAGAACATTCACACTAACATATTATCTACTGAAAATCTGCAGTGACTTTTGGAAATTCGGGCCACGTATATGTAATGACCTTCTTTTCTTGCTAGATGGTGGGTTGGGAAAACTCAAACCTAATCACGGCACGCAACGTTTTCGGAGATGAAAAACATTTCTAAGAAATACACCCCAGAAGTAAAAGCAGGGATTGACATGTCAATATGCCCCCTTTTTTATTGCATGGCAGTCCCTGAAATGAGGTGTTGCAATTCAGAAGCCAATTTTATGGTCATCATGGGTAAAAGAAATGTATATAAATAAATAAACAAACAAGTGTGTTACCTCTGAAAGGAGGAGAACATTCACAAGGGATTGTGTTTACGCTCCTTGACCTGTCGAGTATTTATGAATCTCAATGTCTTCATGTCTCTGTTCCTTTTCTCTCTTTTTCTCTCGCTTTTCCCAGCTGCGAAGGTGCTGCTAAAATTAGTTCATTAGAAATGAGCCAATTACTTATGCTCATCCGTTAAGATAACGTGCTCAGGTGACATGCATGCTGCACACCTGCTGATTTCTGAACGTGTGTGTGTGGTGTGTGTGTGTGTGTGTGTATAAGATAGACGCTGTGGTTTGGATAACATGTGTCTGAGTGAGAGATACAGCATGGCTGCATGGCTCTCACTAGGGTGTATGTTTGTATACATGTTCTGATGGGGTTATTATTTTATGGCTCTCTGCTCTTTGTCTGCATTCACCAGCTGGATAAAGACTGAATTAAGATGAAAAATAAGAGAATATGTTGAGCAGCTATGCAGGAGAAAGATGTTGTCTCACTTTTATTTATCCCAATTTTTTGCTCAGAATTTACTCAAAGAGAGCTTCGTATCTACAGTGTGTTGGCAAATGACCACTGAGGTCTCTGTTTATCTCATGAATATGAAAAAAAAAAAAAGATTTCTGGGAAAATACAGGACACTGTTGGAATTCATCACAACCATATCAGTGTCTGCTAGAACATTTCACACACACTAACAAACTGAAAAAAAAAAGTACAGAACACCGTTAAAGCATGCTTAATAAATGAATGAATGAATTAATAAACACACACAGTACTGTGCAAAAGTTTTAGGCACACGCAAATAAATGCTATAGAGCAAAGATACCTTCAAAATAATGAAATTAGATGTTTCTACATTAAAAAAAAATACCATAAAGACCAGTAAACAGTAGTAAACGAAACACTGTCAATATTTGGTGTGACAAAAAAAATGAAAAATAAGAATAAAAATAGTAGTCTCCGGTATAATTTGTGCAGTTTTATAAGGAAATGAGCTGGTAAGTTTTATTGAGCATCTTGCAGAACCAGCCACAGTTCTTCTGGAGACTTTGACTTTCGCACTTGCTTCGTATTTTTGCAGCAAAACCCAGCAGCCTTCATTGTGTTTTTTTTGTCTAAAAAGTGTCTCTTACATAATATGCTGCTTTCTTTAATGACATACAAACATTTTTCTGTAACGTTTAATTTTGTGCTAGAAAATTGATGTTTTTTTGTATCAACTTGATCATGTAGAAGTCGTAAAATAAAAAAATCTATAACAAAGTTTGTACTAAAAAAAAAAAAAATAGGGTGCCTAAATCTTTTGCACAGTACTGTATGTATATATATATATATATATATATATATATATATATATATATATATATATATATATATATATATATAAACAAAACATTTCCCTTTTCTCAATTGAGTAGCTGATAGACAGCAGAATCTATACTGATGCAACAGTCATTATTAGTAGTATATGATCGTTGATAAGGAATCTATCCACTAAACAAGTTTGTTTTCTTGATATCTACTCTAAAAGGTGCCGATTCCTAAAAACAACACAACATATTATTTTGAGTATTTAACATTAATTCTACACTGCAGGTTAACACTGTAGCATGGAATGGTGGATTTTTTCCCCTCTGGTGAACGTCATATCTGCCAGAGTTAAAGGACAGATAAGCCGAGCCCCAGGCTCCATTTTGTTTCTGGCTATGACATTTTGAAGCCATGGCTTTGGGTGGGTTTGAGCAGCTGCCATAATATTTATTGAGGAGCCAGATTGACTTTTCTCAAAAAAATCGATATCTGCTTTTGGGCCGCTCGGCTGGGCTGAACCGCTCAAATAGTATCTCTGTAACACTTGGCTAGCAGAAATTGCCTCGGACTCTATATTTCTTCTTCAAATTCTCCCTCTTTCTATATCACTAAATTCCTTATTTTCTCACTGCTAAGTCCTCAGTTGTTTTAAGGAGTCTCTCTCTCTCTCTGTCTCTCTCTACTCCCTTCTGCCCTCATTCGCTAACCAGCGCCGACACAGGTTATAATGGAGGCATGTTAATTATTAACGTGAGAGCAACTGGAGACAATTAAGCCTGTTGACTGGCCCATTAATTTTCCCGGTCAGAGTTACGACTGAAATCAGAGAGGGAAAGGTGGTGCATTATTGCCGGCTAATCAGTTTGTTTCCATCTCTTCCATTTCCCAAGAGACAGAGAACAGGAAATGCATGCGCCAAAAAGCATACTCTAACTCAATCTGAACTAATTTACATTTAAGGCTTTTGGCACACACACCCTTATCAAGCTCAAGGGATCAGCAATGGCAGCACTGGGATTTGAACTTATGATCTGCTGATCAGTAGTCCAGTTTCTTAACCACTGAGCTACCACTGCCAATATATCCCAGATATTTTCCAGGATATTTTTCAGGATATTTTCCATGACACATACATGTAGCTATAGCTTTAGAAAAGACACTGTAGAATGAATCGGAGTAACTCAGCAATACAACCTCTAACAACACCTTACTGACTGGATGAAACGCACACAAGTCAATCCTCAGCCAGCTATCATTTAATCACGAGGTTAAAAAGACTGAAATATTAGTGGTGAAATACAGTCTTACAGTGGGTTAGTTAATTTAGGGTATTCACATGCATCCTGGGGGATCCTATTGTAAGTGGACAGAGCTAAGTACAGGTGTGAACGAGGTCTAATGAAGCAAAGTATGAAGTTGCATTGTGAGCCGCTCACTCAAACCACATTTGACACAAAAGAGTCTTGATGCATCTCGGACAGCAGCAAAGGACTGCCTAATCGCCTGCATCATTACCTTAACTGGAAAATACGCAATCGTTGTGAGACTGTTTAGAAATCTTGCTGAACGGCAGAACTCTTCACTGATAGGCTAATGGATAAGGGCATTGCTCTAACATTCATTTAGTTTCGTTAGAAGACCACGTGGTTAAAACGTTTGAAACAGCTCATGCACGTACATAACAGTGCTGGCTGAAAATAAAAGCAGAGGAAGACAGCGGAGTAATAAATGTGTGTGACATCCTTCCTCCTGTGGAGACGATGTATGAAATCTGATCCCAAGTGGTCACTGGAGACGCATTCGCAATGCCAGGTGTAAACGGTTATGCGTTCCGGCTGTCCACTTGTGACTGGATCATTCGAGATGGATGTTAATGCCACGTGTGAACAAGGTCATAGATTCTTTTACATTTGTTCAACTCCCGCATCAAAGAATGCACTAACGAACCAAGCGCAATATGGTCAAAAGTTAGAGTTCAAAAAACGAAATCTCAACTTGATCAAAATTCTAACTATGCTCACCTTTCATCGCTATCCATCTGTCTGCCTGTCTATCTATCTATCAATCCATCCATCCATCCATTAAACTGTATTATATCATATGCACAGATAAGTCACATGTGGTGTCCTCACTATTCATTTTGCTGCATTTCCTATGGTACTGACATTATGGATGGCTTTTGACTTCGGAGAGGTGCCTCGTATCACTCCCTGCCGTAACTAAGCACAGCCTAACATTCTAACCTGAATTCATTATTTTGCAAATTACATTACCCTCTCATCTAAAACTGCACAGTCTGCCTTTAAGTAAGACTTTCGGATTATAGCAAAGTCCTAAATTAAACAAATTTCAATTATTATTAAGGATTCAAAGCCACTTCAGAGAAAACCAAACACTAAAACTTTACTATATTTTATCCTATTTATCCTAGAGCTTGTTTACTCTAAGTATATTTTGAACTTTTCCTAAACCTCACTAACAACATCACCAGGACATTGTCTCATTTGTCTCACTGTCTCATTTCCCAGACATTTCCATAACATTATTTTCAGGACACATGGAGACTTGGTGTCTGTAGTCTATTCAGAGTTCAGTTACAAAGGCGCAGAGGCGTGCTTTAGCCAATTCTGCCTTTCTGGCCTTGTACTTATGCCAATTTTTCTTGTGCAATGTCAGCTCAAGTATTAAGTTAAGGTATTACGTCCAGTACCACTGTCCGACAGTTTGATGTAACCACAATATTGTATGTTATGCTGAAATGTATGTTTTGGGCTGTAAATACCCTTTAAAAAATGGAATGCCATTTGAGGCCAATATTATATGCATACAAAATATACTACTCATTAAATAATAGTATTGTCCCTTTTAGTCCACAAAGCATGTCAGTCGGAGACACTGCTTATCTCAAGAGCTGATTTATTATGGATGAATTTGAAAACGACACGTACTTAAAGTTGTGTAGTAGATAAATTGCTCAGTCAGCATGCCCTTCAAACAGTGGTCACGTTTTCTTTACAGGAGAGCACACTGCCATTATATTAGTAATTCGACAACTCAAAATAACAAATTAATAGCCTGATAAAATAGTCTACATCCCATGCACACATTATAATTTCATGACCTCGATTAGTATCTCATGGCTACATTAATTTGTGTGTTCAATTAACTACCATTGCATGATATAAAAAAAAATACTCTAAAATAATACGATGTTCTGGATCAAGTGCTACTTTATAAGCTTCTGAATAATGAGGTTTGAAGCCATATTGTTACGTTAGACTGAATTTGCAGTGTGATAATTACTGCCAGGGCTATTCATGCAGCAATATATTGGAAATATACTACAGGGTGTCCCAAAAGTCTCCATACATAAGGGACTATGTTTGCCAGCACCATGTCGGTTGTGCTTTCATCAGTGAATGTTCGTGGACGTTCACTTCTCGGTTGGTCCGCAACACTTCTAGTCTTTTTGAATTTGTTAAGTTTGGCAGCAGTGTGGTGTGTGATGTGTTTGCCATGTTTCCTGTTAAAATCCATCGCAACCTTGCGACAGCTTCCTGATCCAGCTACGAGAATGATTTCAATACGTTCTTCTTTTGTCTAAGCGTTCTTAAAGACTATTTGAAAAAGAAAAATTCTAATATAAACTAAGTATGAAAAATTTTGGAAGACATTTTGCTAAAAAGTGTTAATTCCCCCCTGAGACTTTCAGGACACCCTGTAGATTTAGATGTTAGATGTTCATTTCAAAGCTTGTCATCTTCTCATTCTTAATTCATAGCATTTTTATTTTATTTTTCATTTTTAAATTGTCTCTTGATTGTACTTGATCATGATTTACATTGTATTACATTTCCATCTTCTTCGCATTTTCCATCCCCAAACTGTTTTTGGGCTTAAATGCAAGTGCTTGGTGGTCTAGACGCTATTGAAAAACCTCGTCTCGGATGCATCTACTCAAGAAAAATCTGGCAATCTCAGAGGTGTGAACTACATGCAGGTGATTTACATCATCTGAACGGGTTCACAGAAAATCAACTAAAGCAGCCGTGTAACCCGACTTAATACGAGCAACTTTCCCAGCATGACTTTGATGCAACTTGCCAACTTCGACTACGACTGTGTGTACGTAAAGCTGTTAAGCTCTATATTTATATTGAGTCTAGGTTCAGCTCCTCTTTAGACTGCACTGTCTTATCAGCATCCTTTTGAAACGTGAGAATTAACCTGAGGAAAGTCTGATACGTGTGGATTGATCTGATTTAGGTTACGTTTGTGTGGATTTCACTGCCTTTTAAGACAAGTGGTGCTAAGTGTTAAGGTCCATGTCCTCTCCCTTTCAGACATGTTTGCGCTGTCTGAGGAACACGTTCTTATCTGAGCATGTGGTTTTTGAAGCAAACATTCAAAAGGCAAAACTAATTATATGATACCTGCTATAACTGTGGAATAAGGAATGGGTTGTATTACAGTATTTGTGTAAATGTATACATGTATGTGGATAAGATGTGAAGATCTAATGGGCTTTATTTATACTTTGTTTATTGCATCGAGAGTGCTGATCTAGGATCAGTTCCTCTTAAAGCTGGTTTATAGATTAACATTATTGGTGTCTATGAAACCATTTGTAATATGGTACTTTAAGAAGAGCGGTGCTGATCTAGGATTAGGATTCTTGAGGGTGGTGGTTCTACACGCGTCGCACGCTTTGCAATTTATGCTGTTCTGTATACAAACCCATTGTATTGTCTGTTGCACTACTATATTTTGCTCCACTATACACATTTAAACTGTTGAGATGACAATAACACTGATCTGAACATCATCTGATTGATAAACATATGAATACTAGGACTCCTGTTGTTTTCTCCTGCATGTGGCCAAGTGTCTACATACGTTATTAGACTGTTCCTTTTTCTTTCGCATGTGTCCTCAGCTTGTCAGGGTCCCTCACATCCACGTGGTTGGCTTTAACCATCATTTGAACCCATGGGACAGGTGAAGTCATGCAGAGAGTGTAACACACAGAGACAGTGTGCTGGCCCATAATCACACAAACCTGACCCGACGTGTCCTGACTGGCACCCTGTCACGGCCCTGTCAATCAGCACATCTGGGCATGGGTTGCTACGCGACGGTGTAAAAAAGGGCTCTAAAAGGGCAGGGGATATTTTGCAGGGATAACACGAGCTCAGACATAGATCACTGCTCAGGCACACAGGTACACAGGTAACATCCCACACTAGGCCACACACTGGGACAGACTATAGGGAACCTTTTTAAATGGCATCAGCTGTCCTCATGCCTGGACACTAAAGCAATAGATGGTCTCATTGACCAGGACATTCAGAATGAAGAGATAAATGTGTTCTAAATGAATACACATATACTGTATTTGTATGCATGCAGTAGGTACTGTCACAGTACGCGGTTTCAAACGCAGCTAAAGAGTGCTACCAAAGACAGAACTTAAAATACCAGTGCTCATTAGACATTAACGTGACTCAGGTGCATGTGATCTCATGATGAGCAAGGGCTGATGGGTAACGTAGTACTGACACCTGGTCAGGGTTGCAGTGCTTTAAATTAGGCTGCTAGTTTGTTTATATATTGTGAAACAGAACCAACTAAATTTGTTAGAAGAAATCACTGGCACATACAAACAATAATAACAACGATAATAATAGCAGTCCTGCGCACATCACTAGCTGAGATCAGTTATGAACTCCAGCGATATACTGTAGCTGAGGAAGTGTGAGAGCCAGACTTGCCAGAACACAGATCATGCTGACAGTGCTGGCATTTCTAGTTGTTTTTTTTTTATTTCCAGTGTTTGTGGATGCACTGTGAGTGTGTTAATACTTAATTAAAAAACAACAAAAATCCTTCCAGTTTAGGTTACACCCAGTTTGGTTTTAAATTTGAATTCAGATACAGACTGTGACATTGTACTACATCCCTAATACTAGGGGTGGGAATCTTTAGGCACTTCACGATCCGATCTGATTCTGATTCTGGGAGTCACGATCCGAATCCAAAACGATTCTCGATATACATTTTTTCCTGATTAATTCTTCTGCTGTGCAAATACATCAACTTTACATTTTAACCAAAATCGGAGTTTCTGTACTTTATATATACTTCTATATCGCCATCTTAAAAATGATGGTGAAGGTTTCTTTCATTACTGTTTCTGGCGCGCACACAATCGCGATTTGAATTGAACACAGAAAGAGTCATGATGCATCGATTTTTTTCTCCCGCCCCCACCTAATACCCCTAATAATTTAAATAAATCATGTTTGTTACAGAAAATGAGCCAAGTACATAAATCTTCATGTGGGATCATGTAGTTATTGTTCCACTTTCAGTAAAACTTTAAACTGGATTATTTTGACCCAAACAGAATGCACATGTTAAAAACATACTGAAGTTTTAGTGCCACTCCATCATGAACAAAATCGTCTGTTCGGCTTCGACAGGCTAGCAAGTGAAATAGTGACGCAACTTCTGTTGCCTGTCCTCAGCTGGTGCTAACAGCTTTGTACAGGTATTTAGGGATTCCTTTTTTTCCCTGTGTGAATGCACAGTGGACAATCTCATTGAGCAAGAACTTAATTACCCTGTCACACAGGAGCCTTGTTAGGACGCTGCTAGCACCTTCCCGCTCTGGGAGACACAGTCTCAGCCGACAGTGGCCTCTTCCTACAGCAGCTAGCTTAGCGGGTCAGCTAGCTTCGTCAGTGTAAGCACATTTATTATGACTGTGCAGCCCCAGAACAAGTGCTGCGCTAATGCTTTCTGACACTCTGCGCTCAATTTTGTTGGAACAACAGCCTGCGCAAAAATAGTTATGTTGATTTCGTATACAAAGTGTGCACCTCTCCTATTTCTCCCTTTGTTTATGTGACCGCGCTTGTCTACATGAGGCAACAGGACAGGAAACGCAAACTGTCTGAACATTGCTGACACATACTGACCCAAGACTGGGAGAAGCTGTAAGCTACAGGCTCGGCTGTTAAGGGTAAGCAAGCATGTGAGGTTCGAATTAAGTCTGTAATTTGAGCGCCGCATGCCTGCTTGCCTCTTAGCAGGACGCCACCAGTTTCCACTAGCTGGAAACAATGAGATCAAGGTTTAAATGTATTTCTTCTGGTGGTAAAGAGGAGGACGTGACAAGCTGCACTCACCAAGGCCGTCTCCTCACATCGTACAGGTCAATCTTGTTAGGTGCTCTCCATGGAGTAGCTGATGGACAGAGAAAACAGAAGAAGAGAAAGAGAAAGACAAGATGATGGTGATTTACATCATCTGAACGGGTTCACAGAAAATCAACTAAAGTAGCCGCATAACCCGACTCTGAATACGAGCAACTTTCCCAGCATGACTTTGATGCAACTTGCCAACTTCGACTACGACTGTTTGTACGTAAAGCTGTTAAGCTCTATATTTATATTGAGTCTAGGTTCAGCTCCTCTTTAGACTGCACTGTCTTATCAGCATCCTTTTGAAACGTGAGAATTAACCTGAGGAAAGTCTGGTACGTGTGGATTGATTTGATTTATGTTATAAGGAATAAGGAATGGGTTGTATTACAGTATTTGTGTAAATGTATACATGTATGTGGATAAGCTGTGAAGATCTAATGGGCTTTATTTATACTTTGTTTATTGCATCGAGAGTGCTGATCTAGGATCAGTTCCTCTTAAAGCTGGTTTATAGATTAACATTATTGGTGTCTATGAAACCATTTGTAATATCCAAATGGTACTTTAAGAAGAGCGGTGCTGATCTAGGATTAGGATTCTTGAGGGTGGTGGTTCTACACGCGTCACACGCTTTGCAATTTATGCTGTTCTGTATACAAACCCATTGTATTGTCTGTTGCACTACTATATTTTGCTCCACTATACACATTTAAACTGTTGAGATGACAATAACACTGATCTGAACATCATCTGATTGATAAACATACGAATACTAGGACTCCTGTTGTTTTCTCCTGTCTGTTGCACTACGGAGAAAGACAAGATGATGTAGAACTCATATAACGAGTTTATCAGAAATTAAGGTAAAGACGCTATTAACTTATATAACACTTATAGTTTATCGTATGTCAAAAATATAGTTATTTATTATTATTATTGTTATTATTATTATTTATTTTTTTTAAAAGCTTGATTTCAAATGGATTAGATGCACTTATACCCAAAAAGCAAAACCCCAAATTTTAAGTCTAATGTTCCATATGGGTCATTTATGAAAACTAAGCTGGTTAAAGGGAAGTAACGAAGATTTTAGAGAATTAAAGATTAAGGAGAAACATATTCAAACACCATAATGATTGACTAATCCTTTCACAAAACAGTATGAGAGGATTACTTCCTCTCAGATTCCGGCTGCCAGAGACACTTATTCAGCAGCACCAAATCTATATGGAGTATTAAAATATTGCCTGGCTTGTTGTATTGATGTGTCAGTATGTAGTAATATCTACACTGGTTTTGACACAAACCCCATTAGGACTCACCTGGATAGTATCTGGTAACACCAGTGGCACTTCCGAAGACCTGCCAGCGCAGTGAGGGGTCCTCTCTGCTGTTATCTATAAACACCCGCTCCAGCGCCTGCGTCCAGTTCAGCTCGTTCAGAATGGTGGGAGCTGAGAAGGAGAGAGAGAACGAACAAGAAATCATTATTATTTTAAGACATTTAAATGCTAAATCTATTTGAAAGAACAAATGTTTAAGCATTTTAGAAATATGCTTTACTACATAGTGGAACAGTCATTTATCCATTTTCTGTATTGCTTATCCTACACAGGGTTGCGGGGATCCCAGGGGACTCGGGGCACAAGGCAGGGGACACCCTGGATGGGGTGCCAGCCCCAGTCAATTTGGAAATGCCAATCAGCCTACAGTGCATTTCTTTGGACTGGGGGAGGAAACTGGAGTACCTGGAGGAAACCCCCAAAGCACAGGGAGAACATGCAAGCTCTGCACACATGGGGTGGAGGTGGGAATCAAACCCCCAACCCCAGAGGTGTGAGGCAAATGTGCTAATCACTAAGCCACCGTGCCCTGCCCTAGTGGAACATGCTACTACTACTACTACTACTACTACTAATAATAATAATAATAATCATCATCATCATCATCATCATCATCATCATCACAATCATCATCATAATAATAAATAATAATGTAGTCCTCATATTAGATTTGTGGGCTAAAATCAATGAAACAATGAAACTATACAGGTTGAGCAATGCATTTTATCACAAGGTTTCATCAATAGCATAGTAAGAATGATATGGGGCAAAATATTACACACACTTCAGGGCAGATAGGCAGATGCATTTGTGATCATTTAGTGTTTCAAGTCTGTAATGTTCTACTGGGTTCATGCTGGGGTTCGTGTTTCTGCCAAATACCAAAGATGGTAAACAGAAAATTTGAAACCCTTTTGTTATAACAAACAAACAAACAAAAAAAACCCCACTGAACTTACAGTTCTCTCATCTGTCCTTTTGTGTAATTTGCACTTTGATTGGACAATACGTGCTCAGTCTATCAACTGGGGGAAAGAAGAGTAAATAATCCGCCTAGTTTGTGTTCATTAGACTCACGAGTGTACTTCACATGCTCCTTCTCAATCCCTGCTGATGACGTGTTACAGATGTGTTAGCGAATGAGGCTGAGCTATATCAGTCCAAATAGAGATCAAATCTAGGGAGTGTTTCACTCTGTATAATCACCTGACACTGCTGTCACTGATAATCTACAGTCTGGGCTAGAAAGAAATCAGCCCAACCTCGCTTCTTCATACCATTCTGTGTACTTTTCCTACGACCACTGGTGGTGCTGTTTCACTCCACAGGTTAAGGTGTTAATAAATCTAGTAAGTAATTGTGCTGAGGATCATTTCAAAAGCAAAAGGACATCAGCACATCTCATAACATTTCGGCCACCATGCAATGCTTGGAATAACTGAAAATTGGAAATGTTCAGAGATGTAAAAATAAAATCTGGATCAATAACATCTCAATCAATTACTGAATCACCGAATTAAAGTGGTTTGTTCAGTAGGTTGCAGCTGAAAATGAATTTAAAAAAAAAAAAAAATCTTGACAAGCCATTTCACCTCTATTAACCTCCTCCTCCAGCCCAGTTCAAAATCATTTAAAAAGAAGATATTTCTGATAATGGACAAAACTAGACACTTGGCAATGCAAGGCCATAAAAATGGAAGCGAGAGAACAGCAGAATTCCCAGGGTATCCAAGAGCAACAGTAGTCTGATCTAATGTCAGACATGACCTTGAGCAAGGTGGTACATGAGCCTGGGACAGATGTGAGAACAACTTATGCCCTATCGTCCTGAGACTGCGAGTTTGAATCCTGGTGATACAAGTACAAGAGAGCTAAATTTGCTGTACTCTCAGGGAGGGAGGGAGGGAGGGAAGGCATACTCTCTCTCCTCCATCAATCACAGCCACACTAGCTAATCATGGGTGTCATGCATGCAGAAGGAGGCGGATAACGCTTTCCTACGAGTGTGTTACGCCGCCTCCTGATGTTGCATGAGCAGCAGTTTGAAAAGCTGGCTTCACGTGCATTAGCCCTCCATGGTTAATAGCTGTTGTGTGATCAGGGACACCTAACTGGAGGGTGGGAATTAGCCACGACTAAATTATGGAGAAAATGGGATAGGGGTGTTTAACCGACATGTGTATATAGTGCTGGAAAAGTGCAGTAAAAGTTAAGCATACTGCATGAAGTTTCCTGGACATTTTGGACAAAGTATTCATAAACCCGCAGGGCTTTTCAAATGAAAGTAGATCGTTTACACACTGATCAAGCTGGACACAATAAATACATAAACAAATGAATTCATTAATTCATTCATCTTCAGCATCTGCTTTATCCTGGTTAGGATTATGGTGGATCTGGAGCCTATCCCAGGAACACTGAGCACAAGGCAAAAGTTTTAGGCATCCTATTTTTTAGTACGAACTTTGTTATAGATTTTTTTTTATTTAATGACATCTACATGATCAAGTCAGTACCAAAAACATTTTAGATTCCCAAACATTAGTTTTCTAGCACAAAATTAAATGTTATAGAGAAATATTCGTATGTCATTAAAGAAAGCAGCATATTATGTAAGAGACACTTTATAGACAAAAAACACAATGAAGGCTGCTGGGTTTTGCTGCAGAAATAAGAAGCAAGTCCGAAAGTCAAAGTCTCCAGAAGAACTGTGTCTGGTTCTGCAAGATGCTCAATAAAACTTACCAGCTCATTTCCTTATAAAACTGCACAAATTGTACCAGAGACCACTATTTTTATTTTTATTTTTGTCACACCAAATATTGACTTTGTTTCATTCACTACTGTTTACTGCTCTTTATGGTATTTTTTTTTTTTTAAATGTAGAAACATTTATTTTTCTTATGATACTATATCAGTATCACATAATTCAAATCTATAAAATGAACCAAATTTACAGAAATGCATAGATATAAATGAAACCAGATTTTCCTCTCAATACTTTATTAATGAGAATGAATAACTGGCTGTTGGAAAAACTCCTAAAACAATCATACAATTCAATTCAACGTGACATAGTTCATCTATCGTTCCCTAGAGCAATGAAATCACTCAGAGTACTAGGAATGAACACAATATTAGGAATAAATATCTGCATTTTGAAATGAACTCCAAAAAAAAAAAAATCCTAAAATTAGGAACATTAGCTCGCTTACTAGCAAACACGGCTAATTCAGGAAATCTTTAAAGGTTAAGGTAAAGAATTTAGGTTAAATGAAGTGTACTAACCTTTGTGTATTCTGCAAAAGCAATGAGATGTGTCATCTTAGCGAAAATAGTATTAACTGCCACACATACAACATTACTTACGGTACTATCGTATAGACAATACTACCTTTTCAAAAATACAGTGGCATTGGCGGTATTTTGACGCTTTAGTATGGCGATACTACCGTAGTACTGGTATACCATGCAACCCTACTACCTGGTGCATTATATACTTACTAGAACCTTATCTTATATGCTTTAGAGGCAGACATTTGTTCATTCTGACAGCTCATCTCGGGCCTAATTGAAAACTACAGAGGAAGTCGATAATGATAATGTGTGTTCCGCGGCAGAAAAGTCTGACGTGAGGGGGTCACATTTCATCAGGTGTCGTCGGGGTTAGGTGCTATCTAACCCTGACTGCGTCAACAATTAAATCAGGGAAGAATTGAGAAAGACCTCCTTTGCTGACCATCCTTCCCTCCTCTCTTCTCCCCTTAATCAGCTACTCATTACTAACCTGATTGCACTCAGTGATGTGTGTGCACGCGTGTGTGTGTGAAAACTGATGAGAGCTTTAGTGTATGCCATGTTAGAAGGCACTCTTTTACCATCTTATTATTTACTCTGCCTTAAACTTTTCAAGCTATCTGTCTGTTCAATTCTCCAAGTCAAACATATACAGAGGGAGAGAGAGAGAGAGAGAGAGCGTGTGGAAGAGAAAGACGGACATGTCTGTGTGTGCCATGTAGGTCACTAATCAAGAGCTGTACACAGTGCTGCCTTAGAACGAGGTTCACCAGAGCAGACAGAGACATGGCCATAGCTACGAAGAAGCTTAACACAGCGAGACATACAGGCACTGAATGGATAAGAGGAGGAGAGACACAGCAGAAAGTAGAACACTGCAGACAGACTTGGAGAATTGAACAGACAGATAGCTTGAAAAGTTTAAGCCAGGGTAAATGATGAGATTGTAAAAGCGTGCCTCCTAAACACAGCATGCACTAAATCTTCCAATAATGCAGCTCAGCCACTGCAGTGCGTCAGCTATCATAGACACACACTAACTCTTCCTCCTGTTATGTGGCAGCATTTCTTTCCAAATTCACTGGCTAGACTTATTTGTCTTGGGTGGATTTTTTTTGTGGATTGCTTTCTTGATTGTGCATTAGGGTTGCATGGTGCACCGCTACTACTGTAGTATCGTGACATAAAGCGTCAAAATATGCCACTGTATTTTTTTAAATGGTAGTATCGTCAGTACCGTAAGTAATGTTGTATGTGCGGCAGTTAATACTATTTTCACTAAAACGACACAAAACACTGCTTTTGCAGAATACACAAACGTTACTGACACTTCATCTAACTTAAATTCTTTACCTTAATCTTTAAAGATTCTCTGTTTGCTAGTAAGCGAGCTAACGTTCCCAATTTTATAATTTTTTTGGAGTTTGTTTCCAAATGTAGTTATTTATTCCTAATGTTGTGTTCATTCTTAGTATTCTGAGGACAATTTCCATTTGCATGATTTCACTGCTCTAGGGAACAATAGATGAAATATGTGGCACATTGAATTAGTTGCTTGCCAGTTGTGTGATTGTTCTTGAGTTTTTCCAATAGCCAGTTATTCATTCTCATTAATACAGTATTGAGAGAAAAAAATCGGTTTGTCTGTTTTCATTTATATCTATGTATTTCTGTAAATTTGGTTCATTTTATAGACTTGAATTATGAATTAACACAATATTGCGTGATATCGTGATACTTCAGCTGGTATAGTATCGTAAGATATATGTTTATGGTATCGTGACAACCCTACTAGGTAGGTATGCAGAATGAGTATGTCATATCCATATGTTGTACCCTAGGTTATTATTTCTGGGTGAGGACAATAATGAATCCCAGGCTGCCCAAGAAATGTACATAAAAAACATCAACAAAACTAGAAAACAAATCTGTCGAGTAAAAAAAAACAAAAACTATACGAACAATATTAAGTTATGTTACAATTATAACACAACCTTGTGATTTTCTTTGCTTAAGAGATTTTCTTTGCCTTCTGTGGTTTCTGTGCTACAAATGCATAGCTCTACTGCTAATGTTTCTGTTCTGTCTGTGGCAGTATAAAATTCTAGGTTCATTCATATCTGAACACCTTCGAATAGAGAATTTGTTCACACGCCTAGTTTTTTGTCTGAAAAGGAAGTGTGCTTTACTGTTTACTTGTTTTTTTTTTTTTAATGTGTCTGAGTACTCAAGCTGACACATGGAAGGCAGACCACAAACTGGATGTGGTTTATAAACTCAGGAATGAGGAAATATGTGTAGGCTGATTACTGCTTTATAAATATGAGTACAGCTTATTGTTGTATTTAGTTAGCTTGACTATGAGGCCAAAATGCAGACTGGAGCTGACGAAGGTTAATAAAGGTTAACAAAGGTTGTACAGCTTTACTATAAGTGAGTAAAAAATGAAACACAGACACAGTGGTGCATTTGAGCTATATTTCTCTCTCTCTCCCTCTCTCTCTCTCTGTGTCTTTGAGTCAAGGATACTATGACAGTTACCACAGAGTTGTGTTTGTACAGAACACATGTGGGTATGCAGATACAATACCTTCTCTACTGTCAGTGGACAGGCACACACACACACACACACACACACACACACACACACACACACACACACACGCACACAAATGCAGGGCTCTGGCAGGTCATCTACTCAGAAATATGAGGGCTGGGTAGATAAGAAAAGAGGGGCCAAACTGCTCTGATTTATTCGTCGAGGACGCGTCACGACTTTCACCAGACAGATGATAAAAAGAAACGAACCCTCCCCCTGAAGAATGGGCCTCAGGCTCATCCTTCAGACTGAGAGAGAGAGAGAGAGAGAGAGAGAGAGAGAGAGAGAGAGAGAGAGAGAGCAGGACCTGTGATGGCTTTAAAAGCTAATCCATCAGACACACTCCCTTTGATGCATTTAGGAGCGCCGCTTGTGCTAAACGTTTAGGCCATTATGGAACAGGGCTTGTCGCAGAGAGGAACAGGTTATATGGGCGATTTATGGGCCAGAAAGCTCTGGCAGTGGTTCTGCTCTGCTCTTATTACTCACTGAAGGACAGCATGGCTGCTCTCCAGGGGTCTGATGAGGAGCAGCATTCTGAAACGATGGATGCTTTGTGGAGAGCACGAACCCAAATGCACTGTTCACTATTTAGCAATGGACAAGGCACTGACCCAGGTCATTTCTTTTGATTTTAGATTAATACTGTGCCCAAATATATGATATATCCTATCATAATCTTCACTATTAGCATTAACCTTATCTACTGCATGAATTATTACATTTACATAAAAAAATGTTATAATGGATTAGTTAAATTAGTTCAAGTAATACAAATATTTTTTTAAAATGTGAAAAACATTTATGGGGGTAGATTGTTGCCGTATGGCAACAATGTGCAATGGTGGAAAGTATCATATAGTCAAAAATCACACAAAATACTGTATATTAGATTACAATGACTGCATTTTCCAGACTACAAGTTGCAGAGTTTTTTTTGACACCTAGTAAGCAAAAGGTAGTAAGTAGTGAGGGCAGTGGTGGCTCAACGGTTAAGGCTGATCAGAAGGTTGGGGGTTCAAGCCCCAGCACCGCCAAGCTGTGACTGTTGGGCCCTTGAGCAAGGCCCTTAACCCTCTCTGCTCCAGGAGTGCTGTATCATAGCTGACCCTGTGCTCTGACCCCAACTTCCTAACATGCTGGGATATGTGAAGAAAAGAATTTCACTGTGCTGTAATGTATATGTGACAAATAAAGTCTTCTTCTTCTACGCATGTAAAAGTTATATCTTCTAGAAAGGATTTACTTACTCAATATTCACACAAAAAATGAAATCCAAGCATGTGGATGCTTCACCCAAAGGTGAAGTATCTTTTTAATTCTTTCTCTCGAAACATAACATTTAGAACATAAGGTGCAATTGCAAAATGTCTGAATTTACAACCGTTTTTCTTACTTATGTGAAAAATGTGAATGTGAAAAAAATGTAAATATACTATTAGAGAAGCCTAGTGTCTTTTTTGCCATGTAGTTCTGTTTCAATTCATATGTGCACATTGGAGCTTAAATTGCATAAATCATCTACAAACGTGTCTGGCGACAAAAGAGGCTGGTGAGGGAAGGACTGTTTATAGCTGCTATAACATAAGTGATAACTTGTCTTGAGGACGTTCAATAATACAAACGATTTTAGGATGTTGTGATTATTTTCACGATTATGTCATTGTTCATTTTCCGATAACAGTTCCCATGATGTTTTATTCCTTATACTATATTATTATCATTATCCTGATCTGTTACACCACAGTATACTCAGTGGTGCTTAGAAATCACCATTTCTTTTGTATAGAAGGTTAAAATGGCTCAATTTGACTGAACATAATGTATAAGTGTTAATCACTCAAGTAAATGCACATGTAGTCGCACACGCACATTCATCGAAAAGCTTTAAAAAAAAAAAAAAAAAGGGTACACAAATTTTACCTGCGTGTTAGCACACATCACTGACACTCATGTTATCCAGACACAAGCATCATACACAGAAGCATGTGGTGTAGAGAAGTGATGATGATCTGTCATAACAGACCATTCAGTTCAGATGATGGAGTGTGTGTTACTATCTAGACGCACAGCAGACGCTTGGAAGAACGATGGTCCTACTCTTTCTTAATGCACGCTGCTCATTAGTCGCCTGCTAAAGGGAGACCAAGAATCCCAGCCGAGAATGCCAGTTCACACACACACACACACACACACACGAACAGATGAGCATAAAACATTCCTATTGATGTTTGATGTCTAGCAGTATGTGTCGACAGTGGTGTCAAATATTAAGCTAGAAGTGTACATGGGGACTGGGGTCATATGGAATGTGAAGAGTTGTAGCAGCAAGCACTTTTTACTCTCGCGCAGAAGGGAGTGGGCATTGAGGTACGATACTCACAGGACAAAAAGGCTACGTTGATTAACAAGGGAGCGTATTACGCGTTGGTTTGTTCGAGGGGTCCAAGGTGTGTTTACTGTCTTCATTCATTCATCTTCAGTAAATGCTTTATGGTTTATAATATTTTGGGAAACAGAACCAATTATATTTCTCAGAAAAATGGATGGAGATACAAAATGAAATAATAACTGCAGGAGAAAAATGGCTGAATTCCAACATGGAGGAAACTATTGAAGAAAAACTATTTCAGTGTTTTTTGACCTTCCTGTAACCTTGATGCTGTTTGGATCAATTCCAAAATCGAAATAGTTAATCTGTCGGTTACAATGATAATTCCTTATAAATCCTACACACATTCAACCACTTGTTCCTGAGATATCGTGCTAATGAGAATCTTGAATCTCGTCCAATGACAAAAAAAAAGAAGTTTAAGCAACATCTCTGTATGACAAACAGGAAGGAAGCTATTGAAGAGAAACTATTTCAGACATTTGACCTTGCTGTGACTTTGACCCATATAAATCCTACAAACATTTGGCCACTTGTTCAAAAACAGTCCTGCACACACCTCTATAATCAAGCCTGAATATGTAAAGCCTGCACACACGGATTATACGCTGTATTATAGCAAAGTTACAAACAACGCAGATGCAAACTCCATCAGCTTTCTGTCACATAGTGCTGGAGATGGATGCAAGTGCAGAGAACATATTAGATAAAAGACAACCTGTGTAGGACGAGAAGTAAAAACATGTCGCGACTTGAGACTTGGCAACCAGACAAAGTAATATTGGGCCATTAATCAAGGGGGGAATGCAGAACAGGTGAGTGTGATGAACAGGAGAGCAATTGCATGTGACTGCAAATTGCCCGGGAAAGAATACAACAAAAGAAGACGAAAAGACAAGGAAGAAGATGCTGATGATGGTGGTGAAGGTGAAGAAAAGGAAGGCGGGGAAGCAGAAATAAAAGGCTGAAATTCCAACAAGAGAAAAAGCAGCAGCAGCAGGAGAAGAAGAAGAAGAAGAAGAAGAGGAAGAAGAAAACAGAAAAAATCAAGAACAAGGGGTGAACACAGAAGAAGAGGAATCAGAAGAATAAGATGATGAAGAAGAGGAAGAGAGATTTTTAATTAAAAAATGCCACAATAAGCCGTAAACAATTGTAATAGAATTTGTGAGCTTGGCGGTGAGTGGAGGAGGGCGTTTTTAATTAGCGTGGGTGAGAGTGATAGTGCTACTTCAGTGGCTTTGGGGCGGAACTGAGACAAAGCAAAAGAAGTGGGAGGACGAGGGATTAAAAGCAAACTCTCCATCCTCCCTCACTAAAAATACATATGTGAAACCCCACTGTTCATTCTCTTTCTTCTGTCTGTTTCCATTCCGACATTGGAGGCTAAAGAAAATCTAGTTTCTGCATTTTGTAGACAGAAACATTCGTGAGACATCACATTACCTACATTAGTAGCGGTTTCATAACATCATGAGAGATTCATAAAGCAAAACACAACATTTTTATTCTTAATAAATAATCCAGGGCTGGGATCCTCCCATCAAACATTCACTTGCTTTTAAACCTATGACTTTTCTAAGCCAGACTGAAAACCTCTCTCTCTCTCTCTCTCTCTCTCTCTCTCTCTCTCTCTCACACACATACACACATGTCAGTTAGTTTTTCCTTTAAAGGCAGTGTGAGAGAGGCTACCGCCCTCAAAACAGAACACAAAAGGCATTTCTCATGTGTTTTGCCGTGCTCTGAGGAAAAAAGAAAAAGAGGGCAGCCTCATCCTCAAGAAGGTGGGTAATCCCTTAATTCAACCAAGAAAAAATCACACACATTTAGTCGTTCCATTTTCCTTTAATATTCACAATTTCCATCACTAATTCGAGCCACAATACGACCTCTTACGACCGAGATTTTTAGATTTACAGAGGGGATTATTTGAATAATAAAGGAAAAAAAGCTGAATAATGAACGCACAGGTTTCACATTAGCATATCTGCTAAGCCGAGGACTTTGTGTCAGTGCTAACACTGAGCTTTACTGAGTTGATTTCATGTCAAAATGTGCAATCTTGAACAAAATGATCTATCATGACTAATAAAGAAAATTAAATAAATAAAAAAAATATATAATAATTTAATGTGGTTTAAACATCCAGGAATCCACCACTAATATCTACACCTTTGCCCTCATGCTCATGCTGTTAGAGTCCTCCTCTCACTCAGCGCTACTCGTGAAAGCTAGCGAGTAGCATACTTCCGCATTTCCCGCATTCCATTCACAGACTCTGGTTTTGTTTATGTCACCATGTGCTCCTTTGTTTTGGTTTATGTCATGTCTCCGCCTCTGTATGTTGATTGGTTCTTTGTTTTTGGTTCATGTCATGTCTCCACCCCTGTTTGTTCATTGGTTTACCGTTTATTGTTTCGTTATTAGTTTCAGGTGTTTTCAGTTACAGCTTGTTTTCATTTATGTATTTAAACCTTTTCTTTTGTCCGCTTAGACGTGGAGTATTAGATTTAGATAGACATATGTTGTGCATGTCGGTTCTTTGCATTTGCACTCTGCTCGCGTTTCCTGGACCACGGACCCTTACCTCGATATCTGTATGGCTTAATGTCCTGCCTTTTTGGATTTATGTTTCGTTCTTCTGTGGATTAACTACCTTGTGGATTATTATTTGTTTTGACCCTGCCTTTGTGTTCCTTTTTCCCCTGTCCAAACACTTATGGTTCTTTGCGTTTTCCACTGTCCTTATATTTTTGGTTACTTCTTAATAAACTGACGTTTCCCCAGCGCATGCATCCAGCTCCCCTGTGTCTGCCGTAACACATGCTATGAATACGCATGAATAATAACTATTAAAATTAAAATTTTAACATTTAAGTAACCTTAACTCCAGGGAAAATAATGTCAACAAGCCACACTTATGACTAATTACAAGTAAATTGGAAGTGTCCCCATGTCAACACCATCTTTCCTCCACTACCATGCTTAATCAGTGTTGTTACCCATGGTGTACTACGTAAGAGACTATATCCTGCGGAAAAAACTGACCCTCAGACTGACTATAGAATCCGAAGATATTTCGTTCATTAAAACTGTAGATTTGTAAAGGTACAAAGTGCAAAAAGAGTTCAGTTATTGACTTACTGTATAAGTGAACTACATTTACTGTTGGTAACATTAGCACATAAATAGCAGAGCAATTAATAACTACTAAAATACAGGATGTGCCGAAAGTCTCCATACATAGGGAACTATGTTTGCCAGCACTATGTCGGTTGTGCCTTCGTCAGTTGATGTTCGTGGACGTCCACTTCTTGGTCCGTAACACCTCCAGTCTTTTGGAAATTGTTAATAAGTTTGGCAACAGTGTCGTGTGATGTGCTTGCCATGTTTCCTGTAACCTTGCGACTACCTCCTGACCCAGCCATGAGAATGATTTCAATACGATCATCTTTTGTCAAAGCATTCTTAAAGACTATCTGAAAAAAAAAAAAAAAAAACATCTAATATAAACCAAGCATGATCAATTTTGGATGACATTTTGCTAAAAGGTGTTAATTTGCCCTTTGTATGGAGACTTTTGTGGACACCCTGTAGATCAACAGGTGGACTAATGGGAAATTTATATTTATCACTAGCAAAACACAGCAAAAAAAACCCCCATAAAAAATCATTTACATGTTCTTTCACACTAACATCAGCTGGATAATTAGCCAGAATGCTACCTTATTACACTCTGTAGCTAAATGTTTTCATGTACCACGTGATATCGAATCATGATCAGTTCAAGCCAACAAGCCTATTTTGTTCATCTGCTTTCCAAGAGGAGCAAACTATTTTAAAATCGTTTTTCATGATCAATTTAAGCCATCAGGCCTGTTTTGTTACATCCCAAACTCAATCAGCAATCTGAGAGGAGTAAACAGTTTAAAAATCGCATTTGCAGTGCAGTGGTGCATTAAAGGAAATCATACGAGTGCTTGGGAAAACATTAAGGCCCTGATTTACTAAAAGTTCTAATTTGTGTGTGCAATCTGATCAATTACTCATGCAGTTAGTGGGTGTGTTATGGATTTCCCAGGATTCCACTGCATGGATGACGTCATTTGCAAAGGTGGAAAAAAAAAAGAGTAGCATTTAAGTAACTCCCGGAAAAATAATGTCAACTCACCACACTTATGACTAATTACAAGCAAAGTTTAATGCAGATTAAAGATGGTGAGACATACAAAACAATAGCACTCTTTTTCAAAATCCATGTTAAGATATTAATTAGGTTGTAATCACAGCCTACTATGCTTTGAGTAGGTGTCTACTGTATAAAATAGCAAATTCTGAAGCTTACTTTCAAATGCTGCTGTAGACATGTAAAGGCTCCTCCCACCCTTTCCATCCCGATATCGTGCTCACCTCACAACCTTTGCTGCCACTCAGTAATAAGCCTAATAATTAGACTAAAAACTGTTTGGCTGGTTGACCTCCACTAATTAGAAAGTTTGCAACGGAATTCAGTGCCAGCATAATGAGTCATAAAACGGTTCATTATGGCCGAGTCGGGGAACGTTCTCGATCGCAATAAATGGCCACGGAGCCCTGGCAGGCCAGTCTGAACAGGACGTGAGCACCAATCGGCCCATTTCGCCCTGCAAAATAGAACAGTCACACTTTTTACCCCAAGCTGTTAATATTATAGGCGCGGGTCGCCGTGTCTCTGTCTCGGTCCTCCTTCTTCTATCTCTCGAAACGCATGGATAAACTCCTGAATGGTTTTGGGAGATCATGGCGAGTGAACGGGCTATGAAATTATTGCAAGAAAAAAAGGGGGGGGAGGGAAAATAGTCACAATTCCTTGGTTTTGTTTTGCAACATCTAAATAAATTTGCAGCTCACCGAGACTTCATCATTGTGACATTTTCCTATTTTGCGTGACCATTTAAAGAGCTCAATTAGACTCTGCATCCATGGTATGGCTTGTAAACCACAGTGATGTAAAAGGGAGTAATGCCGCCTATTTAACATGCTCCTTAATGCAGCATTGTAATGTCCCCAGTGACCTGCATTACAACAGGGGTCTCTCAGAGACACTCATGAGGTTATACTGGCATTAAGTGGTAAGAAAGTGCCACTTATCGGCTGCCTACGCTGACCTCAGACACGACAACAGCAGTAAAAAGCTGTCTGGCTACCGAGAGCTTCAGCACTTAGCAGTTTCTTAGTCCGTGTTGCACCTCAGACAGAATAACCATTAAAGGCTTCTTTTCTACTAATCATGTTGTCCAGTCTCCCATTTTACACAAAGGAGCTGTAAATGGACATTTTAATACTATTGTTAACCGAGATTACTTCCATGTAATAAGCAGTCCATACAGGATTTCGCAGAGTTTTTTTTTTTGTGATTGTTGCGGCCAAAAATGCTTGATTTAGCCGCATCTTTTTTCAAAATTTGCGATGCAATGTGCAGAGTTTTTTGTGTGTCTTTTTTTTTTAAGATGACTTGAATTGGCGAAAATGTCTGTTGGTAAATGAGACCTTTCAGCTGTACTCATGATTGACGCTCGTGAATCAAAGTGGGCTTTGGCTGAATGCCGTTGTGATGGCATCACATGACGTGTCTTGGCCCAAATCTGCGGAAAATCTGTGGTAATTCTGAAAAATGGCAGGCTCCTCTGAATACTGTGGAGTTTCCCTGATTTTGCATTAATTTCTGCGATTGCAAAATCACAAAATCCTGGAGGGACTGAATAAGTCAACTATTAGCTACCAACTACTGTTGGAATTTCATTTTACTATATAGTGAAGAGCTCTGTATGCATTTGTACCATGAGTTTCTTACATACACCTAATATAAAATGAGAAAACAAACAGTTACAATAGCATTCCTACTATTGGGCCCCCTTAATAAAGGATTGTATCTCTAGTGCACCATTTCCTCCAATTGCTTTTTACAATATACTCTGAATTACTAACTAATATCCTTTATTTACCTTTATTTCAGAACTAGCCTTTTAAGAGAATACTGACCTACATGAATGTGACATTCTTTATGCCCTTCATAACCACAGATCTTAAGAAGGTCTTGTCCTCCCTGTTTTCCAGATCTTTCCTGAGACAAACTTTTTTTTCCCAAGCACTAATGTTTCCTTTCCTCACCTCTTCAGCTATAGTGGTTGAGCTATAATTCCCATGAGCCACAACCTCACTTTTGTCTGATTCTGCTGGCAGCGTCCTCACAGACACTCACCTATTGATTAGCTACTTCCTCCACCTACAGCCTGAATGATTATAGCGATTTGAAGCCCTGGTATGATTACAAATTATAAGCTTCATGATGTTGCTTTGCTTAATGTCTGTACCACATCTTGATGTGTTTTTACTGGTTGACAGACAGCATTCACTTATTTCGTGGCCAGTTAAAAACAAATATAGCTCGTAAATGCATTCAATCTGATTTGATTTGTTTAACATATTTTGAACAAAAAGTCATAAAGCAGCTGTAAATAAATCTAGGTGTAGATTTACATCCCTAGTGAGCAAGTCAGAGGTGACAGCATCAAGAAGAAACTCCCTGAGAGGACATGAGGAAGAAACCAGACTCAAAAGGGAATTCATTCTCTTCTGCGTGACACCAGACAGTGTGATTATATACACTTGGACTTGTTTGTCCAGAACATCCCACAGTTGCTTGTTAGGATTGAGATCTGGGCAATTTGGAAGCCAAGTCAACACCTTCAACACTTTGTCACGTTCCTCATCGTGAATCATCAGACTGGGCCACCTTCTTCCATTGCTCCATGGTCTAGTTCTGATGCTCACGTGCCCATTGTAGGTGCTCTCGGCAGTGGACAGGGGTCAGCATGGGCACTCTGACTGGTCTATGCCTGCACGGCTTTCTATCACAGACAGCATTAACTTTTTCAACAATTTGTGCTACAGTAGCTCTTCTGTGGGATTGGACCAGACAGGCTAGACTTCACTCCCCACTGTTTCACTGGTTGTCCTTTCTTGGACCACTTTTGGTAGGTACTAACCACTGCATACCGTGAACACCCCACAAGACCTGCCGTTTTGGAGATGCTCTGACCCTGTCCTCTAGCCATCACAATTTCCTTGCCCTAGCAAAAAGTCGCTCTGGTATTTACGCTTGCCCCTTTTTCTTGCTTCCAACACATCAGCTTTGAGAACTGACTGTTTACTTGCCTAATATATCCCACCCCTTGACACATGCCACTGTAAGGAGATAATCAAATGTTATTCACTTCACCTGTCAGTGGTTTTAATATTATGGCTGATCAGTGTAAATAATTACAGTATACAGTCGTAGAGGAGTAAGTTCAAAGAGTGTTGAAAGGATGTTTGTTATGAGCGTGTTGTGAATAAGAGTCCTGAGATGAGCAGGACATGTTTTATGATCACAGCAGCAGTTCTTATGTACAAAGCTAGAGTATATAGGTGAGATTATCCATTACAGCAACCGTTATAGCTTGTATTTTGTTGTAAGATATAATATGTGATACATATTGTCTTTAAATGCCTGACCATGTCTGGTCATAATCTAGCTATGGACTGTATAAAAAAAAGGAGACAATAAAGCTGATTGGCTTCAAAATGCAAACTAGTATAATGGATGATTGAATTTAAATCACACATAAGATCTACAACAGAGGAAAAATGTAAGTAGGACAATTACTCCTATATTCTCTTACTCCTATTTTCTACACTGGAAAAAAAAAAAAAGCTTACTGACTTTACTTAATTCAAACGCGTACATCGGTTACACATGATTGAATTGAGTTACATTAACATTATTTGTTTTCGTACATCTAAAATGATTTGATCATATATTTTCAATGCCCTGAATAAAATCGAACTCCACACTCTTATCTGAATTGAGGATCAAACCCAGGTTGCTGCCAATCTGCAACAGCCACATTACCTCTGCACGACTCTACCACACACATTTTAATCATGTTATTTAAATACTATGGATACTGTATAGTACCTCTCAGTGCCAATATCCCCACAAGATTTCATAATGTAATTGGTTTATGTTAATACTATGTGATCACGTTCAATTTACATGATTCAATCTAATAAATTAGAAAGTTGTTTAAATTAAGTTCAGCATAAGCAATGAACTCACGTTTTGATGAGAAACGTAATATTTTTATGTAAACCATACGTAATATTTTTTTCTTCAATCTAACCGACCACATATTCCATTTTTTTCAGTGTATAATCTCTAAGGACAGAGATTACATAGCAGTTTAATCAAGGTCTCAAGGTTACCCAATCCATCAAAAAGCACTTATAATGAAACTGCTGAATGTGGAGGGCATTCAGTAGTTCATTATGTCTGAATGTTTGCTCATCTGCTACCAGCATATATTTCACGCAACAAATACAGTATCATACTCACCACATCGGCCATGTCTAATATATTCTGTATATGCTCTTTACTTTTATCATTTACCATCATATCTCTGCTGTCTAACACAGCACCTATCAACTGATGACAATATCGAAAATTACTGACCAATGCATAGTCATGATGAGTTTTAAGTCTCTTTGCGTTCAATATAAACCCATCACTCATGCTGGCTGAAGGTTGAAAAAAAAAAAAAAACCTCTGATCTATGTACTGATTTTTAGTACGCAGATAGCGGCAGTCTTTTTTCCCCTGAGTGACGCAAGTTGTCTTTTCAGAGAATCCCTAATATCATTCCTTATCAGAAAATGAAGAAATTCTGCGGGGACTATCAGAAAGAAAATCCAGCACAAAATCCAGATTGGATCAGATCAGAGGATATTTTTGGACTGTGTGGCTTTTCAGTTTAAATATAATTGAAAATAACTGAATAATATTTGGATGGCATCAAGGGTGATGGCTATAATAAAATGTGGTTGACTGAATACTACTGAGTGTTTTACGTGTGTGTGTGTGTGTGTGTGTGTAGATGTGATATCAGCACTCACAGCCCTTGTAGATGTCAGTTGGGATCTGTACGGCAGTGTAGGAGTAGTTGACTTTGTTTTTGAAATTGGGGTCGTCCACAAACTCCAGAGAAATGGACTTCAGGTTATCCGACTGGATATCTTCATTACTGTCTTCAGACTGAAATACACAGAGATCAAAACACACAGCTTTACGAAAACATCAATAACGGCTAATGTTCTGATAACCCCTGCAATCAAATGTGGATTCCTTTGACAGACTCTTTAGAGTCGCACTCCTTTCAAACCCGTAACACGATGTAACAGGGCATATCAAAGTTACCACCCGATAACCACCCGAAATCAATTAGTGTGTGAAATGGCTATCGCTTTCACACTGAACTCCAGGACGCCATTATCCCAGTCAATAACAAAGCGCAAAATCATTACAACAACAGTGCCCTGCTCCACTCCTTTAAGCTGCCACAGATACCATTAATTAGCATTTTAATTCATTTTCAGTCTCAAATCTGCATAGCCTGCTTCTGAAGCAACTTCAATAACAGAGATTGTCGAGGCAGCACAAAACTGACCAAATAATTGGACTGTAATAGCAAATCATTTAGCAAATGCCCTCATCGTACTGCATTATAAACAAACTGGGCCTGGTGTCCTGCATTGCATATGCAGCCAAACCCCAAAGAGGAATGATATGTAGTCCTGTCGCAGTATATTCTATATACAGTACTGTGCAAAAGTTTTAGGCAGGTGTGAAAAAATGCTGTAAAGTAATCAATTCTTCTAGGTACACTTTCACAAATTCTGGGATTTTGTAGGCATATAGTCAGGTGTATGATTATACAATTATACCAAACAGGTGCTAATGGAGTGTGGCTGTGGGGAAATGTGTTCATTCAGCCACAAGAGCCTTAGTGAGGCCAGGTAATGATGTCGGGTGAGGAGGCCTGGCACACAGTCAGCGTTCCGGTTCATCCCAACGGTGTTCAGTGGGGTTGAGGTCAGGGCTCTGTGCAGGACACTCAAGTTCTTCCACTCCAACCTTGGCACAGGGGCATTGTCATGCTGGAACATGTTTGGGCGTCTTAGTTCCAGTGAAGAGAAATCTTAATGCTACAGCATACAAAGACATGACTGTCTGCTTCCATCTTTGTGGTAACAGTTTGGAGAAGAACCACATATAGGCATGTCGGTCAGGTGTCCACAGACTTTTGGCCATATAGTGTATAATATCAAAAAGCTTAAGTGTACAGTGCTCTGTTCTGATCTGCCTCTCCCTTTCTCCCTCTTTCACAAAGGTCTATGTGTTTATTATGCATTAAAGGAAGTAAAAACTTATTAAATTCTGAATAGGCCAGGATGTGGCTTTGAAGCTGTATGGGAAAAAAATGGTTTTGGCATTAATGTGATATTTTGCACTCATTCTTGATAAACTGAAATGCCTAAAAAGCATCTATATTCATACATTTGCCCTGCTATGGTTTATACATTCAGCCATTTCTCCTCAATTTTCAGATAAACACAAAGAACCTGGCAAGCATGTAATCACACACACACACACACACACACACACACACACACACACACACACACACACACACACACACACACACACACCAGTTCTCTCTAAATACACATCAGTGTATGGCTTTTGAATCAATATGGCTTGCATATAAATAGTATGAATTAATAGATGCTTTATAATGTCTTCCTTTGATGGAATGCGGAATTCATCTGCGGAAAACACAGCGCTTCATATTCTCATAAATAATCGACAAAATTGTTCTCGTTAATAAATGGCCTGCGAACCCTAATCCCTCTTTTTGTAAGTGTATACCCTCGCTCAGAGAGGGTATACAGAGAGACAGAGAGAGATGCCCCACGCAGTGATCGAGAGGCATGGGTTAATTGCATTTGACATGATAAAAAACTGTTTGTTTTTCCCCAAAATCACATTCAAACCTCCTGCCCAGTGCGAGAATTGATTTATGGCCTGTCTTTAATTGTCTATTAAAATGCAATTACAAGCTGCTGTTCAGATGAACAGAGAGAGAGTTCCGTTGATACCTCCTTGAATGTCAATATGATAAACACACATAGACACACACGCACACACCAGAAACAGAGCCAGAAAAGATTATATCAGTACATGTTTGGCCAATATGAATCCAATTACACAGAATTATAGAGAACGTAGCTAGTCATTATGTATTAATATTTGACATTAACTTGAATTCTTAGCATGCTATATACATGATGCAACAAATAAAATTTGTGCTTTCACATAAATATGATTTTGAGCAACAGAAGCCAGCATTTTCACCTGCATTTAGCACTTACTCAGACAGAACGTCTGCGCTTTACTGTTTCAGCAGGCTGAATCCACTTAGCTGCACTATCAACGCAGCCTTTTCTGCTCGCTCAGCTGTAAATCCCACCAATCAATACTGCTGAGCCACATTAAAGCTGCCTCGATCTGCAGCGCCTCACTCCTGTCTGAGGTAAAAGCCTTGACGCTGTCTATCACACAGACGTTTGCGCTGATTTAAACACAAATGTTTTCTGAATCAGTTATAACCAATGTATAACCACTTCACTGCATTGAATACCAACTGAAAATTGATGCAAAATGTCCCACGTAGCACAAAATTTGCCTCTTGGCATATGATTTGACCATATTTGCGGCTATTTTTGAGACAATAAAGCTGATTGGCTCTGTTCTCGAGAAGACCGGCTAAGTGTCCTTTATTTGTTTATTTTTCAGCCTGACTGTCATCCCGTCGAGAGCATTCATCCCCTCCCCACCCCCCACCCCTTATAGTAGAGCCCAATCATAATTAACCAAGGCAGCTTCTAATTAGGAGCTAAAAATCCACACAGGAAAGAGTGATTGGTTCATTTTCTCCAGCCATACACCACCTGTTTTGCTCGATTCATTACCCAATTTGTTAATTTTATCTCCTCGTTTTCCAGGTTTAATTAAAGGTTGCAGGGGCCAAGAATGACATTTTGAAGACTCTTTCAGCCCCCTCTTTACCTTTCAGGGGTGTACCTTAATCACAAGCATCACATATGTGTTCCTCTCATGCCTACTAAAGGTGTGTGTGCGGATAGAGGATTTGGGACGAGGCTTTGCTGCATGTTCTGTACTCTTAGTCAAAAATGCTCTCAACAGGTTTGTTATTAGCACTAAGCATAATAATGCAGACATGTACACCCAGAAACTGTTCCCAAACTATATGATAACCTTAACAGAAGTGTGTATACACTGCCTATCAAAGGTCTGGGTATAACTTTGTAATGTTAGATTTTCATTGACCCTCAAAGCTGTACAAGAGATATTTGTAGAGGAAGGAGACAGTTTTGTCTGTAATGACTGACTCATTACATGCTGTAGCATTACAATGTCCTTTCAGTGGAACTAAGCGGCCGAGCTTAACATGTTCCAGCATGACAATGCTCCTGTGCACAAAGCGAGCGCCATGAAGACATGGTTTGCCAAGGGTGGTTTGGAAGAATCGAGTGTCCTTCACAGAGCCCTGGCCTCAATCCCATATAACTTTGGGATAAACTGGACCCCTGACAGTAAACTAGGCCTTCTTGCCCATCAACAGCCCCCAACCTTAAGAGAGGGGGGAGAAAGGGAGAGGCAGAACAAAACAGAGCACTGCACACTTAACCTTTTTCATATTATACACTATATGGCCAAATGTTTGTGGGCACCTACCCAGCACACCCATATGTGGGCCTTCTCCAAACTTTTGCCATATAGTTGGAAGCACAAAATTGTCTATAATGTCTTTGTATGCAGTAGCATTAAGAATTCCCCTGTACTGGAGCTAAGGGGTCCAAACATGTTCCAGTATGACAATGCCCCTGTGCACAAAGCGAGCTCCATGAAGACATGGTTTGCCAAGGCTGGAGCGGAAGAACTCGATTGTCCTGCACAGAATCCTGACCTCAACCCCTCTTATACCTTTGGAATGAACTGGAACGCTGACTGTGAATGAGGCCTTCTCGCTCAACATTAGTGCCTGACCCAGCTCTGAGCACAAATCCCCACAGCCATGCTCCAAAATTTAGTGGAAAGCCTTCCCAGAAGACTGGAGGTTATTATAACAGCAAAGGGGGACTAAATCCATATAAATACCCATGGTTGCGGAATGGGATGTTCAGCAAGCACATATGGGTGTGATGGTCAGGTGTCCACATACTTTTGGCCATATAGTGTATATGTGTAGTATTATGCTGAAATTTCCTCTAAATAAACCTAGTTAAATTTACACATATAAACACCAAGACAAAGTGTCTCAGTATGGCAGCCTAATGCACATTAGCACAGATTCTACAAGCTGTACTAGAGGGATAAACATCATTCTTCCCAAAGATATTTCCTCCACTGGTGATTTGGTCATTTTGGTGGAGAGCGCTGTCTAACATGCCTGTCCAAACTCTACCAGAGGTGTTCAAGTGGGTCACCGTGAAGGCCCTAGCATGTGATTTACATCATTTTCATACTCATCAAACCATTCCATTGAGCCCTCACGCCCTGTGGATGGGGTCATTATCATCCTGAAAAAGACCACTGCCATCAGGATAGAGATGTTTCATCATAGGATAAAGGTGATCAGTCAGAATAACTTTGTATTGCTTTGCAGTGACCCTCTCTCTAAGGGAACGAGTGGACCCAAACCAAATGACATCAGAATTCCCACACAGCCTCCAGCTTTTCCTTTAATATATCATCTGTACATTACATTTCACACCAATATAAATGTTCCATTATTACACTGAACAGTGAACATGGTCCAAACATTATGGTTCAATATCTTAAAATGACAGAATTGCCTGATAGAACCTTATAATCCCAAGGTCTCAATGTACTTTTAACACAGAGTACACAAGATACACTTATTTCCCTGGAGTTACAAAGCACTTTTACCTGTGTGCTTTATAGAAACAACAGGCTTACACTCCGATCATGGTGAAGCTTTTGAAAGGTTTTGAAGTGTTAGAAAGGAAAATGGAGTAGGTGACATTTATAAGTCACTTTGACTCAGAAACACAATTTCTGAGACAAAAAAGTGTCATTTATTTGTGTACGAGTGAAAATATTAACTTTCTCTGTTTTAAAAAAAAAATAGTATCACATTTATATATTCTCCAAAAATTAGACAAGATTTGTGCATTTAAATGTTGACATTTAAGTAGCAATTTTCAGCAAACTCTATTTTTTGAGGAAAAAGTGCCTGGAATTTTTTTTTTTGCAATATTTATTTGAATATACAGCAGGTCCAAATGTTTGAGACCACGTTAAAAATCTGGGATTCTTTTTTTTTTCATATAAAATAGGAATTAAAAAAAAGGATTTAAATTTTTTAAAACAAAGAATGTAAATGTTCAATATCTTGTATATTTAATATTTAAGATTCTGCACTATTTCTAGGTCCATATTTAAATGTACAGTAAGCAAATGTGTGATATTGACCATGTTAACTGCTTTGTACAAAGGGTCAGATGTTCCTCAAGTCTAATCTCCTCTTGAAGCAAGTGTTCAGATGACACTTTGGTGGATTTGATCTAAAATGGATCATAAGGTTTTGAACAAACTCGTGGAGTCCATGCCAGCTCGAGTGCACACTGTCATTAAAGCAAAAAGGGGACGTACCGAATACTAAGAAACTCTGAAATTCATGCAAATATTTCAAAGATTCTACTTTTCACTCAAGTTGTTGTCAATAATATAATTTGTAATAAAAAATTGTATTAAATTAGAAAACAATGCAAAATAGAAGCATTTTCACTAGTGGTCGCATACTTTTGGACCCCAATGTATTTTAGACAATATTAAAATAAATCAATGTATGTGATCAGATATACAGTAAGACACCAATAACACATTTAATATCATCAACTAAAGTTGCCAGGTTATAGACCTATCTTCTGTCTTTTATAAAAATCTTACAAAACACTTTTCAAAAGATTCACAAATAAAATAATGCACTTTCACAAAGGAATTTTGTAGACACATGAATGTCACTTCAAGTTATGAAATAAAGCCAAAGAAATAAAGCTTCCTTCCACTTTCTAGAAGCAAAATTTAGAAGAATTGTTGATACAATTCTTATATATAATGTATATTTTCTGTATATTATATATACAGAAAAAGAACTATTTGGGGCCATAAATAAAACTACCAATTCTACTCACTACTTTTTTAGCTTTTCCGTGTAATTCATTACAGATTCAGATTTTCAGACTGTTTTTTTAAATTAACACTTAAAAAAAAGCACCAGACATTGTTTTCTTTCAGGTACACTTAGGTACAAGGTTTATTCTTTCTTGACCTTGACAGTACCACTGATCATTATTAGCATTATAGATTTGTTTTCAATGTTTACCTTTCCTTGCATTTATAACTACTTTATTTTAAAATATAAATATACAAGCTATTTTAATATAGTGCTTTTAATACAAAGTTCTACTAACCCCACTTCCATACAAGTTGGGATTTTTTCTAAGATGCAATAAAAACAAAAATCTGTGATTTGTCAAGAGACAATTTTATTAACTTTATTAACTGACAAAAGTACAAAGAAAAGATATTCAATGTTTTCACTGACCAACTTAATTGTATTTTGTAAATATAAACAAATTTAGAATTTGATGCCTTCAACGCACTCAAAAAAAAGTTGGGACAGAGGCAAAATAAGACTGAAAAGTATATAGAATATTCAAGTAACACCATTTTGGAGGATCATGTTAATTGGTAACAGGGAGGGCATCAGGATTGGGCATAAATGGAGCATAAACCAAAAGCTCAGTCTTTGTAAGCAAGGATGAGTCGTGGCTCACCACTTTCTGCCAAACTTCACGAGAGAATTGTCAGTCAATTCAAAAATTACATTGCTCAACGCAAGATTGCAAAGGATTTAGGTATTTCACCATCTACAGTGCATAATACTGTGAAAAGATTCAGGGAATCCGGAGAAATCTCACTGCGTAAAGGGCAAGGCTGGAAACCACTGTTGAATGTGCATGACCTTCAAGCCCTCAGGCGGCTTTGCCTGAGAAATTGGCATGCTACTGTGATAAATATGACCACATGGGCTCGGGAGTACTTCGCTTCGGAAAACTGTTGTCACTTATCACAGTCCGCCGCTGCATCCATAAATGCATCCCGAAACTCTATTACGCAAGGAGGAAGCCACGAGTTCTCAGTGCCAAAGATGAAAAAGACCAATCAGACTGTTATAAGCGAAAGGTGCAAAAGCCAGCATGTGAGATGGTATGGGGGTGCATCAGTGCCCATGGCATGGGTGACTTGCATATGTTTGAAGGTACCATTGATGCGGAGGTGTATATTGGGATTTTAGAGAGACATTCTGCCATCAAGGCAATGTCTTTTCCCAGGAAGTCCATGGTTATTTCAGCAGGACAATGCCAGGCCTCATTCTGCATGTGCTATAACAGTGTGGCTTTGTAGACACAGAGTGCGTGTGCTTGACTGGCCTGCCAGCAGTCCAGATCTGTCTCCTATAGTGCATCATGAAGAGGAGAATTAGACAATGGTGACCAAGGACTGTTGAGCAGCTGAAGTCAAAAATTTCCACTTGCAAAACTGCAACAATTAGTATCCTCATTTCCCAAACGATTAAAAAGAGTAATTAAAAGGAAGGGTGATGTAACACAGTGGTAAACATGCCTCTGTCCCAACTTTTTTTTGAGTGTGTTGAAGGCATCAAATTCTAAATTTGTTTATATTTGCAAAATACAATTAAGTTGGTCAGTGAAAACATTGAATATCCTTTCTTTGTACTTTTGTCAGTTAATTAAAGTGTCAAGAGACTTGTCAAATCATAGATTTTTCTTTTTATTGCATTTTGGAAAAAATCCCAACTTTTATGGAAATGGGGTTAGTACATGTATAAACCTTTGGTAGGTTCTCACAATTCATTTTATTATAATAATGGCTTCATTAGATCAGAATCTAATACAAATAATAATATCAATAAACTTCAAGCAACCTTAAATAAAGTGACCTGGTTTTGACACAAATGTTGCCATGGCGATGTCCCACTCAAAGTGACAGAACATGTAACATAAGTATATGCATGCTGGTTGTGTGATTATTAGCTCTGTATTTAACTCATGACAACTAATCCAAGTCTTTTGGCTCAGCTGTCTATCCATAATGATTTCTAATGTCTAGTGACTACATCAAGTCCATATGGTGTTTGTTACACTGTTATACTGGGTGTGTGAGTGTGTATGAACAAACAAGAGAGATGCTCAAGTGATCACATATATCTGATGTTTGTGCAACGCAAAAACCTCATGTTTAAGAAGATCTCCAGAAGGGACTTGAATTACGGCTGCTCTTTGTCAGAATGTTATCAGTGTGTATAATTTACAGAGCGTACAGTGCAAATCAATACAATCATTACAATGGACTGTTTAAGGGTGCTGTTGGAAAATCGCCATGTGTCCAAAAATAACCTTATGATGTCATTAATTTATAGACTGAGTAAAAATTTTACGTTTTAGATTACGTTTAAAAACTATTAAAAACACAGGCTCATGCTGATGTCAGCTTGATGTTGCTGAGCCATTAGTTATTTCTCTGTCATTTATTCTGGTGGAACGCCCTCCAGAAAGCAGATGTTGGTGGTTTAGCGTAAATAACATTGTGCTCTTGGGCCACTGACAAACTAATCAATTACAGGTGAAGTCATTTTACCATCTGGATTTATAAAGATATCATTTGATTTCGAAGTAATGAGGACTTTTTTGTTTTACAATTAAATGTTCGCTTGCTGGTGTAGGACTGTGTGCATATACATATCTATGTTTATCTATCTAGGGTTTGTTTGAGAAAGAGCTGCTGTATTTTGTACTATATGTTTGAGTTGCTGTATTGCCAAGGTATTCTCCAAAGACCAATTTATAATTTGGCAAAATATTTATGAGGTGTTGAGGAATGTGTGTTCTGCAGTTGGGCTTGTAGTCATACAAGTGTAAATCCCAGCATTTAGTCCCCAGAATTGCCTCAGCAATGTGTGAAAGAGGCCTTGTTTATAGTTCTGCATCTGCACATCTGTATGCCTCCATATATTTTTACATAATGTGAATGTCTCCACTAAGGGGCAGAAAATGAAAACAAAATGAAATCCTTGTGTTTCACTGCAAAACGAATGAAAGAAGAAGCACTTCCTATTTACTTCCGGGTTCTAAATCACTGATATTGAATTAAAGTTTGGGATTTTTCAGATTTTCTCCACGTAGAAAGACAAGTCAATGACTCATGTGGATATCATGTATTAAATGAGAATAATAATATAATAACCCCCTTTGTCACAACTGCTCCATCCCCCAGCTACTCCAACTCCCAGAATCCACCCGCTCCTCTATTCTCATCCAGTCATCCCTGTTCAGGTTTGTCTTCTTACAAATTGCCTCTACCCAATGCTAATTCCCTCATTTATGTCTGTGTGTGCACTTACTGGCCACTGCACAGCAGTGCAATACATAAAATAATGCAGATACAAGTCAAGAACTTCAGTTAGTGTTCACATCAAGCATCAGAATGGTGGGGAGCCAGTGTGATCTCAGTAACTTTTTCCATGGCATCATTGTTGGTGCACAGAATGGATGAATGAAAAAACCTTCCAGTAAGTGGCAGTTCTGCGAACAGAAATGCCTTGTTGAAGAGAGAGAGAGCAGATAAGAATAGCCAGACTGGTGTGAGCTGACCAGAAGGCTACAGTAAATTAAATAACCTCTACTTACAACTGTAGAGCATAAAAGCATCTCTGAACCCACAACAAATTTAAACTTGAGGTGCATGGACTACAACAGAAGACTAAATCGAGTTCAAATTCTGTCAGCCAAGAACAGGAATCCGAGGCTACAGTAGGCACAGTTCACCGAAACTGGACAGCTGAAGACTGGAAAAATGTCGCCTGGTCTGATAAATCTTGATTTCTGCTGAGACATGCAGATGGCAGGGTCAGAATTTTGCATCAACAGCATGAATCCATGAATCCAAACTGCCTTGTGTCAACGGTCCATGCTGGTGGTGTAATGATGTGGGAAATAATTTCTTAGCACACATTGGGCCCCTTAATACAACTGAGCATCATATAAATGCCACAGCCTATCTGAGTATTGTTACTGACCATGTGTATCCCTTTATGGCCAAAATTTACCCATGTCCGGAGTGATAATGCACCATGTCACAAAGTACAATTGTATCAAACTCAGTGGCCTCCCCAATCACCAGACCTGAATCCAATACAGGACCTTTGGGTGGTAAAATGAGAGATTTGCAGGATGAATAAGCAGCTGGCAAATCTGCATTAATTATGTCAATATGGACCAGAATCTCAAAGGATTTCCAACACTTTGTGGAATCCATGCCATAAAGAATTAAGGGTGGTCCTACCCAGTATTAGTACTATGTTCCTAATCAAATGGCTGTGAGTGTATATACATGTCTTCTTCACTAAGTATATGTATGCTCTTCACCTACAATATTAAGCCTGTATTGTCTGCTTGTCAGTTTGTTTTCCTGTGTAAGGTCTTTGCCCTGGCTTTTCTGGATTTATTCTTCTGTTTTGCCCCTTCTGCACAGTCGCTCTGGTTAGTTCTGGTTTCATGGTTTTGACTTTTTGCTTTTGTTTTTAGATTACTCTTTTGCTTACCACAGACTTTCATTTTTGGAGGGTTTTAACCTGGAGTCGTCTCTGCTTAGTTTGCCAAAGCCTGAGACTCAGCTATCATATGGTGATAGCAGATTCAGAAAAGTTCTCAGAAAGTGTAGTTATTCAGGGAAGACTTTTAGACCAACGACAACAATAACTATGTGCCCTTTGAGCTTTAGTAGAGGATCTCGCCAGCCAGATGCAGCAGCCCACTTCCCTTGCCCCCACTGTTCCAAAGCTTACTACACATCTTTCCCACCTCAAGTTCATTGGACAATTAACTAACTAATTTTTCCTCTCCTGGAGAACTATAATGCTGACCCATCTTGATGCTAAGGGTTTTCATTGTAATGCTTTCACAAAACTCCCATGTCCTGACTCTGCTTGTATTACCCTTAGCATTTCTCCATTTACTGGGAGGACACAAAACTGAGCCAGTGGCATCTGGAGTAAGGGTGGTAAAGTAATGAGATATGAACTTTTTTCATGTTCTTGATTACCCTTGGAATGGCTAGGCCACCGCTGAAAGTCTTTTCTCACTATCTCAAGGGTCATGTTCAGCTGCTAAAAACATATTGGTTGGATTTTAGCATAGTGGTTGTCAGTAGTGGCTGTAAGCAGCTCTTGCCACAGCTTACAGAGGGGCTCTAAAATCAGATTTAGTTACCGAACAGGCTAATCACTGGCTTGTTAGGACTCTTTAATAAACTTGCCTGAATAACCTATATTCTGACTGAATAACCTCCTGTGAGAAATGCCAACATAGAGGCAGGCCAATTCAGTCATCCAGGATTCATTCACACACTAACATGGTGAGCAGGATCCGTGAGAGTTTCATATCTTCTACATTCCAGTTGTTTGCAAGGAATTTCATTCCATCAAGCCCACACATTAGCCCATTATTTTGGGTCTCCCCTGGCTCTGCAATCATAACCACCATATCTGCTGGAACAAATTAGGCATTGTTTCCTGGCCAGACTGTATGCAGTCATTTGTTTCTGCTGAGAGCCCAACAGACCAGGAACATTTAGAGATCCCTGTCCATTGTAACAACCTTTCAGAGGTCTTTAGTAAGAGCAAGGCCAATGCACTTCCCCCACACCATCTATATGATTATGCTACTGAGGTAGTCGATGGTTCCATACCTCCAATGACTAGACCTGATCCCTTATTCCCAGTTAAATGAAAAGCTATGAAAGACTACACTTGGTTTACATTACATCTCCAGTAGCTGCAGGTTTATTTGTGGAGTAGAAAGGAGGATGTCTTCATCCATGTTTTGATTATAGGGAACTTAATAACACCACCGTGAAATATTCCTATGCTCTCCTATTAACGTCCTCCATCATTGCGCATCATTTTTTCCAGCTGTATGATTGTGACTGTCGGGTATAAAAAAACAGCAGTCATCCAGCATTTAAATGGCAAAGAAAAGCCAACATATAACTGTAGCATATCTCCATGCTCGAAGCAACATGTGAGCCATCAATCTCAGAAAACCTCAAGATGCTTTTGGGAAAATCCAACACCTGTCCATGCATTCTCATTAGACTAGCTAATTATGGAGTGATAGGACTGGAGGGATGAAAAGAACAGGCTTTATACAGACAACTGAAAGAGGGAACAGACTACTGGATCTGTGGGTAGAGAGGAGAAGAGACTCAAAAAACAGTACAGAAAGAAAGGAAAGGAAAATGTTGACATCATACTGAGAAGGAGTAGGGAGCCTTATGTTTGTCAAAATGGATCTTACATCATTACACACTAGGCTGGAATTTACTAGTCGTTCTTACTCCACTGGATAGTTGAGAAGATAAACTGCAGAAAAAAGGACATGAACGTCCAGCGAAAGAGATTTATCAGAAAAAGGTGGGGGAAAAATAATGCATTTCAGATGGTTCCTAAGTTCCCTTGTTAGGTATGATTGTTTCAGTAATGTAAACGCAGTCAATAAGCAAATACAGGCCATGCAACACCAGTTTGCAAGGGAATGGGCCAGTTGCATATAGGGCCATATTTAGAGTTCCGTTACTTGCATGTAGTGAGTTAAAGAGTGAAATTGAGCACACCAGTATTCAGACCTGAGACATAACTACAGACTTAAGTACAACTCACAGAGCTGTGCAGTAGTTCTGCACACAGGGCAAAGGTTGCCTAAAATATAAGCGTGTCTCAATTATACAGAAATGGTGCCTTGGATTTAAGCCTATTTCTTTGTGCATAATCGGCTTGCAGAATCGCTGTCTGACAATATGCTGAAATGTATGTTTTACGCTTTGGAAATATATTAAAACTGTGGAATGCCATTTGAGGGCAAACACATAAATATGACACATAATTACGACACTATTACTTAATAAATATGACTGTTTTTAAAGTTTACAGTTTTTTTTCTTAATTGGAAACATTGCTTATCTTGTGGACCAAACTTTTGTAGATAAAATTATGAACAACATTTACTTAAAGTAAGACCGAAATGTAGCAGATGAGTACCGAGTCAGCTTATCCTTCAAACTGTGGGCATGCTTTCTTTACAGGAAAGTGCATCACATGAACCAAAACTTTGCTGTTATTTTTATTGATTCGAGAAATCAAAATAGTCAATTGAAAGTGTGACAAAATAGCCAGCATCCTGTGCACACATGAAAATGTCTGTTTTTAAGTTCACATCTTCTATCCCATTTTTTTTTTCCAGGTTTATTTTTTTGGATGCTTCTACTCAAGAAAGATGCAACCACAGAGGTGTGAACTACACACACGCAATTCTAATCATCTGAATGGGGCGCTCAGAAAATTGCCTTATGCATGTGTGTGACCTGTCTCTGAATACAAGGAACTTCTCCCTGCATAAATATTGATGTGACTTTTTCACTTAAGTCTCCAACTCTGAATATGATCCATAGATTTAGGAATGCTTTTGCTATTTTCATATTCATAGGGTCTGGATTTCTTGATGACTGTAGAATTGTAGGTGCTTTCATGCTTTTTTCCCCCTGTTTTTGGAGCCATCATGCAATTTATTATTCAACACTGGGAAAAAAAAATGCAGGGACTTAACATTATTGGTGCCTTGAACAAAAAGACACTTTAATAAACCTCAGACATTAACAGAAAGTGCCTGGCTGGTGGATGTGTGAGTGGTTTTAGGAGCAGGAAGTGGATGACTGTTAGACTGCTTGTAGTTTTTTTCTGAAGTTGAAGAGATTTCCTCAAAGTAAGCCAAAGCTCTCTCTCTCTCTGTGTATGTGTGTGTGTGTGTGTGTGTGTGTGTGTGTAGTGCACATTTGTGTGAGGGAATTAACTTTGTGCCCTACAGCCCCATGTTTCTCAGGCCAGTAGGGGGCAAGATGGGGGTCAAAAGGGTGTGTCAGGGGCGTGTCCCCTTGGCCTCCTTAATGATGAGCGATGTCCTCCAATTAGGGATGCTGACGGCCCCTAAAGTAGCCAGCCATTAATCACATGCCTGCCCTGCAACAAAAAAAATCGCTCTTTGATTTATGATTCCTCCATCACTCCCTGTGCCTCCCGTTACCACTCTCTCTCACCTTCAGTCATGTCCTGCATTTTGTGGTTGGCTGACTTCTGGAATCAGTGCCTCTCTTGGCAATGATAAATCAATCAGCACTGGCTGTATTGGAAAAAAATGAGCTGTGACCTTTCATGTACAGAAAAGAAACGCTATCACTAAGTAACCGGGTCAGAACGCCAAATATATTACTATTGTCACACCAACTCATGACATTACACCTCCTCGCCAACAGAGGTCACCTTCAACTGACTGTTAGCCTCGCTTCTGTCTCACCATTTCCAGGTTACGTCCTAGTAGAAGAGTATACAAAGCTAACACATGCATTGCATCTTTGTGAAGTCTTGCCAATCCCAGTGTTTGGATATCCTGACACCGCTGCCAGGACCGTGTTACCCCCATATTCATCTCCCAGTATCCAAAGACTTCATGGCCAGGGGGTTCTGTCACACCAGCCTGGGATATTTCACCTTCTTGCCAACAGAAGTCGCCATCACCTGAGTATTAGCCCATGTTATCTTTGCAAGGTCTTGCCAATTACCCCTATTGGTGTATGTTCTGTTTGCTGTGTGTAGGCCCTTGCTTTGCCTGTTGCCTGTTGAATCTTTTGGATTTTGTCCTTGTAGAGGACTACCAAACAAAGCACCACAGAGAGTCCCAGACTGCCATTAAAACCATTAGAGATGTGTTTCAGTATTAGGGTTCCCAATTTGTGAGAGATAAACAGTTCATTTATTGTGGGGGTTCAGACTGCAGTGTCTTTGCAAGTATACACATTTCACATAAATCAGCCTAAGTACAAATTAAGTAAAAATTCTCAAAACGCAAAACAGAAATGCCACTTACGTAATCAGAATCAGCCTTGGAGTCGTAGTACTCTATTGCACTCTCCTGGGGAAAAAAAAAACAGAAAACATAGATAAACATTGTAACATTGAGCCAGTTTGAATCTATTTCTACCCCAATCATTTCTGAATGATCTTTCTTTTGCGAATGTCTGGTATGAATATGCAAATCGTGTTTATTTTCCCCACATGTTCCGTGTTTGCTAATGGGAAATCGTGGTAATGAAATAATAACCCTGTCCTTAGGCCACACTTAGGAGACAGAAATGTCAATCTGTCTTTTATGTTGTTTGTCAGTTGGTGTGATTTTGAGAGATTCATTATCGTTAAATAGATTAGAGGTTATGACATCGAGAGGACGCTTTGCAAACTGCTTGTGGGGAAAGAAGACATATATAAGCCCTTAAAGCTTTCTGAAATTACTGCAGTTGCATCATAGATGACATTTCGGTATGTCATTTTTGTAATACAACATTAAATAATGCCAATTAGCTTAACAGAAACAGACAAAGAGAGTTTTCTCTGCCGAAAGCCTGCACCATTCCTGATAACGCTCTCATGCATCAATATGTGGTTTAATTTTAACAAATTATTGCAATCAAATTTAAATTATTGAACATTATTACAATTATTTTAAAGTAGTACCAACTAGTCTGATTAAAACCACAATCTCAATGGCCTGAAAATGAAACCATGCCCATTATCCAGGTATTGTTGAGTCTGTCCTGAAATAGTCCTGAGAGAGTGAGAAAGATTGTGCAATGCTCCAGAAAAGACCAGCCAACATTCTCTCTTGCCTCTGAAATGTCCTTGACATGATTTCTGCAGTAATTAGCACAAAATGTCCAAATGAAGCAACAAGAACAGAATTTCTCCCCCTCCCGATTCCAGAGTGTCATTCTGGCATCAGACCCTGTGTTTGGAATCTGATCTCTAAATATAGCACACAACTGCCATGCTACTTAACTCTATTGAGAGGAGTAATGTGTATTGTGTAATGAAGTTTAAACAGAGGTTGAGAGCAGCATATCCATCTCGTCTAATGCCACCACAGTCACACACTGAGACTCCCTGCTGTCTGATCTCTGCAGGCAGCCTGTATCTCTTCTCCTCTCTCTCTCCTCTGCTCATGTCTTCTTCATGTACGCAAAGACGACAGGCTCTCAGGGGCAATGGAGCGCTGGATGCCTAAGTGTGGGATCTGAGTGTCACTTCTTTTATTATGTCTGAACCCCACTCTCTTTCACTCTCACCGTTTCTCTCTCTTTCTATCTCTCTATCTTTCCCACCCCGTCTCCCTCTTTTTCTTTTCATTTTGGCCTGGCTCCAGCTCCTCTTCGAGCTGCCAAGGCTAACGCAGCAAGTCCCAGTTGCTGTGATGACAGTCGGCACTGAGATGATCGTAATGGCTGAATGAACAGTCAGCAATCTGCAACTCTCACAAATCTATCGACTGATCCACAAAACACATACACACACACTATCACTCTAATCAGCCCTCTCAGAATATAGAGAAAGATGGAGCACAAGGGAGAGAAAGAGACAAACATGGGAAAGACAGGAAGAGTGAGAGGAAGAGAATGAGTGAAAAATTATTCTTGAGAGCTCCATCTCTCACACAAACACACACACACACACACACACAAGTCGATATCCCCTTTCACAATTTTTTATCCCATTAGCTAAATGCACGACAGAGTGAGGGACAGAGAGAGAGCGAGAACTAGAGACAGCAAGAAAGTCACAGGAAAATAGATGTAGACAGTTGATAAAAGAGACAGGGAGGAAAAAGAGAGACTTTGAAGAGACTGATGAGGAAAGACAGGAATGAGAGAGGAAAAGAAACAGATGAATAGGGTAGAAAACAGTATTATGATGGAAGGGATAAAAAAGGCAAATGATGGAGGAAGAGAGAGAAGAGAAGAGAGGGGAAGAGAAAGAGACAGCAAATGTGATTATGATGGAAGGGATGAATGAGACAAGAGAGCTTGGTAAAGAGAAATAAGAAACAAACCAGAACTGCAAGAAGTTTTGTGTGTGTGACAGAGAGAGAGAGAGAGAGAGAGAGAGAGAGAGAGAGAGCCGGGAGAGGATGGGAGAGTTTGCTATTAATAGCACTTGTCTGGCAGCAGAATGTTGCTTGAGAGGGCACTGGCCTGCAGTGTGTGTGTGTGTGTGTGTGTGTGTGTGTGTGTGTGTGTGTGTGTATGTATGAGCCCTGACTCTGGTCCCCTGGGCAAAACTGTTGTGCTGACTACTGTCTTAGACACTGCACATGTCAACATGTTTATCCTGGTCTCTCGTACTAGGTTGCACAGTCAACACACAACAATACCATTGCACTGTAGTGTAGCATATTACTATTCTTCTATGTGTCCATCTGGAACTGTGACACCCTGATCACTCCAACTCACTCACACAGACACTCTGACCACTCCCACTCACTCACACAGACACTCTGACCACTCCCACTCACTCTCAGACACCCTGATCACTCCCACTCACTCACACAGACACCCTGACCACTCCCACTCACTCACACAGACACTCTGACCACTCCCACTCACTCACACAGACACCTTGACCACTCCCACAGACACCATGACCACTCCCACTCACTCCCACAGACACCCTGACCACTCCCACTCACTCACATAGACATTCTGACCACTCCCACTCACTCACACAGACACCCTGACCACTCCCACAGACACCCTGACCACACCCACTCACTCCCACAGACACCCTGACCACTCCCACTCACTCACACAGACACCCTGACCACTCCCACTCACTCACACAGATACCCTGGCCACTCCCACTCACACAGACACCCTGACCACTCCCACTCACAGGTCACTTTACCAGGCCAATTAACTTGAATTGGAAAGGACACAAGAAAATGGCTCCAAACCGTTCATGCTGGACATGTTGACATGGTCTTTTTATGAAAAAAAACAAAAAAAAAAAAAAAACAGAACAAATTGTTAAGTAGTTGTGATAACGTTCACATGGCTATGATTCTCTCACAATCTTAGTTTCTGTATTGAATTCCATGGTCCGTGTGGTTTATGTAGACATGATCATGTCACATGATGAGGCATGTGACGATAAAATGACTTAGCAAACACTAAGTATACACTAAGTATACACACACACACACACACACACACACACGGATGTAAAACCATGGTCACTCTTGCCCACAGTTTGTCCATTCGCTGGCAGGGCCACCTGCTGAAGCTATGTCTATCTCATTGTCCTAGTTTTTGTTGGACTTAGGTTAAACACACAACAAACATACTACCCCAAGTGTAATATGTTTTTGTCATTATTACCCAAAAATATTTTCCTATACCTATTTTATACACTTCTTATATAAAGTTGTAAGTATATCCTCATGCTACCCTCACACACATTTACTGTGACACTTTGGATCTATCCACACAGCTCTCCTTTTATAAGTCAGGACATTTTGACATTTAAATGGCAAATGGTCTTGCTGTTATCCATGGAGACAGCTTTAACTTTGCATCCATATCTCACCCAGACACACATTAATTAATTTATAATTACATGACACACACTCCCCATGTGTCCTGATCTGATCTGTCTGTAGATTCTCGACAAAGGAATTGAGTTTAACTAGCTGTCCCAGTTGGTCCTGTTCTAGTTCAGGCTTTCTTTGTGACTTTATGAGTGATCTATGTTAGAGATGTGTGTGTGTGTGTGTGTGTGTGTGTGTGTGTGTGTGTGTGTGTGTGTGTGTGTGTGTGTGTGTGTGTGTGTGTGATTAGATCTTGGAGGGGACCAATGTCCCCACAAAAACAAGAATATCGGACAGTTTTGACCTTTTTGGGGTGAAATAAAAGAGCCAAAAGGTTTCTTATTGGTTACTGAGATTAAAGTTCAGGGTTAGATTTAGGTGTAAGCATTGCAATAATTAGTAATAATAATGTCAGTGTTCTTCACAAGGATAGAAAGACTAATGTGTGTGTGTGTGTGTGTGTGTGTGTGTGTGTGTGTGTGTGTATTAGTTTATGTTACTTTTTGCAGCATTTATGCTCTTAAAGGTCACACTATGGAACACGTGCAGCTTCAAGCTCCAAGCTTAAGTCTAGATATCAAACACAGTTTGGTGACATTTTGTGTGCACATAAAAACAAACTCTATTATCACAAAACACTCAAGCATAATACAACCCCACTGCCAAAAAAGTTGGGATGCTGTGTAAAATGTAAATAAAAACAGAATGCAATGATTTGCAAATGTTATTCACAATAGAACATAGAAAACATTTCAAATGTTTAATCTGAGGAAATGTACCATTTTGAGAAAAAAATAAAGTAATTTTGAATTTGATGGCCGCAACACGTATCAAAAAAGTTGGGACAGGGGCAACAAAAGGCTGGAAAAGTAAGTGTTACTAAAAAAACAGCTGGAGGAGCTGTCTGTATCAGACACGAATGGGACAACATTCCTCTCCCAAAGCTCCAGCAACTGGTCTCCTCAGTTCCCAGACGTATACGGACTGTTGTTAATAGAAGAGGGGATGCTACACAGTGGTGAACATGTCCCTGTCCCAACTTTTCTGAGACGTGTTGCTGCCATCAAATTCAAAATTACCTTATATTTGCATTAAAATGGTACATTTCCCCAGTTATGTAAACATTTGATATGTTTTCTATGTTCTATTGTGAATAACATATGGGTTTATGAGATTTGCAAATCATCGCATTCTGTTTTTATTTACATTTTACACAGCGTCCCAACTTTTTTGGAATTGCGGTTGTATATAGTATTATGTGTAAAACATCAATTATTCAAGCACGTGTATAGTAATGGCACAGCGTCTTTTTGTTTTATGTGATATCCACAATGGAAATAAGCTCCACTGTGTTTTTTCCTTACTGTGGGCAATACTTATATGTATTTTAATCATCAAATAAATTCTTTCATTCATCCATTCACATTTCAAGACCATGCTGATTTGGCTCAGCACTCTGTTTCTGAGACGCTCTCCAGGCACTCGGACTCCAGAGATCTCCATCAGAGAGTGTACAATGGCCCTCTAATGGAAACCGACTTCCTATCAAACACAATCACACATTTCATTTGCTGCTCTTCATTAGGCCATAGACTGGCCAGAGAGTGGGGCTGAATGAGAAAGAGAGATAACGGAGACACAAGGCTTCCACTCAGCCACCACACTCCACTGTCCTTGATCCATCGTCTACTAAGAGCAGAGATCGTGGCCAAACCGAGATAAACCAGGTCCAACTTTCAGACAGACAGTCACGTGATGGAATTTTTGGTCTAAATGCAAATTGTTTAACACAAATTGTTGAACAGTTCAAATGACTGATAAGCCCGTTTAAAGGTATGTGCAAAATTATAATCCAATTTTAGAATTTTACAATTCTATTATTTTAATGCTCTTTGTACTTCTACTGTACTTTAGAAAAAAAATGGACGTGGCATTTATTAAAGCTTTCACAGTGTGTTTTGTGTCATGAAAAGTGATGGTGGGACCCACAGCAGCTGAAACTAGGGCTGCAGCTGCTTGCGGGGCTGGGAGTCGCACTAGGGTCAGTACTGGAGCTGGAGAAAAAAGATGCAAGTCCCGGATGGGGAAAGGGATCTAGGAAAGAGCCGCAAGCCCCCATGAAATAAGGAGAGGTGAGCATGCTGGGTGAGAGAGGAGAGGAGGGGAGCATGCTGGGTAATGGGGTTATGGACCAGAAACATCAAGAGTCAAGAGTCATTTATTTGTCATTTGCACAGTTACACTGGGTACACTGGGCATTGAAATGCTTATGACGAGGCTCAGATTTGAACACTGACAGCATAAACGCTTATTGGCATGAACAATCACGTATGTGGACATTAAGGCTGACATGATGATATGGTAAATTAGACAGTAACGTACAATGAAAGAGTGACGTGCTATCAAATTATTGCAATGGCAGAGCAAAAGTGACATGTGCCATTGAATTTTTATTTGGCCGTTGCCAAGAAATGGTGATCCGGTGATGAGAATGAGGCCAGTTACACAGGAACGCTGTGAGTAGGAAGCTGGTCACTGAGGTGAAAAGGAAGAATCAGAGGCCAATGCAATTATCTACTCTCTCAAAATCACTGTCCTGATTTATGAAAGTCAGGTGACCAGATGTCCAGTCCTACACACTTTAATAAAGTGACCTCAAAACATAACCTGAAATCAAACGTGACCTTATTTTTCCTTGTTAGCTCGTGTCTTTGACCGGATCGTACATGAATCACTGAAAGCCTTCGACTAAAGTGCAGCAACTTCATTGCCGATCCGACTTTTGTTTAGTTGATGAGAAAATGCAAAAACGTAACAAAATGTTCACACATTTATTTATTAACTTAAACATGGATCAACAAAAACATGTGAAAGCTGCCCTTGTTGTGAAAACCTGCTCTCCTAAAATAACATCATTACAATGAGTACACTACTGTAATACAATATTGTGGATTCTTTATGCTTTGTCTGTGTTTTAGCGCGCTGTTATGGAAAGAGCGTATTCACGACGTGACTCACCATTCTACCTAGCGCCTTAAGTTCAACAGGATGCGTTTGGCTGAGTTAATTAACCCGCTAGTAAAGCGCTTCAGTTTACCGCTGTTCATTCACTGTTCAGCTTCAGCTCACGCAGCTTAAGCGGCTCAATCCCCCACATTATTGACTATGACTGGATTAGTTGAAACACTAGAACTATTCTTTCTAGATTTTTCTTCTTCAGAAAACATTGTTAGCGTACTGTGAATATCTTGCGTGTCATTTTTCAACAGTATGTTTTAATTAAAATTGATGCTAGCGCTTGCTACACATCTTAAATCTGAATGCACAGAATGTGCATTTTTATCTAAAATTCAACGAATACTCAAAGTTCGAATGTTAATTTGACAGCCCTAGTGCAGACGAGAGAACTGAAGCAGCGCGAATGGCCAAAACGTTGGTGATATTCGTTATGTAAAGAAAAGCAGACGCATTAAAAAAAAAAAAAACCTCACTCACCCAAATACTTAACTCAGAAATACAGTGGATTTCAGTGCATCTGGATTTCTTTTCCACGTCGTCTTTCAATTCTCGGCTAATTTAATGCACTTGCGCTAGATTCTGCTCGGACACTTACATGCTGGTTTCTTTTCCCGGGTCATCCAGTTTCGCATCATTGAAACTGAGATGATCAGTTGGTTAATAAAGCGCAGCAATAATAACCTTGATATCATCATTATCAATAGCTTCAGTAACCAGAGTCTATTCTGGTAACACTGAGAGGAAGGTGGGAGAATTCACCCTGGATGGGATGGCAGGCCATTGCAGAGCACAACACACACACACACACACACACACATTTACACCTATGAGCCATTTAGTGTAGCCAATCCACTTACATGTTTTTGGACAGTGAGAGGAAACTAGAGAACCCAGAGGAAACCCACGTGCGAGAGAGACACACACCTGAGTTTATTGTAGGGTTATATCAAAGGTTATTCGTGTATACAGTAAGTTATGTTATGACTAGCAACTAAGAAATCTCACTTAATCATTTGGTACAAGATAGTTTAATAGCCCGTGACATAAATACATAATTTCACCATGAGCTGTATTATAGGAAAAGTTCAGATTTCCACAAGAATGGACTTGTTTTTCACAGCCGAACCTGCAAATCATCTGGTTTATTTGTTATATACAGTATAATGTCCTATTTATAACAGTCCACAGGGAGCAATTCACACAAAAGTGATTTGAAAATACAGGTAATCATTTGGCAGCTGGTAGTCTGATGAAGCAATTCTTAACAACAGAAGAAAAAAAAAACCCCAAACCCTTCCATGTTAGCAATAAACATAATTTCTCATTATTTCTATAATTTTCTCCTCAACCGTTTTAGAGGAGGGATTACTCAGTCGACTTTAATTTCTTTGAAGTAAACAATTTAATGAAAATACTTCACTCAGCTGGGAGAACATACGGCTTCCTTTAAGCATTTTGTTTCTTAAAAAAAACAAAAAAACAACCCTTATTTCTAAGAGCTGTTTTGACAGTGAGAAAAGAATTAAAAGCCTCCGGAAAATGTGATCATAACTAAAGGCCGTTTTAATCAGAAAAACTTCAAAATACGTTTCTAAGAGATCATAAATGAAATTGCGGCATCCATATCCTGTGTGCTATTGAGCTGCCTCAAAGTCTATTAAAGCAACCTGTAGTAAAGCCTGTCTCTTCATGGTTTCCAGACCCTCCGGAACAGAGTGCATGATGGGAGCCAGAGGGTGCGGCTTGCTCATCAGCAGGCATTCCTAATCCCAGGGCTTTTAAGCGATTACAGAGCACTTGAGCTACATGCAGATGTTCATTTGAATGCCGATAAGCAGCTACACGGCTAGATTAAAAGGCTAAAATAGGCAGCGCGAATTCCAAGGTGAAGAACAGCGTTCGCTGCGTGTGTTCCTGAGCACTCATAGAACACACACACACATCTCACTGTCTAAAGCACGTTCAGACTAATATTACAGGCTGCCAATAAAATTTTTTTTAAAATCACAAAAACAACTGGCTTGTAAGAGCGTGACTTGGAAATATATCACATTGCAATGTAATAATAATAATAATAATAATAATAATAATAATGAGGAAGAAGAAGAAGAAAAGGGGGCACGTTGTAATTGGTTAGCACGTCTGCCTCGCACCCCCAGGGTTGGGGGTTTAAATCCCGCCTCTGCCCTATGTGCGTGGAGTTTGCATGTTCTCTCCATGCTTCGGGGGTTTCCTTCAGGTTCTCCGGTTTCCTCCCCCTGTACAAAGACATGCTTGTATGCTGACTGGCATCTCTAAATTGTCCGTGGTGTGTGAATGTGTGTGCGATTGTGCCCTGCGACAGCTTGGCACCCCATCCAGGGTGTCCCTTGCCTTGTGCCCCAAGTCCCCTGGGATAGGCTCCAGGCTCCCCGTGACCCTGTGTAGGATAAGCCGTACAGATGATGGATGGATGGATAATAATAGTAGTAGTAGTACTGTGTAGAGCTACAGGAGGCCAGAGAGGTGCGAGGCTGTGTATACCTTTATATGTAATAAGAAGTAGCTGTTTATATTTGATGTGCTATGATGTGCTAGTGTACCTGAGTATAAGTGTAATGTGTAAGAGGCACATGGTATGAACACTAAGCAGTAAGAGCACTAAGCAGAGCTGATGAAAAGTGTATATAACATAATTCATTAGATATAAACTTTGCCAGCTCAACGTGTTCGCAACTGAAAAGAGTTCACCCTATTGCCTGGAGATCATGAATTCTATGCCGTCCATAGCTGGGAGTCCAAGAGAGCAAAATTCGGGGTGGGGCGGATGTTATACTCTCTCTCCCCTCTCTCTCTTTTGGGTCAGTCCATCTCAAGTGGTCCAATAATTGTCAAGTTGGTTGCATTATTGTTTTAATATATATATATATATATATATATTTTTTTTTTACCAATTACCTTTATGTATTGGCATTGCAAAACCACCAGTTTAAAAAACAAACAAACTTTTTGTTTTATGTTACTTGGTTTAATTACAACGGCCATCTTTGTGTCATGAAACACAACACATTTTGGTTACACAGCTGTTTACGGAAACCTCAATATCTCAGCTCAGCACAGGCCTAGCTCGTTGGAATAAAAACGGATCTCTAGAGCACATTCTCGAGTGTCACTCTTAATTTTTTTTAGTGGGGACTTATCTCTGGTGGGGGACCAGACACGAACCTGAAACTTTCACAGAAATAAGTCCTCTATAGTAGAATTCTGCTGTAAAAAAAAATTTGAGTTTGAGATCCCACTGGTTACAGAGCTAGGGCTAGTAGAAATCTGGGGAAAAGCCTACTTTATTCATGCATTTGAGAACTAAACAGATGTTCTATAAGCATAACAAATAATAAAAAACGAACAGTATTTTATGTTTATGATTGACATAAAATAGCTTATGCTTGTTAATGAGGTCTAAAATGTTACTACATTTGATATTGGCAACAGTGAAGCGTGATCTATCACAGGGTTCTTCAAATCTGCAGTTTAGCTCCAACCTCCAAACTCACCTGCCTGTAATTTTCTCGTAATCCTGAAGACCATGATTAGCTCGTTCAGGTGTGTTTGATTAGGGCTGGAGCCAAACTCTGCAGGACAGTGGACCTCGAGGGCCAGATTTGAAGAATTAGCCTGATCTATCATGTTGGTACAGGTGTTGGTTGGTATGCGTGAATAGATTTGATCCAAATATGGAATTGCAGAATTCAGTTGGGTGTTTTACAAGTGAACAGTGTCATAAACAGAGCTGTGGTGTTGTTTCTCCTGAGATAAAAGCCGTAAGTGACTTCTGAGCTGGAGAAACAAATGCTGTATGATAAAGCAAACCTATCCTTTTCTTACTTTCTCTCCCTTTCTCGCCTTTGGGTTTCCATTCACTCTTTTTGGGGAAAAAAAGTCCCCCTCTGGTTTTATACTAACACTTCACTTTCTGCCTGTTTGTCTCTATATCTGTCTACTTATCTCCTCCACAACACTGTCTAGATTGTATTAAATGTATAACTCTTCTCTCCATCCTTTCTTCTTTCCCTCTCGGCTCTCTAAAGGAGAGCTTGTCCAGCCGCCCCCTCTTCAGTGCTGACCTAAGAGTGGCCAATCAACAGTCAGCAGCAGGGAGTGAGAAACATGTTATTTGCGAACCCGTAATCATTCCCATCGCAAAATCGCCACTAGCATTTTAGGAGGCCAGTGTTGGCCAAGGACATGTGAGGGATAGAGACAGAAAGAAATACAGAGAGAGAGAGAGAGAGAGAGAGAGAGAGAGAGAGAGAGAGAGAGAGAGAGAGAGAGAGAGAGAGAGAGAGAGAGAGAGAGAGAGAACAAGCATGAAGACCTAAGAACACACCTAGTACACACAGATCAGTGACATTTCCAATGAACACTATTCAGTCGTGTAAGATAAAAGAGATGAAGTATAATGTCCATCAGGACAAGAATGCACACATTAAGCGAAGCTTGTGCAATAAAATATTATCGTCCCTACACGATATCCAGTGACAGTTACTGCAGATTATATGATATTACCAGACCTTACGACCATTACGTGTTTTACATAGGAGGTCCGCAGAAACATTGGGGTATGCTGGGGTTAAGGTTTAGGTGCACTGCATTGTGGGTATTATAGTTTGGGGTGGGGGCAGAGGCTGTACAGACTTCGCGAGACTGCATATTTTTGTTTTGTTTTTGTCTGTGGAAGTCAAACCAACTGGAACAAATTCAGCAGCAGTCTCTTCTGACTCACCACTGCGAAGGGAAAAGACCTGAAAATATGGAAATTACCCCAGAGTGGCAGAAAATTTAGATTTAGATTTAGTAATTATGTGAAAAACAAACTATCAGTATATGCTTGCCTTAGCTAAAATTACACACATACATACAGTACTGTGCAAAAGTTTTAGGCACCCTATTTTTTTTTAGTACAAACTTTGTTATAGATTTTTTATTTTATGACTTCTACATTATCAAGTCAGTACAAAAAACATTTTAGATTCCCAGACATTAGTTTTCTAGCACAAAATTAAATGTTACAGAAAAATGTTTGTGTCATTAAAGAAAGCAGCATATTACGTAAGAGTCACTTTTCAGACAGAAAACACAATGAAGGCTGCTGGGTTTTGCTGCAAAAATAAGAAATAAGTGCGAAAGTCAAAGTCTCCAGAAGAACTGTGTCTGGTTCTGCAAGATGCTCAATAAAACTTACCAGCTCATTTCCTTATAAAACTGCACTAATTATACCAGAGACCACTATTTTTATTTTTTTTTGTCACACCAAATATTGACCTTGTTTCATTTACTATTGTTTACTGCTCTTTACCATATTTAAAAAAAAAATTTTAAATGTAGAAACATTTAATTTCATTATTTTGAAGGCATCTTTGTACTGTATATATTAACATCAGTTTACTATATTTATTAGGGATGCCACTGAAAACTTTGTCCAAAATGGTCAAAACAGCTCTTTTAGGTGGTTTACACACTGGGCATGTGTGCTGCCGTCCGAATCTGAGTGCGATTATTCCCAGCATGTGAATGTTCACATTCACGGGAATCGTGGCTCAGTTCCAGTGCAACCGAACCCAGACCACCTCCTACAGGAAGTCTCGGGTTTGGTACTGTAATGCGCTTCCTGGTCCGAATGACAGCTTTCACATTACCAATATTTCATGCAAACCGTGCTCCGTTTCAAACTAAACTGCAGGTGTAAAAAAAAAAAAAAAAAAAAAAAAAAACCTTCCAAAAAAAGATTAGACAACTGATTTGTAAAAGGATTATATTGAAATATGCAAAAGCTGACAGTGAGTACTCTATCAAAACATATTCCCTCTCAACTAAATTTCATTGCCTTATCTGAAAGTTTCATAACCAGTGGCAAGTAATATTTTGAAAAGGGCCTGGACTCAAGCAAATTATACACTATATGGGCAAAATTTTCTGGACACATGACCATCACACCCATATGTGCTTGTTGAACATCCCATCACATAATATGGAGTTGGTCTTCCTTTGCTGTTATAATAACCTCCACTCTTCTGGGAAGGCTTTCCACTAGATTTTGGAGTGTGGCTGTGGGGATTTGTGCTCATTCGGCCACATGGCTGTGATGTCGGGTGAGGAGGTCTGGCACACAGTCAGTGTTCCAGTTCATCCCAACGGTGTTCAGTGGGGTTGAGGTCAGGGCTCTGTGCAGGACACTCAGGTTCTTCCACTCCAACTTTGGCAAACCATATGTTCATGGAGCTCGCTTTGTGCACAGAAGCACTGTCATGCTGGAACATGTTTGGACCCCTTAGTTCCAGTGAAGGGAAATTGTAATGCTACAGCATAAGACGTCCTATACAAGCGTGTGATTCCAACTTTATGGCAACATTTTGGGGGGGAAAAAACACATAAGGTCAGGTGTCAAACTTTTGGCCATATAGTGTATAACTAAATGTCATATTGCACAGTCGCTAATCTGTGGTGTTTCAAAGGCTGTATCAATGCCTCTTTTTTGTTTTCGTGACTGTATTTTTGTTCCTATAATATGGAATGAGAACTGATACATAGAAGACAGAGCTCAATGCACAAATAAGAAAATAGTCAGTGGCCAAAATTCTGGAATCCGTATGGAATGCATGCTGTGAAATTATTATATCAGGACATATATTAAGATCACTCACTGAGCAAAAAGACACGTGTCTCTGCGCAATAAATAATCTGACAACAAGGTCAGTAGAAACCAGGTGACATACTTTTACCTCAAGTTAAAGCACTGGGTCTGCTATAGTCTTTAACAGTTCAGTAAAACAGTCTGAGTGCAATATGAATGTGGGAATGAGGGTGTTATCCCCACCAGTATGAGAGCTGTAACTTCACCTAATACCATCTCCTGGATCCACATGCTCTCTAACCGGACCAAATTCTAGACACACACACACACACACACACACACACACACACACACACACACACACACACACACACACACTCAAGAGTCCTTTTGGTATGTGATGAGATGGGCTGCTGTCCTCTGGAGCATGGCTATGTGGATTTGGTGGCATATTGATCTTGCCCCTAGCTTCTGTGAAGGGATCGATGGTGCAGTTTTACACACGAGAGAGCACCGGCATTTTGCAGAACCAAAGTTTCTTTCACTGTGGTTCCGGCCCAGGGGACCATGGCAAGGCAGAGACTTAGAGAAGCTCAGAAAGCCTGAGTCTGATTTAGCAGAGTGTATAATAGGTAACTTTGCTTTCGTGTCTCATTGTGCAAATTGCGCTTTTATTTCTGAAGTTGTTTCTCACCGTGTTGGTGTATTTATTAAACGCCTGCTTTGTGTCGCTCTCTGTTTCACAACATTTAAGCTCATTCATGTGTAGTAGCTGCTTCATCATGGTCAGGAGCAATATGTTTTGGATGGGACACCAGTCCATCGCATCACACTCATTCACCCAGGCATTTATGAGAGTAGACAATACACAATACAAAATACTATATATTTGACATATTTTTTGCACATGGCCAAAAAGTGCAGTTCTGTCCTGTATTCAGCAAAGTTTTCTGTATTCAGAGTCGGCTTACGCAGGTGCCTACTTTGATTTTCTGGGTGGCCCTTCAGGTTATTAAAATTACTTTCATGTACTTCAAGCTTCCGAGGTTGCCAGATTTTTCATCTGAAACGGGCTGTTTATAATAGCCTTTGAAATCTAAAAAAAAAAAAAAAAAAAAATCCAGAAAAAGCAGACTGAATTTAAAAATAAACAAATAATAAGAACGACTAATATGATGATATACACTATCTGTCCAAAAGTTTATGGACACCTTGCTCTCACACCCATATGTGCTTCTTCCCTAAACTTTGGCCACGAAGTTGGAAGCACACAATTGTTTAGAATGTATTTGTATGCTGTAGCATTACAATTTCCCTTCACTGGAACTAAGGAGCCCAAACATGTTCCAGCATGACAATGCCCCTGTGTACAATGCCAGCTCCATAAAGATACAGTTTGCCAAAGCTGGAGCGGAAGAACTCGAGAGGTCTGCACAGAGCCCTGACCTCAACCCCAGTGAACACCAACATCAGCTTGTCCGCACCAGTCCCATTGCATTATGGGATTGTTTGACTCGCGTAGTGTCCATTGGTTGCACACTGCAAAATCTCACCCGAAGCAGTACGCCATCCGGGTATTTCTCGCCTACTGTTTCTCGCCTACTGAGAATTCGGACATACTACCCCCCTCTGGCGTACTGCTTTTCGCCTACTGTGTAGTAGGCAAGTATGCGGTTTTGGACGCAGCCTTGGTCTAGCGCATACTCTTTTTTTGCAAGATGACATAGACGTACAATGGCAGAAAGTGTGTATCTACTGTATCTACACTGTATCTACTGTTGATAGTTTCAGCAAGTGACTGGACAGGCCATAAAAATACACCTTTTTATACGTTATGAACTGACAGTTAACTGAATGCAGACTTTAAATGGTGTGAGATGACATTCCATAGCTTTTAGAGTGTATGTACAGCCCAGTGCATGAATTTGTGCATGGCATCCATCCATCCATCCATTTTATGTACCGCTTATCCCAGGGACAGTGACCCGAGGAGTCTGGAGCCTATCCCAGGGGACTCGGGGCACAAGCCGGGGGACACCCTGGATGGGGTGCCAATCCATCACAGGGCACAATCACACACGCACTCACACACCGATTCACACTCTACGGACAATTTAGAGATGCCAATCAACCTACAACGCATGTCTTTGGACTGGGGGAGGAAACCGGAGTACCCGGAGGAAACCCCTGAAGCACGGGGAGAACACATGGCATACTGTGGTTAAATTAAACTGTCAGGTGCTGGATTTAAAGCTGAGCTGCAATTAATTTAAGAACAGGATCGCGTCAAACTGAGACATGCCTCGTTTTTCTCGGCAAACTCCGCCACAAGCACGCATCTCACACTCGTCTAACACGCAACTGTCTGGGTAGAGCTTAGGTCTGTAGTTACAAATAAATACCGACGTGCACAATTTCAGTATTATATCCTCAGTCAGGTTCCTCTCTCTCCCTACATTACACATTTTGATTTCGCACTGTTGCCTAAAAGTTGTTTATTTCAAGCACATCCTTTGCGAAGGTCTCCCACACAAGGAGTTTTCTGAAGATTCTGCTAAGACTCAGCAAGGGAAGGAAATGTGTGTTGATGAGAGAAAAAGAGAGAGAGAAAGAGAGAGAGAGAGAGAGAGAGATACAGTAGGTGAACCCTTGAGGAGAGACACTTTAGCAAATTACAGCTAGTGCTGCAATCAGGAAGCTAAAATTACCAAACCTGACGGGTCACCAAGGCAACTGCTGGAGGCAGCCGGCAAAACAGGTGTGTGTGTGTGTGTGTGTGTGTGTGTGTGTGTGCGTGATGGTGCATGTATATGTCCGTCTATGTACGTGTGTATATCCCAGGTGGTGGGTTTCTTGATATTTTAGTCAGTTCCTACTTGTGTGTGTCTTTCTCCTTTCATACAACAGCACCACTGATCTGGTAGGACAGATGCTCACACACCAGCTTTCTTTTAATGCACATGAAGCCTATCATTAACTATTCATGCCAAAATGACAGCCTCTCGGTGCACGAGCAGGAGAGTGTCTCTTCATAACCTGGACGATAGTGCTGAAGGTCCAGCTGAAGCCAAATGACATACATGCCTAAATATATCCAATTTTATTTATACTAATCGGTAATCACTGTTCCGGTTTCAAACTGCAACTTGCTGTCAATTTAGGAGAGATTATATAATTAAATCAACAAAGGAAGTACACACACACACACACACACACACACACACACACACACACACACACACACACACACACACACACACACACACACACACACAGGCACTTAAAATGCAAGGCAGGCAGGGATCAGCCCGAAAATAGACCTCCTCTTGTTTTCGCCTGAATGGTTTCCCTTCAAGTTGAATTTTTCAGCCTGGTGAGGGACAAGTACAGAGGGCATCCCTTATTTTTTCTTTGTAGAGCCAATTATCTCAAACAAAAGCTTTATTACACACAGTGGTGCGGAGTTGCTGTGGGCAACAGCACTATTGCTACTAGTTGCAGTTCCTCCTCCAGCCACTAGGGTTTGAAATGCAGACGCTTGATGAGACGACCTTAACTGAAGGAGGAATATAAGACGAGGCATGCATTCAAGGAGACAAACAGCCATAGATCTTTTGTCCATAGTGTGTTTATTGATGTAAGAAGGTGCCGAATGAAGAATACGAATACACCGCATGAGCACTGTACTCGTGAGCATGCAGTGTACTGCATGGGTTGTCAAGCACAAGAGCTTTCTCACGATAACGTAGACTATTGCATGCACACATACACACATGCTTGACTTATGATGAAAGGTTTGATTGATTAGAGAATGATGATTACAGTAAATGGCTTGGAAGATGGTTCCTTCTCCCATCACCCCTCTCTCTCTCTCCTCTCTCTCTCTCCATCTGTAGAGTGCCTCTCGTCTTTCCCCTAATGGCACAGCTATTAGCGCTAATGCATTTCAAACATACAGCAGCTGCCACGTTCGGGAGGAAAGCTCACGTCCTCCCTCTCTCGTTCCATCCCGTCCCTTCTCTCTCGCCTTCTAACACGTCTAATCAAACAGGTTGATGTGCAAAATAAAGCACTTGCTCTACTGCAGTTATATGTCTACACGCTCATTTCCAGTCTGAGACTAATGTTGATAATGAAGAGATTGTGCGTCTTTGACCTTATAAGCATCTATTTAAAATACATAACACATGCAACGAGTGAGCTAATGTGAGCTAAAAGATATTTTAACACACTACTTTGTTTCATATATATGAGGGTACTTTTTCCTTTTTAAAACATTGGTTTCAGCATTATAAGCTGCCATGAAATTAACAGTGGCGAAGCCTCCCCTGTAAATAACGGCACTAATGTTTAACAAGGAGCGAGACACTTGTAGAGGGCTCTTGCACCATCCACCTAGGGTGACCAGATGTCCCGCTTTGTGTCCCGCATCCCGCAACTTGCGATGATGTCCAGCATTTTGATTGGAAATAAAGAGTTTGAACAGACTAATGTTTTAGTAAAAAAAAAAAAAAATTCTCATGTTTCTACAATAATATTTCATCAAGTTATAAACTGAAATAGACAAAAAGTTGCATCGCTGTCGAAGCAATCATCCCCGAGGGGCTTTGGCCAAATCTGACTTTCATACAATGGCTGTAAAGAAAGTATTACAGCCTATCATCAAAGGGCTGTCAGCTTTCACTCAAACTGGGCACGTGTGAGGTCAAGCCATAAAAATCCTTTTTTCCCCCCACACTTAATTTTTTTTCAGTAATGTTTCTCTTTGTTGCACTGTTTGATACAAATGACATAAATGTAAATAAATATAAATGGGCCGAGTGTAGGTGTTTCTTATTCATTTAGACAGACATCAAAATGGTAGGCCCCTCAGTGTTGGAAATCTGTCCACATTGTCCCACACAAACTTAACCCTTGTCCCACATTTGGTCCGTTTGCATCTGGTCACCCAACATCCACCTCCTTTATATTCTTCCATTTGTGCATGTACACCATCATCTTCAACTCAGGCCACAGGTTTATGAGATAAATAAATACATTTTTTTAAAAAAGAAAGAAAAAAAAAAGATTTAGTGTTTCTGCAACCTTTTCTTTATTGATTTTGAAGTACATCTGTTTATATGATCTATGTTTTGTTTGTTTCCCCCCCTCACATTTCACAGCACTGTATTTATTATTATTATTATTATTATTATTATTATTATTATTATTATTATTATTATTAATTATTTTTTTCTCATGGACTGACCGTCACCTTATGATCATCACCTGCACTACCCACCGCTTTACTTAGTTTTGTCGCTATTTGGCATCTTACTCTTACTAAGTACCGGTACTGTAATTTGTGTTCTCTGTGCCCTTGTAATTTCTGTTGTTTATTGTACTGCTTCAGCAAAACAATTCCCCTCAGAGATCAGTAAAGTACTCTATCTATCTATCTATCTATCCATCCATCCATCCATCCATCCAGTCATCCATGTCCAAGTCTTAACCTCCTGAGATAGCAACCCGGTATGGGGTGAAGAAATCCTGATAATAATATTTGTACCCGTTGCAGAACAGCTACAAGTTGAAATAAGACTCATGCAATGTTTTATTATGTGCCTCGACAGCAGAATATAGCGTGGGTATTGTATTTTGTTCACTTTTTGGAATATGAGCTTATTGTAAGCAGTGGCATGGCAGTGCTAAAGCAGCACTGTTACCACGTCTGTGTAAAATGGACTTTAAACAGGTTTATTTAGTGGTCAGTTGCAGTCAGAGGTCCATCGGCTTATTAATAGTCATTAAGTCAAACAGTTTTTGTTGACTATTAATAAGTCTTAACAATTGTTAATTGTTTTCCTTAGTATGAAAAGTCAACATTTATTTTTCTTTTCTTTTCTTTTTTTTTTCAGTGTAGTTGCATGTTATGTAATGAATGATGTGTGGTGCCCACACAGTGTACAGTTTCTGGAACCCATGCTCAACTGAATTCAGTTTGTTAAACAGTGTGTAAACAGAGTCTGAACTGACTTGTGACTGATCTCGGCCATTTTGTATGAAAATATCTTTTACATGATATTCAGATGCGGTTTCAAGACACTAAAAGAGACCAGATGATAGATCTGTACTGCTCTGATGAACTATTTATGTCTTATTTATTAACATCTGACTAGTGAGACATAATTATTAACTAGATGTCGCGCAGAAGATTAACACCAAGATTCCTGCATTAATCAAGAGAAAAACAGGTCACAAACCAAATCTGACGGAGCGGTTAGACCGAATGACCTTGAGAAATAAGACGCAATAAACCACTTTAATATCCATTTCACACGCTATTGCGTTCAGATGGATTTAAACGGGTCTCAGCCCCACTTCTGCTGTTGAGATTACTGCGAGCACAACGAGTCCTCACCACAACAGCCCACTGTAACGGCCATAATGGCCGACTGGCACATTCGTTACAATGGCGATGCAATCATAACAAGTCACAGGTGGTGCTAAAACTGGGATTGTTATTGCTAGCTTCAGAAATAAAGCTAGCAATAACATGCTGCATAGAGTTGTTAGTACATCTATATTATAATATATACATTTAGGAAACTAACAGTAGTTAGTTAGTTAGTTTTATGCTCACCAATACAGAAACACTGTGTAACACTTAGAGTACAACAGACTACACTGATCAGCCATAACATTTACACCACCTGCCTAATATTGTGTCGGTCGCCCTTGTGCCGCCAAACCAGCTCTGACCCATTGAGGCATGGACTCCACAAGACTCTCAGGCACCAAGATGTTAGCAGCAGATCCTTTAAGTCCTGTAAGTTGTGAGGTGGGGCCTCCATGGATCAGACTTGTTTGTCCAGCACATCCCACAGATGCTCATTTGGATTGAGATCTGGGGAATTTGGAGGCCAAGTCAACACCTTGAACTCTTTGTCATGCTTCTTAATCCATTCCTGAACAATTTTTGCAGTGTGGCAGGGCACATTCCAATGTTGAGGTAGGTGGTATGTGTCAAAGTAAACATCCACATGAATGGTGAATGGACTCAAGGTTCCTGGCAGAACATTGCCCAGAGCATCACCCTGCCACATCCTGGTGCCATCTCTTCCCAAGGAAAGTGATGCACACACCCAGCCGTCCACATGATCTAAAAGAAAACGTGATTCATCAGACCAGGCCACCTTCTTCCACTGCTCCATGGACCAGTTTTGATGCTCACATGCCCGTTGTAGGCATTTTCAGTGATGCACAGGGGTCAGCATGGGCACTCTGACCAGTCTGCGGCTGCACAGCTACAAACGCAGCAAGCTGCGATGCACTGTGTTTTCTGACACCTTTCTATCATAGACAGCATTAACATTTTCAGCAATTTGTGCTACAGTAGCTCTTCTGTGGGCTCGGACCAGACGGGCTAGACTTCACTCCACACATCAATGAGCCTTGGGCACCCATGATCCTGTCACTGGTTCACCGGTTCCACTTCCTTGAACCTCTTTTGGTAGGTACTAACCACTGTATACCGGGAACACCAAGTATGTGTGTACCTGTTTTGTGTAAAGGTTTTCGTAGGCCACACCAAACTAAAAATTCCCCACAATTTTATTAAAGATTTTTTTCAGATTAATTTCATTAAAGCCATTACTATGAAATGACTGGGTTTCACAAAATCTGTATTAAATCCAGGTGTGCAACTGAAATGAATAAGTGATTTAAACAGTATAATCTGCATAAAATTGCAGTAACTTGTTGCCAATCATATGATTTGAAGCCTGTCAGTTGAAGTTTTCATTAGTGAGTCTCCTTTTGTGCGAAAATAAACACAAACTCAGGAGTTCCCTTAGGTGAAGAACATATTTCTGAATGGACTGGATGTTCATGAATGTCAAATTTCTTGAATAAATTACTTTGTGTCCTGCTTTCTAAATGAGGCCTAATGTGTGAAGTTTCACCTGTTGAGAGGTGTTTGTGAGCTCTGAAGACATTTGGGTTTTAGCCCAAAGGAATGCAGAGACATCTGACCTCAGAAGAGATATTTCAGTCACGGGGACAATGTATGCATCTCCACACAGATAGTAACTTGAACTCAGGTTTGACCTGAAGACCCTGAAGCTGTGAGGCACCATGCCACCTTTCCCCTAGATCTGTGAACTGCATTAATCAAATCAGACACTGGATGACTAAAAGCAAACAAAAGGTACCATGTTTTAAGTTGTTTAACACATCTAGATGGAACTATCAGGAAATGACAGGAGAAATTCTGATCTATCGTCTCAAACCCAAATGGGGTCAGTGTATAGCAAAAACAAAAGAATTGGCTTTGCTGTTCCAATACTTTCAGAGGGAAAACTGTGAAAACTGTAGCTTAGGTATGGAAACAGCTTTTTTTTAACTGTGCATTAAGACTGTGGCTATGTCTAATATTCAAAAATATGCAGGGCTGTGTGCAAAATATTCAGCGTTTAGGCGCAGAATGATCGAGCGTAATGGCGCTACTGCCAACAGTATTGCAAACAGATGCACAACACTATGTAGGAGAGGTGTGTGTTTTTTTGTGTTTTTTTTTATTACTATTCTGCATTATTATACAATTTTGTGTATGTCTCTCTCCCTCTCTCTCTCCCTCCTTCCATCTCTCTGTCTTTATCTCTCAGACTCTCTTCCTCCCTCCAACTGCTTTAACACGCTTTTCACTCTGGGTCCCTAATGTGCCCAAAAAGCATGGAGGCCTAATCTAATTACAGCGTCAGTCAGCAGTCTTCAGCCAAAAAAAAAAAAAAAAAGGAAACAGCGTACATTTGCCAAACAGGAGAGAGAGGGAGAGAGAGAGAGAGAGAGAGAGAGAGAGCAAGCAAGCCAGAGTCACCAAAGACACTCGTCTTCTCTAAAGGACATGTCTCGTCCCCCTCTCTCGCGTGAAGGTGCTAAAATGGTTCGGGCCTCCACAGTGCTTCATTACCTGGGCTAATTATAAAAGCAAATGAAATCAGCCCCGTGATACATTATTAATGCCCGCACCCCCATTAGGTCTCATTTGCAGTGTTTGCAACAATATGACATTTTCAAACTGTTTTCATGGCTGATTAGAAATGAAGAGGGCTGATAACAGGGTGGAGAGGGAAAGAGAGAGAGGCAAGGAGAGAGGAAAGAAACGAAAGGGTAGAGAGAAGAAGAAGAAGAAGAAGAAGACGAAGGCATCCAGAATAAGACTGCGTTTTAAATTAGAAAGAATGAAATGGAGGGGGGAAAAAAAAACAAAAACAGATGAGCAAGAGACAACAAACGAGTACTTTACCCGTTAAATGTGTGACGCCATTTTAATTTGCAGAACACACAGAGGCGAGTGATTTAAAAGCATGTAATGTCTGTGTGCATGCATGTGATAGTATAAAACGTGCATTTAGTTGCAGTGCTCTAAGCGAGGAGTGTGTGGCGTGATAGGCAGCTCTCTCCCCGCCTCCCTGTGAGAGCAGTGGCTAAGCAGCCATGAACAGAAATAGACTCTCGCGGTGAGGAGGTTTCATAATTATTAGCTTTAGAGTCTTTTCTCAAATATCCCTCGGGAGGCATGGGGTTAAAATTCCATTTGTAGGAAGTGTAGCATGACAGCAAGCATGGTCTCCCTGGAGACAGACGGCAGAGTGTGTGTGGTGCCAGTGTTTTTGTAAAGGATATTTGGAGTACGTAGCTGTGAATAGGGGCTAGAATACACAATTATAGTGTTTGCATGTGTGTGAAAGTGCTCTTGGATGTTCAGCTGCTGCATACTTTGACTTTGGCCTTTATGATTATTATGTTGGACAGGATCAAATTACAGCAACTGACTTATCAAACAGTCAGTGTCAGTACTTCATTTTCTAGACCAGAGGTATTCAAGCTGTAGGGCGTGGCCCAGAGGCAAGGGTGATGGGCTGAGGTGGAAAATCAATATTTAAAAGACTATCAGATATGCCAATCTTTATGTATTTCACATACGAGCTCTGCATTTGATAGCAGACTACTCATGCTTTGGTTTTGATGATAAAGTTAAACACAGTGGGCACGTTATTTGGTTGTCCCATGGTGGTACCTTTCGACTGATGGATGAAGTAATAGGGGGTGGAAAAACTGTGCATAGAGCCATATCACCCCGCCGTTCTCTCACCTGCTTTCCCACTGATGCTAAGCAGGGTTGAGCCTGGCCAGTACCTGGATGGGAGACCTCCAGGGGAAAACTAAGGTTGCTGCTGGATGTGGTATTAGGTTGGCCAGTAGGTGGTGCTATGTCTGTGTGGGTCCTAATCCCCCAGTATAGTGACGGGGACACTATACTGTACAAAGAGCACTGTCTTTTGGATGAGAGGGTAAATCGAGGTCCTGACTCTGTGGTCATTAAAAATCCCAGGTCACTTCTTGTAAAGAGTAGGGGTATCACCCCAGTGTCATGGTGAAATTGGCCCTTGTCTATCATGGCCCCCTAATAATCTCCATCCCTGAATTGGCTACATCACCCTCCTCTCCTCTCCACCAATAGCTGGTGTGTGGTGGGCGTTCTGGCGCACTATGGCTGCCAGGTGGATGCTACACACTGGTGGTGGTTGAGGTGATTTCCCCCCATACTATGCAAAGCGCTTTGAGTGTCTACAGTAGAAAAGTGCTATATAAATGTAACAAATTATTATTATTATTCTTGCATAGTGACAGTTGTGTACTAGTTGTGCATATTCATTCTATTTAATTCTATACCTACAAACTGCACCTGGTCCAATGTGTGTAGCTATCTCCATGCATCCTATATACACTTATCAGCCATAACATTAAAACCACTGACCGGTGACGTGAATAACATTGATTATCAAGGGGTGGGATATATTAGGCGGCAAGTGAACAGTCAGTTCTCAAAGTTGATGTGTTGGAAGCAGAAAAAGTGGGTAAGGATCAGAGCAACTTTGACCAGGGCCAAATTGTGATGGGTAAACAACCGGGTAAAGGGATCTCCAAAACAGCAGATCTTGTGGGGTGTTTCCGGTATGCAGTGGTTAGTACCTATGCAAAGTGGTCCAAGGAAGGACAACTGGTGAACCAGTTCATGGGTGCTCAAGTAGACTTCGAAGCAGGGGCGTAGCCATCATTTCAGATGTGGAGGGGACAGAATGTCAAGTGTACTCTTTTTTTCTGACCTTTGTCCAATTTATGGGTTTCATCTCTTCTTGCTCTTAATCGGCAATGCAATTTATGATTCTGTATGTTATACTGTATATTGCACTGTATTATTTAAATATTGCAAATTGTGTTTAGAGTACATTGTATTGCATATACCTAGCACACAGTATGTAATATATACTTGTATATTATGGATGATTTTGTTTCATGTAAAAATGGGAGGGTTACACTTTTTTCACCCCTATACTACTAACCTACTACTAACGTAAGCTGCTGCATAACGATTTAAGTTGTTATAGCAGCCTGTTATGACTCAGTCATTGTATTTATAAAATGAAAATGTGTTCTATTCTATAATATTTCTAATATTTAGCATCAACAGAGTAAAAGAAAGAATTATGTAACATGCAACGCTGCCTGATCCAGACATACAGTATGTAATCCATGCAAATCCGAATTCCACATTAACAATTCACCATCTTATTCTAATGTGAAGGACTCAGATAACACATCTGTAATAAAAATAAAAGACATTACAAAAGAGTTTGAAGATAAGTGTACGTCTGTGCGGGACTGCGGGTAGAAGCTAATATTACCATCAAATCTTGCTAATTATTCATCAATGGAATTAGGCAGCGTTTAAAATGAAATATGTAGCAAATTATTCATCATTGTGCAACACGAATACCACATGCCAAAAGAACTTACACTGCTCGACTTAGTAAAAAAGGAGAGCTAATTGCGACCTCTGAGCACTCAGTGTGGGTGTGAACATTGGTGTGACATGTGATGTGAGTGACCAATTGTCATGGCAACGTCAGGTCACGTAAAGACTTATAGGCACGTACACGTATAGAAATCAAAGATGCACAAATTGGCCATGGCCAGTGGAAAAAGTGCGGGGGATGAATTCACATTTTATTAAAAGTGTGAGGGACACGTCCCCTGTGTATTCTACACCAATGCTTCAAAGTCAGTGAGACTAAACTATGCCTCAATTATTGATCCTAACAAATATGGGGCTTTATCACTATCATAGTCTTACACTAATTTATAGGATGTAGGTACCTGAATGCATATCACTGCAGTCCACATGACTATAAGAACGGCAACAAGGAAAGAAGGAAAGCAACAAATACAGGCACACTTACTGTAATGTTGTCCCTCCAGGGGTGCAATGTCTGGATCTGCTCCGCCTCTCTGGCCAGCCTCTATAGAACATAAAATGTTAAAAGGTCAGGGGTTAGCTTGCAAGGGTTAATGGTTATATTTCATTGTATAGATATTGTTTTTTTGTTTTTTTTTATCTAGCAGGCAAATACAGAGGCAAAAATTAAAAACCAAACCTGCAGTTCTGAAATACATTAGCAAAAGGTTTTAAAAAAAAAAGAAAAAAAAAAAAAAAAGGAAGAACTGTATGTGGGGACTCTAGTGTGTAATTGAGAATTTCAAAGTAATTAAATTGTCAACACATTGCTAAAAGAGTAATAAACAATAGCATAATGTGATCCTAGGCACACAGATAATAACTAGTTCCTGACAGATTATTTGCTAAACTAATCGTTTCCTGGATCTGCACAGAGCTCAGAGATTGTGCGTGAGATAGTAGAGTTTAAGAAGCCTGGATCACAGAGCACACCCTGCCCACATTTCCCAAAGCAAAGGCCACAGAACATCTTTCTGTTTATATTTCAGCAAAAATTAAGTATAACATGAACCATCAATACATCGTTTCTACACATGATGGCTTGCTTCTTAAATTGGTGATGCAGTAGCTTTCGCAGTGAGATTTCCAGGTTGGAATACCACAATACAAAAGTCCCTCTTAATGACATATGACCGTATGAATATGTTTTCACTCAGTGCTAATTCTGAGAGACTAGACTGTAATAAATACCATGCTCAACACACTTATGTAAAATAATCCGAGCTTTGGATCGAATCTACACATTATATGTCATACTGTATCATTTCGAAGAAACAATAAAAGGATTACTGAATAGTTAGAATTTCTACACAAGAACCATTAAGGTTTCCCCCATAGGGTGAGATGTAATAATGGATAATATTGCTATACAGTGGATCTACCTAATTTTCATTAAAAGAAAGGCCTCTTTTTAAAATGTGTCCATTTTAATTTCCACATTTCCAGTTCCAAAATAAGTTCCACCTTCACCTAATTCTGCCATTAGTTCCATTTCAAATACTACATAAGGCATACATACAGTCATGTGAAAAAATATGTTGACATATTTGGACAAGCAAACATTTGACCATCTTTGAAACATTCAACATACACTTGAACAAAACCACAAGGAAATAGTAAGTACACCCTTGGCCTCAGAAGCTAGTATTGCCCCCTTTAACAGAAATAACTGAATCTCTGACATCGGCTTGCTGGAGATTTTGACCACTCTTCCATGCAATATTCTTTCAGTTGCAAGATGTTTGAGGGTTTTCTTGCCCATACTGCCCATTTCAAATCCCCCCCACAACATTTCAATGGGATTCAAATCCCGGCTTTGACTGGGCTATTCCATAACCCTCCGTTTCTTCTTTCTGAGCCATTCCTTGGTGGATTTGCTAGTGTGCTTAGGATGATTATCCTGTTGAGAGGTCCAACTTCAACTTTCAGACAGATGGCCTCACATTATCTTCAAGCACTCTTTAATATGATGCAGAATTCATAGTTGAATCAATGAATGCAAGCTCTCCAGTCCCTGAGGCAGTGAAGCAAACCCAAACCATAACATTTCCACCACAGTGCCTCATAGTTGGTATGAGGTGCTTCTCCTGAAAAGCTGTCTTTGGTCAGCGCCAAACATGTCTGCTGTTACTGTGGCCAAACAACTCTATCTTTGATTCTGATCTGTTTTTTGTTAATGTAGATTGTGAAACTACTACAAAATGTACAAAAAGTTACAAAAATTTTATGTGTCACTTCATAGTGTGTATCACCTTTATTAATAAGAGGATCAAATGTTTGCTTGTCCAAATATGTCAAAAGAACAAACACAATTTCCATGGTGTGTACTTATTTTTTTCACATGACTGTATGACATACATATATACAGAACATGCTCTACATTAGGCTTGTGTGATATAATGATTTAATCTTCTCTACACAACACCAAAATAGCAGTCTTATAGTAGTCTTCTTTTTCTCCCTAAACAAATCAGCAGATGAGCCAATCGACATGTGAATCTGGAGTGATTTGCACAGGTGTTTTGCTGGAAGCCCCGCCCCCTTCTTCCATCTCACATGCTTTTGACTAGACTTGTATAGACAACTGGTTTGTAAAATGATATGGAAATGCTTGTTTCCCCGTATTTTTCTGTTCTGTTCCATATTGAATATCCATAAATTGTTTATTACAATTTTTGAAACGGTAAGTGGAGTATCAACATATTATCCATCCATCCATTTTCTGTACCGCTATTCCTACACAGGGCACGAGGCAGGGGACATCCTGGACGGGGTGCCAACCCATCGCAGGGCACAATTTCATGTACTACAGACAATTTTAGAGATGCCAATCAGCCTACAGCACATGTCTTTGGACTGGGGGAGGAAACCAGAGTACCTGGAGGAAACCCGTGGGGTACGGGGAGAACATGCAAGCTCTGTGTACACAGGATGGAGACGGGAATCGAACCTCCAACCCTGGAGGTGTGAGACAAGCGTGCTAACCACTTAGTTAGGTTTCCTTCATGTTTTTTTGTGTTTTTTATTTTCTGTGATGCAAAATAGTTGTTAAAAAAATAGTGATAAAATGTCTCAAACCATACAAGAAAAGAGCTCCAGTCTGGATCTACATTAAATTGCAAGTTACACGAAATCTCTTTAAAACAGGGGATTTGTTTTTCTCTCATGTTCCCTTCATAATCCTCACAGCAAGAGCGTCTGGGTCATGTCCAGACTCAACCCACTCACACCTGCCCTCTTGTCATCTACCTGTATGAGAGCAGGACGCCGACTCCCACACACAATCACACGCTCAGACATGACGTCCTGTGCTTCTGTCCTCACAGTCTTTTAAACGACCAGCAGCACAGTGCTGACTCTTACACACCGAGAAGACATTTAAATGAAGTCTTCACTATGCCAATTACATATGCAAAGTTATATACAGCAGTTTCATCATGGCTTTAAATGCTGTCCAGCATGTCGGTTCTGCACAAATATATTTCCGAATATTATCATAATAGCAACCGTTCAGGCGAGCAGGGCTAATTTAAGGGCAGCTATGTGTAATGGCGTGGCCATTAGGAGTAATGTGCATTTCAAACGACACTGCGCTCCCGTGGGCCAATTCCAGCTGTATTAAAACCACACTGCCACACACGAGATTGTTTTCAACAAACCTGAGGGCATTGATCGTGTATTTTTAGTATGCCATCACCAGCTTGTAAGAACAATACTAGACCCATTGAGTCTGTTCTACTCACTCAAACTCTCATCCCTGAAAACTCAACAGTGAATAGTCTATTTCATGATACAACCAGTATCTAAAGTGCTGATTGGTCAGAAGTAAATAATAATGAGGCAAAATGACTTCCAGATAGCTCAAATACAGTAGTTTGTACACCACTCCATATATAGTAGTCTTTTGTTATGATTATTTATTCATTTATTTATTGCTTTAATAGAATGCTATCACTTTGATATCACTTTGTATGTAGTGTACATGTTAGCACAAGTCTGTCTGTTGAAACCCATTCCTGCCCACAGAAGAAATTCTGGCCAAATCTTTGTTGCTGTCCTTTAAAACAGAATAAAATGTAAATGAAATGTAAAACTAAATTCCATAGTTAGCATTGCATTTAACCCTGAATAATTCTCCACTTGGAGCGGTTTGTCACTACGTAGCTGAACGTCAGTAAAAGAAGACGGCAGTGTTGTAATTTTGCAAGACGAATCAGACAGGGTTTACAGGAAAATTTGCCAAACTTCTGCCAAACACTAGCTCACACAATTCAGTTAGTGTGCAGGAAAAATCTATACGCCGATATTTTACCAATACAGGGGTTGAAACTGAATCACTAACATCTTCTCATTCTGAGCAGGAAAACAAGGTAAATGTCTATGAGAGCTCTAAGTTATATGAACATGATATGAGCAGAGCATACAGACAGTAACGTACTTTGCATGGCTCTGTAGCAGCTAAACCCAAAGCTTAGTTAGGGTTAGATACCCTACATACATATGTAATGTTCGTACAATGATAGCTTAGTTGCGCCTCCACTTGGCTAGCACCCAAGGCAAGTTTTATGATAAATCCAGCCTTTTTGTCCAATGTTCACATTATTAAAGCAATTTGCCCTCACATGCAAGAACAAAATTCATGGAAATAGTCTATGGAAATACTGTGTGTGTGTGTGTGTGTGTGTGTGTGTGTGTGTGTGTGTGTGTGTGTGTGTGTGTGTGTGTATGTATGTATATATATATATATATATATATATATATAGCTTACCCCAGACTAGACTTTCCTGAGTAGCTATGGGTCATGGCGTACATAACAGCCTACAGCAAGCCTCAATTTCTATTCACCTTTCTTCAGCATAACCTGACTCAGCCAACAAACAGCAAATTAGTTTATGAGTTGCATCCATTGTGAAAGGTTCATTTGAGGGATATTTTTAAATGAGGATGTTTATACTTCATTAAAAAAAACATCAGAAGAAACAGATTCGACTGCTTATCTAAATGAGTTTTAACCAGACTCGGTGAAGACGCTGTAAAATTTCTCCATCTGATGCTATATTTAGTCCTGTTCTGAGCTGAGACATGTATGATTACTGCTATACACTGAGCCTGATAAAAAAAAAATTTAAAAAGTCTTCTCTTCAGAAAAGAGCTATGGCTCAAGAGTACATGAATGCCTTCTCCGGGAGGGTAATGTGGGGTCAAACTCATTTAACGCTGAAACTATTAGGAGCAGTGCGTTTATTATTTATCAGCTGACATTTAGAGATCATTAGACTATTGATTTACATACAGTTACTCCTGCTTTATGTAATTGAGATGCATAGAGTTGAACAGAGATGACATTTAGTTTGATTTTTCAGAATTCAGCAGTGAATATTTACTGCACAATCCATATCCTTACCATGGATGTGACATTACACCAGTATCATTGTATATCATAACAAGAAATTCTGAAATAGCGATATCATTTAATGATATACAATACTGCTGCTGATAATGAGAAGACGCAGCATGTCCCTTCAAACAAACATCATATGGAATGAATAAAACACAAAGGGGCGTGCTGTTATAGGAAAACAATCAACAGCGAAGGGCTGTGACGTCACTGCCATGAATCTGATTATATTTTCCTCCAACATCACCTGTCAAAGAGCTTTATTCCTTTTATGCCTCATCGATTTTTTAACTATTATTAAAATTCATTAAAGAATGATAAGTTGTACTTTTTTATAGTTACATTTTATCTTGTGGAATGATCACAAAACAGGTTAGCTACAATATAGCTGTTATAAACAGTCATTCTCAACCCAAACTCTCTCTTTTTCTCTCTCTTGTCAAAAGGCAATAAAAAAAAACATCTTGTCATGGTGGAAATAGGCATTTTCAATGCTTGTGCTATTTTCTTATAGCCACTTCCCATTTTGTGAAGCTCAACAACCTTTTGCTGCACATCACAGCTATATTCCTTGATCTTACCCATTGTTATGAATGACTAAGGGAATTTGGCCTGTGTTACCTTATATTTATACCGCAGTGAAACAGGAAGTCATGGTTGAGCAATTTCCTGTTCCTAGTCACCCAGCTGTACTAAAAAAAATGTAAAATATCAATGGGAATACACTTCAAATATATTTTTCTCATATAAATTCATAAGGGTGCCAATAAGTGTGGCACACATATAGTTAACAAAGATATATATTTTTTGGATAAACCTGTGTTGTGTTTGCAATTGTTTGATATCCATGAGAGCATGAGAGTAGTTTTGTGATTTTTTTTAACAAAAGATCAAAAGGTTAAACAATAAAGACAATTTTTCACATCCTTCTTTGCTCATATTTACCAAGGGTGCCAATATTAGTGGAGGGCACTGTAGTACTATTTAGGACAGTAGGCGAATTGAGACACAGCATGGGTGTTGTAGTGCTCGGCGGCCATGTTTAAAGGCCATGCTGAGTTCTGGGAAGTGTAGTTGCACGCCGATTCCGGCGTCGACGTGACACATATGTACAGTATAATAAGGTATTAGAGTGCATTAATATAAACCTGTGGTTTGAATAACACTATAGTCAGAGCCATGCAGTTATAAAAAAATAATATTAATCAAAATAATTAGAGCTGTGCAATTTTCTTTAAATGGCAAATACTTTCCCTGCCACTGTAATACTTACACTGCTTTATGTTTCCAGAATCGTATTTTCCAGTAGCTCATTGAGTTACTCAGTGTGTGAAAAGTTTCTAAAAGTTCTAAGGGAACTTAAGGCAGGGGTCTACAGTTTTATTTGTATGAACGTTAACACAATCCAGCCATACCCTCTTCACTTGTTTCAACTGTTACTGACTTCTTATAAGATCAGGACGAGTAAGCACAGAGAAAAAAAGAAAAGGAAAAAAAAAACAGAAACTGATTAAACTAATTGCATTGCATTACATTATAAACATAAAAAAGGGGGGCCTGTCAATGGTTGTTGCACATTTAATGTAGAAGGTTAACACCAGAGATGGCATTGATCGATATCGGGCCAATTCTAGCAAAAATAAATAAATAAATAAGATCAGATCAGATATCAGAGTAAACATATCGATTGTTGGGTCCAGCAACACATGGCAAAGATTGGAATTGGATTTAGCAAAAGAATTTTTTTTTTGGAACTGGAAATATTTACATATAAATGATACTTCACTGTTTTGTTTTGTTTTTCTTTTGTTAGTATTGGGCTTATTACATTACACTACACTATACTTTATTATATTTACGTTATACCATGGTCTGTCTGAATACTCGATTCTGACTGGCTGGAAGGTATGAGTTCAAACCGTTGAATGCACAGGTAGTTCCAGTCAGTTTAATCACCGTTCTATATTAATGTGCTGCCTATAAACAACTGTAACCATAGTAACATACAGTTACAGTTGCATACAGTAATTAAACTCACAGCTTCATTATTAGTAGAGACGCAGCACAGACTCAGGTAATACACACACACACACACACACACACACACACACACACACACACACAATCTCTCTCTCTCTCTCTCTCTCTTTCTCTCTCTCTCTCTAATAACTATTTATTATAATTCATTCAAATAAATGTAATCTTATGGTACTACTTTATCTCTGTGTATGATTTAGAGTGGGCAGAATTCTAGATATAAAATAACCAATGAAAACTAACCGTTATTTTTATCCTTTCAGTCAAATTTTGCACTGCGAACATCAATGACAGCTTTAACTTGTCAATGCTGGCAAGTGACCACGGTATAAGCGGGATAATCCATAGCCAGGTGTGCGTTACACAATCTTATGCTACACAATGTTCCATCTGTACTCAACACCGTCGTAAGCAAAATGCATGATATACTGCAAACTATGAATCTGGTCCCATGGGGCTATTGCACTGTTGTGTGTAATGATTAGAATGACTGAATGTAAATTTAAGCTGTGTACACCGTTTGTGTGTGTGTGAGTTTAGTGAGTGTGTTTTGTGTGTGTGCACGCAATGTCAGAAAGTATTCCTGTTTTCTGGAACTTAAAGAACAGTGGCTGATGTATTATCTGTGAAAGTTGATTTATTGACTCCTTTGTCAGTCTGCATGATCTGTAGTATCCTCTCACTCTCTCTCTCTCTCTCTCTCTTTCACACACACACACACACACACACACACAGAGCAGCGGAAAGCTTTCCCTGTCCTTCTCGATGTCTTTTCCTCTTCTCTTGTTCCGATTTTCTATCAAACAGCTTTTCTTTTCTTTTTTTCTTCTCTCTTTCTTTTCACCTCATCCAAGTCTTTTGTCTCGCATCATGTTTCCATCAGACCTGCCAGTGTGCGTGTGTGTAGCTCTGGCCCAAACGATCATGAGTCTTCCTGTACAGTGGGTATAGAAAAGAATCACCGCCTTTAAAATAATCACAGGCTTTTCAGCTGGAAATGAAGACGGACACAGTTTTTGTTTTATCCAGCTGTATTTACTCAGTGCAACTTATAACATCCAAGTGAAAGAAATAACACCAACATGTCAGAATTTTTTTTTTTTTTCAAATTACAAAACAAAATCACTGAGTAGGAAAAAGGATCACTCCCTTGTGTCAGTATTTTGTTGAACCAGCTTTTGCTTTAATTACAGCATTTAGTCTGTTGGGATATGTCTCTACTAACTTTGCAGATCTAGACTTTGCAATATTTGCCCACTCTTCTTTGCAGAACTGCTCAAGTTCAGTTAAATTTGATGGTGACCATTTGTGGACTGCAGTCTTCAAGTCATTCCACAGATTTTCAATGGGGTTTAAGTCTGGGCTCTGACTAGGCCATGCAAGGACATTCACCTTTTTCGCCTTCAACCACTGTGTGGTCAGTTTTGCTGTGTGCTTTGGGTCATTGTCATGTTGGAAAGTAAACCTTCTTCCCATTGACAACTTTCTGGCTGAGGGCAGCAGATTTTCCTCAAGAATTTCACGGTATTTTGCCCCATCCATTTTCCTTCTATCCTGACAAGTGTTTCAGTCCCTGCTGCAGAGAAACACCCCCATAACAGGATATTACCACCTTCATGCTTTACTGTAGGAATGGTGTTATTTGGATGGTGAGCTGTACTGGATTTCTGCCAGACATATCGTTTGGTGTTGAGGCCAAATAATTCAATTTTAGTCTCATCTGACCATAACACCTTTTTCCATGTGGCCTCAGAATCTTCAAGGTGCGTTCATGTGGCCTTTCTTGAGGAGTGGCTTTTTTCTTGCAACCCTCCCACAAGCCACATTTGTGGAGAATTTGTAATATTGTTGTCACATGCACACAATGACCACTCTTTGTCATAAATTCCTGCAACTGCTCCAGAGTTACTGTAGGCCTCTTGGTAGCCTCTCTGACCAGTTTCCTCCTGGCTCTTTAATCCAGTTTGGAGCGACGTCCTGATCCAGGGAGGGTCTGTGTTGTACCAAATACCTTCCACTTCTTAATAATAGACTTAACTGTGCTTCTAGGCATTGATAAAGCCTTTGAAATTTTTTTGTATCCATCTCCTGACTTGTGCCTGTCCACAACTTTATCCTGGAGATCTTTTGACAGTGCCTTGCCACCCATAGTTTATTGTTTGCTTCAGTTGCACTACAAAATGCTCCAGGAAAGCTCTTTTCATGCTGAGCTTATCAATTTGACCACAGCTGATCACAGTTGAAAGTCAAATGGCTTTGTGTCCCTTTGAGAAGGTGATTATCTACACCTTATTGAGTGTACAAGTCATTTTAGGAGGGGGGTGATCCTTTATCCAACTTAGTGATTCTGTTTATTTATTTATTTATTTATTTAAATTTCTGATATGTTGGTGTTATATCTTGGATGTTATAAGTTGCACTGAGTAAATATAGCCGGATAAAACAAAAAACTGTGTCCGTCTTCTTTTCAGGCTGAAAAGCAACAAAATGTGATTATTTTAAAGGGGGGTGATTCTTTTCTATACCCACTGTATGTACTGCTGTCTTGAGAACAGACGAACACAAGCTACAGTGTATAGATCAGAAAGAGGTGGGAGAGGATCTATAAACTTTTCTAAAAGGTGAAAATAAATGTTAGATAAAGCACAGAATAGCTCAGGTTAGTAAGGCACTATCTCACTGTTATCACTTCAGAGTGTCATATTACACAGCAGCACGGCTCATAATATTATTCTACACTAATATTATTTTATCCTCGTGTTGTCGTGTTGTGTCACACCACTCCGTCCTCTCGCTCTGAATGTAAAAATGTTTGCCTTTAATATGTATAGCTGCAGTTTTCACGGCTTCCTAAGGGTGCGATTTAATCAAATCATCTATTAATACGCAGACAAACACACACAGACTCTAATACTCTGGTGTAGCACAGTGAAGTTACAGCCCCAATTCCGAAAAAGTTGGGACAGTATGGAAAATGCAAAAAAAAAAAAAAATCATTTATTTTTGAAAATATGCACTCATTTAAAATCTGATGACTGCAACACACTCCAAAAATAATTGGGACAGTCGACTGTTTACCACTGTGCAACATCACCTTTTCTTTTAATAACACTTATTAAGCGTTTGGACACTGAAGACACCAGTTGGTTAAGTTTAGCAAGCATAATTTTCCCCCATTCATCCATTATGCATTTCTTCAGCTGGGCAACTGTACGGAGCCTTCGATGCCTTATTTTGAGCTTCACATTCTCAATCGTAGACAGGTCAGGACCGCAGGCAGGCCATGCTAGCACCCGCACTCTCTGCTTACGCAACCATGTGCTTGTAATCCAGGCAGAATGTGGCTTGGCGTTGTCCTGCTCTGGATGGCAGCATATGTTGCTTCAAAATGTGAAGATATTTTTCTGCATTAATGTTGCCCTCACAGATGTGCAAGTTACTCATGCCATGGGCACTGACACACCCCCATACCATGACAGACACTGGCTTTTGGATCTGACGCTGATAACAGCTTGGATGGTCCTTTTCCTCTTTGGCCCGGAGAACACGACGGCTGTTTTGTCCAAAAACTATTTGAAACGTCGACTTGTCTGACCACAAAACACGATTCCACTCTGCTACTGTCCATCTCAGATGAGACCGAGCCCAGAGAAGTCGGCGCCGCTTCTGGACAGTGTTGATGGACGGCTTCTGCTTTGCATAGTAAAGCTTTAACTTGCATCTGTGGATGCAGCGGCGAATGGTGTTGACTGACAAAGGTTTACCAAAGTATTCCCGAGCCCAGGTCAGGATATCCATTACAGACTCATGACGGTTTTTAAGACCGTGACGTCTGAGGGATCGGAGATCATGCGCATTCAGAAGTGGTTTTCAGCCTTGCCCTTTACGCACCGAGATTTAACTGGATTCCTTGAATCTTTTAGTTGTACTGTGCACTGTAGAAGGTGAAATGCCCAAAATCCTACCAATTTGTCACTAGATGGCACAGATGCAGGTAATTCACACACGAACAATCTCTCTCTCTCTCTCTCTCTCTCTCTCTCTTTCTCTCTCTCTAATAACTATTTATTATAATTCATTCAAATAAATGTAATCTTATGGCACTACTTTATCTCTGTGTATGATTTAGAGTGGGCAGAATTCTAGATCTATGTAAAATAACTCACGAAAATTAACCGTTAATTTTATCCTTTCAGTCAAATTTTGCATTGCAAAATAACAGCTTTAACTTGTCAATGCTAGCAAGTGACCATGGTATAAGCGGGATAATCCACAGCTAGGTGTGCGTTACACAATTTTAATGCACTCTGCTTCGCATTGAGTGGTTCTTTGCCTCCACGTTGTGCGTTAAAATCGTGTAACGCAAACCTAACCGTGCATTATCCCTTACTTTTAATACTGTTTTTCATGTAGATTTATTTTTTAAATATTTAATAGCATGTCTTTGCATGTGCCTAAGACTTCTGTATCACACTGTACACATAACCTTATAGTGCTATAGTTCTTCTTACAGAATGAATTGTTCTCTTATGGCCAGTGTTCCAACCTGGTTGATCTTTCAGAGCAAAGTGAACATGAGCTGGTCCAGAGAGAGCAGCCCTAACCCTAGACCTTCAACCTGTCCTGGGCAGCACACACGTAGTAATTAACTTTCTATTTACAAAGTCGTACCACAGCACTGCTCTCAGGTTAGTTTGTCCAATAAGAGAGGCTGAAATGGACCTGGAGAGGCGTTCACTGAGTCCTGGAGACGAGAATCGCTTCATTCTCTCCAGCTGGGATTAAACCCAATCACCAGAACTACTGAGTCAGAACACAGCCACAATAACAGATGGGGGGAGAGAGAGAGAGAGAGAGAGAGAGAGAGAGAGAGAGAGAGAGAGAGAGAGATGGGAGGATCTTTAAACATTTAAACTTTAGCAAAAGTCATCCTCTGTCCATCTTTCTCACTGTCTGGCTGAAGGTTTTGGTCTAGCTTCTATGTGTGGTGGAGAAATATGTTAGTTGCTACGACACAGCTATGTAGTTATTTGTGTCTACTACCTTTACACCGTTCACCTAATAACATTTCTTCCGTCTCGATCTTAACAAATGTAGTCTTTGTAGTATTTGGGCTTCCTCAGTATTATCTCTTTTTCTATTATCTAAACTCACAAACCTCTGAGGATTGATAGTACCTCATATTTCTCCATCACACTTTGTGCTGTGGTGTGTATCTGCGTAAGTGTGTATGTCTGTGCTCAATCGCGCAACTGTTTCCTCTCCCCTTGTGCACACTCACGCTTCTTCGTGAGTATATACTGTATGTCTCTGCTTTATTTTACACTCGTCTGGGATCCATAAACAGAATGCACACCGAAAAAAGTATATTCACAAAACAATGCATTTCAGTTTCAACTGTCAGAAGGAAAAGAAAAGTCTGCACTCAAGCATTTCCAAAAATACAGCAATGACTCAGAAACAATTGGCTGTTATAAAGTCCGCTTGTCCTAAAAATACAAAATACAAAAACAAATAAAGGAGCACTTGTTTCTCTCGGGAGAGCGCCGAACACGTCACACTTCTCTGTGCTGGAAGCAGACTCTCGTCTCTCTACCCAGTTCAATCCACTGAGAGTGAAGAGCGAGCCTGGCAAGCTCCTCTCCTGTTCACTTCAAATCATTTAGGCTGCGGTTGTCTGAAGGTAATTAAAAGTCTATTGAGAAAACAAGTAGGAGCGAATGGAATAAACACAGGATAATGCTTCCGACTGGGTGTAAACATTCAAAGCGCACACTCGCACACACTCACAAACAAATGCTGCAGGGCCAAATAACTACGCTGAGCCAGTCATACATGTAAGCAATGTTCTTGGTCATACGACGCCACTGGAATTAACTGCAAACGACAAAATTAAACTGACTGGAACCTGGTCTCTTTTTCTCCATACTGCAAACAGCATGGCTATGTCTTTCTCATCCTTAGTTATGTCCAAACACAACATGCCATGCTGAAATAAACATCAGAAACCTTCAGACAAATTGTAATGGTTTTAATGGTTATAAAGCGAATTGTATTGGTTTTAATGGAAACTGTAATGGTCCCTGTGGGTCTCTACTGGTAATTTGTTGCCTTCTATTGGTGACACCAATGTTATGTCTAGTGGATACGATTAAGGACCAATAAGGGTAATGGTAATGCTTTTAATGGTTAGCTGATGGTTTGTAATGGCGTTTGTAGTTTGGAAGTTCTCTGATGGTTTCTAGTGTTTTTCTTCAGCAGTTTGTGCATATTTACTTATCAGCAAGAACTTCTACCATCATACACACATATCCAAGTGTACCTGGTCTCACACTCACACACACACACACACACGCAAAGGTGCAGTAAGTGCTGACGCTGGTGGAAGTAGATTTTGTATAAAAGCCATGAGTGGGCTGGAGAGAGCCAGTCAGACACAGACACACACACACACACACACACACACACACACACACACACACACACAGTCTGCCACTTTGCCCCCTCTCTATAAGAGAAGCTGAGCATGCAGTATGGTCAAAACCGGACGATCCCCAGAGAGGACGGGATGTTGAACGACAGAAACACGAAAAGGAAATCAAAAAAATTTTCTACAGGAAATTGTCCAAAAAAAAAATCAAGGTTTAGGATTTAAGGTAGAGAAATTCACGTTAAGCAACCTGCACCAGCCTATTTATAGCATCTGGTTACACAAAATGAGAGACAACCCTGCTGAAAAAAAAAACAACAACAAAAAAAAACAATAGAAACCCTCATAGAATTTGTAATGGTTTTAATGTGAATTGTATTGGTTTTTAATGGACACTGTAATGGTCCCTGTTTGGTCTCTACTGGTCATTTGTAGCCTCCTATTGGTGGCATGTTATGTCTAGTAGATACCATGAAGGACCAATAACGGTAATAGTAATGGATTTAATGTTTAGCTGATGGTTTATAATGGTATTTGTAGTGGAAACCATTAGACTCTCTGTGATGGCTTTTATTGTTTTTTTTCTTCCAGCAGGGCAGTAATTCAAGGCAGTTCTGTGTGGACTAGAAAAACACTGGAATCCGTCCTACAATTCTTTCTTTGTTTATGCTTCGTAATGTTTTAATAATTTTGTCCGCTTGATTATGTTCGCTTTAAACTGTGTAATTACTTCCAGTTCGTGTCATTTGAATCGAGGGGAATGGAGAGAGAGAGAGAGAGAGAGAGAGAGAGAGAGAGAGAGAGAGATAGAGAGAGGACAGCTGGTTGCGTGCTTTTAGATTGATATTGCAATATTATCTTTATCCATCAGCCTCCCTCAGCCTCTCTCTCTCTCTCTCTCTCTCTCTCTCTCTCTCTCTCTCTCTCTCTAGCTAAAGGTTAGACTGTTTATTTCAACCTGCTGTCTCAGTGCCCTTTTCTTTACTCATGTTTCCTTGTAGCTTTTAGATTTCCTGCTCCAATCAAGAAACGGCTTCGGCAGAAACCAAAGGTCGCCCACTGCTACTGAGCAGACAATTATACTATAGAACTATTATTCCTTTCTTCACAGGCAGGGGTAAGAGAAGTGAAGCGACAGAGGATGACAGTGCTATATAATGTGTGAGCTTTCACCAACAGACAACAGCTGTGTTTGACAATGCGTATAGCAAGCGTTTTTGTGTGTGTGTGTGTGTGTGTGTGTGTGTGTGTGTGTGTGTGTGTGTGTGTGTGTGTGTGTGTGTGTCATTGTTCCTGTCAGCAGTGATGTGACACACACAGGAGGAAGATGCTTGAAATGGAACATGCAGAGCCAGCCAGCTCTCAAAGCAATTACAGCAGATTGGGGACAAATTAAAACAGAGGCCTCGAGTGGACAGATATGTGTGTGTGTGTGTGTGTGTGTGTGTGTGTGTGTGTGTGTGTGTGTGTGTGAGTGAGAGAGAGAGAGCGAGAGAGAGAGAGAATGAGACACCCACTGATATTAGATCTGTTCAGGAAGACTTGACCCTCCCACACACGTTTTCCCAGGATGCACTGCTTTTTCATATTCTGCACCAAACCAGCGTGACACTGCGTTTCACCTTAGTAATGGCCAGCGCTCTAAACAAAAACGCAGCGACACCTTCCACATGAGACGCAGAGCCTGAAGGGTGAACCCGAAAACAGGTTGAGGATTAGTTTCCAAAGTCCATAAAAAAAGAGCTACATTTTGAGGAAAGGCCAAGAGAAAGAAGCAGAGCGAGTGAGCGAGTGAGAGAGAGAGAGAGAGAGAGAGAGAAGGAGAGAGAGAGAGAGCGAGAGCCACTGAAACTCTCATCTGTAGCCTAATCAGGTAAAAGCCACTTGAGAAACGCTCATGATGAAGGGCCGCCGACATCGCGAGCATCAATCAGGGCGGGTCAAGGCCAGCTGACACGGTTCATAACGGTGGACAAAAAAGCTGTCCACTCTTTTCTCCATCTTATTTTCATCAGCTTTAGCGTGTAAGAGTGGCGGAGTGATTTTCGAGGACTGGTTTATACTTTCCACCGAGTCAATCTGGGTGTTAAAACTCGAAGAAATAAACCTTCGGTGCATGTTTCTTCCACAGCTCCAGACGTCCATTCCTCAGAATGGTTGCTGGAAAATTCATAGTTTTCCATTCCGTATCATTCAATTACTGAATAATCTGCTGTAAAATGACTAGCTAAATAATTATATAATAGCTTAATAATGTAAATCACTGATGGTTTGGGGAAGTATGATGATTCTAGGTTTCGATTATAGTAGTGTCCTTCATTACTGCTAATTAGTTTGCTCTGTGTCTTTGCCAAATCTTACGTCTGTTAAAACAGGATTTCCGAGCCAATTTTTTCTTCTTTCTGTGTCTCTTGCCTTTTAGCACCTTCACTTTTTTTTTTTTTATCCCATTCCAACCTACACTTTTGAAGTTATTCTGACCGTTCCTGTCTCTCCGACAGTAACTGTTGTGTGCATCTGCCTGCGAGAAATATAAGCAAATTAGTCATTTAAACTGCTGTAACGCGGCCCGGGGTAAAGCTGTTACTGCTGATGAATGACTGAAAGCAGTTAATGCATCACGCTGCACCGTATACACTCTTATACCACAGCGCTGTGTAATACTTGATTCTGATTGGTTGACAGACGTTCTAAGGCGTGCGATTATTGTTCCGAAGTCTACAATCCCTTCAGCTCTTAAAAGCCATGCCAATATTTATTCTCGTTTTAGCACTGGCTCTGTCGCTTTCCCCTTTTTGACTGCGGGCTCTCCGCAGTTCGAGGTTTCTTGGTTTTGACAACAGCTGATTCCCCAGATGTCAACAATGATTGCCGTTTAGAACTATCCAGATTAAAGCAGCCAACTAGATGACACGTTTAAATTCTAAGCAACTCTTGTAAGAACAAGCTACGAGCACTCCACCATCCTCAGTCCCCACACACGTGATAGAGTAGCTGGCTCTTCTTCTTTCTGTTTGCAGACGTGACGTAACCACGCAAAGACGCGGTGACACCAAAGGCCACGACATCAAACTGACGTTTCCCACGAAATCCGACCCGACAGCTCAAATGATAAATTGTTATTATAAGCCTATCGATGTGAATCGGCACAAGATAAGGAGACCGTTTTGAACGCTGATTTTTTAAATTAATATTTATTTTTATGTACTATAATTGATTTTTGTTCATTTTTAACCGAAAAAAGGTCTACAGTACAGTACTGCAGCTTTAATAACCCAGTGTTTGAACATTATGTTATGTGCTTCATATTAGCGATGTGAGTCTCCCTGTGTCAGCAGATCGTGATACACAGCACATGATACATGATACCGTTAAACAAGTAATGTTTCAATTCACTTCAGTTCCGTACTGATTCATATGTCCTAGGTGTAACTTTTTTCACCGTCTTAATTTTTGTGTAAGAACTGACCTCTCTCTCTCTCTCTCTCTCTCTCTCTCTCTCTCTCTCTCGTTCACGTGATATTCGATGCCAGTATCAGAGATCTTCGGTTCCTGATCGCAGTTTGTAAAACGACGCATCTGTATCAGAGACAGCTGGATCGTTTTTTCCAATTTGTAAAGGGTTTTCTTTACTCGCCTACTTTGTAAATGTTCTATTGCTCAGAGTATATAAATTACGTACTTTTTTCCACCATAGATGATTTGGCTTCTTGTGTGCTACCAGAGACGGTATGAGTAGAGACAAGCTCTGTTTGGCTCTTACTAATAAAGAGCCAATCGTCGTGTTGGTAATGGTGTTAGCAGAAAAAAACTCTTGCCTATGTGATTTTTACCTGGAAGCACGAACTGACACATTTATTCAGGCCATATTTTTTTGTCTGATTTCAACAGTGATTTCAAACGTGTTTAAAACATCATACGGACAGCACAACTAAAGCTGTTTCGATAGAACACTGTATACAACTGCTACAATAAGATGATAACATTTAAACCTAGTAGAGCAGGTAAAAAAAAAAATACTTATGAAAAACATAGGAATATATATATATATATATATATATATATATATATATATATATATATATATATATATATATATATATATATATATATATGTACGTAAATCTTATTTTCCTATATTCTTTCACCAGATAATCTCATAATTTTCTCATTGGCTCGATAATCTCTCTCTCTCTCTCTCTTTTCTGAAAAAAAAAAAAAAGAAACTAAAAGGTTGAAACAAGTCAAATCTAAAAGCCAATTAAACCACTCTGTTGTGTAAGAACACAATAAGCTCACAGTCACAGACACATGGCTTTGAAACATGAACAGCTTACTGATCATTACATCCTTCTATTTAATTATTCAATAAATAAAACAACCTGGCTGATACTGACAAGGACGTAGCCAGAAAGAACATTAAACCCTTTTCAGTTTCACATTGTGTTCGGTACACGTTAAATACATTCAACCTACAACTGTCAGCACCTTTCATCCTGCTAGCGACGCAGCAGCTGATTCGGTTTCTCCAGTGCCATTGCCATTTACCGGCTAAGAATTCTGTCTGACTTCAGGTGTTACGGCGAGAAAAGAAAACTTATGAGGGCAAACTCTCTGTGCATTTTCCAAAACATAGAATAATAGCTCTCAAAATGAAGGAAACACCATGAGTCTATTTTAGATTAGACACTCTCCAGTACCCTAAACGTGCTTCAATTTTTCCCACTCTTACAGGTGTTATATTGAACCCTACAACAGTGTTTCCCTTTAAGAAAGGGTTCGAAGTAAGGGATTTATTTATTTATTTATTTTTAGGCTTGTACAATTTTCTTGCTATGTATGCTCCAAGTTATTAGCTCAATATGATTATATGAGTTGCAACAAGACAGTGAAAGTTGGCTAATTTCACGTTACTACCACTAACTAGTACAGTTAGCTAATAACACACGTTAAGTAATAACACACGATGGACCGTGCTGTTATAAGAAAATAATCTATGCTGAGGTGGTGTAATATGCCCCCAAAGTGTATTAATTTTGTATAGCATATATACCTCATACCACAGCGATTTGCCGATGATTACAATATGTAATTTATTAATGAACAATACATCATGCTTTTTAATGATTTATAGTTAGATTTCATGTTGTGGAACATCCGTGAGACAAGTTAGCTCCTGTTAGCACTTATGTTACAGCAACAATAAACAAAGTTTATTCCTCACCCGCATCTGTTGTCTCTCTCTCTCTCTCTCTCTCTCTCTCTCTCTCTCGCTCTCTTTCTCGTAAAAACCCAGAAAGCATAAACCCCTCTGTCCTGAAAACTTTACAAAGCACTGTGCCTATTACAAAGCACCGACACCCATAAGTGTTAAACACCTCCTAACAAAGAACATCACCACATCAACAATTATATGTTTTACGTTGTTAAACGACAACACTGTATTTCAATCTGTTTATTATTAAGAGTCTATTATTATGCAGAACGTCCACCATACAAGTTCCTGTGTATGAGCTGTTACTATAGTAACAATAACGTATTTGAAAGAGCGCATTAATATTGACCTATCGTTCATGTTACAGTCGGAACTACTGTCCGAGCCTTGCTGTTATACAAAACTACCTCACGCCCTGGTATAAAACAAACGAATTCATACATATCACAAGCGTACGAGAATTATGTGCAGCTCATCAAATTATTTCTGCAATTAATCCGGAGTTAAAAACTGGGCTAACTATCTATCTAACTAATGACGTAATGATCACTAGATACAGCTGAAATCAGCTGTGATGATCAGTTCTGAATGTTCAGCCAGTGTTATGGTTAGGGAAATTAAGCAGAGCCACCTAATTAAAGCGATAGTTCACCCCAAAATGAAAATTCTGTCATCAGTTACTCGCCCTCGTGTCGTTCCAGACACATAAGACTTTCGTTCATATTCGGAACACAAATTAAGACATTTTAATGAAACCTGGTCCCTCCATTTACAGTCCAAGTAACCAAAAGTTTCAAGCTCCAAAAAGTTCATAAAGGCATCATAAAAGAAATCCATGTGAGAACGTCCGCTCTCGCGATATAACGGGACCCGGAAGCGCTACACTGTTTACAGCAGAGGAAGAGGGACGCTGTACACAAACTGAGTCACGTAGAACAATCTTATAACAAATATGTCTGCAGATTTCGTTTTTTTTTGTCCGCTCTCTAGTCAACACAACACGTATGCGTCGTGGTTCTCTCGTGAATCAGTCAGTGATCTATGCGGAAGTGAAGATTAGATATTTTGTGAATAAAGACTTAATTTTTGTTTTTTTGCGCACACAAAGCATTTTTATCGCTTCATAAAATTGGGATTAAACCACTGGAGTCACTTGGATTACTTTTACGTTGCCTTTATGAACTTTTTGGAGCCTGAAAGTTTTGGTTACTTGGACTGTAAATCTGTCAGGTTTCATTAAAATGTCTTCATTTGTGTTCTGGAGATGAACAAAAGTCTTATGGGTTTGGAACGACACGAGGGCGAGTAATTGATGACAGAATTTTCATTTTTGGGTGAACTATCCCTTTAATAATTGGAGAAAAAAAAAAGGTTTTCACAAGGGTAAACAAGGGATGGTGACTGGTTCTAGCCTTGTAAAGTAGTTTGACTTGGAAGCAACGAATTGGAAACCCTGTTTAGAGTTTAGTTCTATATAGAACCAGTGAAGCAAAAACCAACTGAAGAACCTATTAGTGTGCAAGATTTAACCTTTTCTACGGTCAAAGGTTGACCGGCTTTAGATATACTGTGCTTGTTTTGGAGAGAAAGAGACCCTTAGTGGTTTGGCTGTGTCACTGCTGATATTTACAGACAAGGTCAGAGATGTGAGCACAGCTGGACCTGAGGAACATTAATAAAGCCAAACAGATTACGTTTAAAAACGAGCCGAATGAAACCTAGGGCGGAACAACAAAAACACTACCAGTGGGATTTGTGACAGTGTTGCTCTTGGGTTAAAAAAAAACAAAACAACAACTCTGTTTTAAAGCTAGTTTAAGAATCATTATTAAACATGTGTTATTCTACTATTCTGTGTCAGGGAATGAGAAGGAATAAGGACCACCTGAATGAGAAAAGTGGGTCTGTTACTGCATCTATATGTTCGTGAGAGTTTGTGAGTGATAAACAAAGCCTCTCTATCCTTCTAACCCTGACTGAGAGATTCTTTTAGCACAGATCTGATAGCTGTAATAATTTGGGTAACAGCGAGTCCACACTACAGACAAGCACGGAGTGACGGGCAGCACGGCACAAGGTCAGAAGATAGGACAAACCAGGATAGTATGGCGTGAGGGGTTATGTAAACACAGATGCACACGCAGCCTTGCATATGCACTGAAACACCGAATATCAAGCAACATTAATCGTATTATATAACTTCTATAATACATAAGCTCACTGGGAGGCTATGAACTAGCACTGCGTCGGGGGTTTATAATTAATCAAAAGCAGCTAATGCACTCGTATATTAAAAACACAGTATTTAATCCAGTATTAAATAAATATGCTTTAAAACCTAATACATAACAGCAAAAAAAAAACAACCCTGGTGCACGCTGGGAAATGTAGTGCCCTGGGAAGTAAGAGCAAAAGCGGTGTGCAGAGCAGGCCAGAGAAGGTGGGATGGTTTACCTCAGGTGCAGGCTTACTTTGATAAGCCGCACATAAGCTTGTATGTTTGTAATCAATATGGGGGATTAATTTGTATTAAAGGTGTGAAGACAGTGGAGCCGACGCCACAGCCTTTTATCTCGAGCCACTTGGATTACTGAAGCAAGAGATCTCGAGAGAGGGAGGAGGAGAACGTGAGGGAGGGAAGGGGCGAGACGCAGGCGGCGCATGCGCTGCGATCTTGAAGGTTATTTTCTCAAAGTCAAAGTTGGTGATTCTCCTTCAGGCTTTTCTGCCATTACATGGGCATAACCATCAGCCCATCAGAGGCCGCTTCACCGTTTTCCCCTGTGGAAAGTGTGGCAAAACACCCCCCCCCCCCACACACACACACACCTGCAATATGACAGTTAGACGCAAGGAAAGCTTTCCCATCCACACACACCTGCAGTGTGCTCCAAGACACCTGTCACACATGCAGACCCACTCACACCATCAAAAAAGAAAAAAAAACAAAAAAAAAAACAACAACTGCCAATCAATAAGGAGGTCGGGTCTTCACGCTGTGTGATGCCATCTCAAAATGACAAGCTGTCAAAACCGCAGGCAGGACGTGGAAATGCGCTCGGACTGTGAGCTCGTGTATGATGGGATGGAGTAGCGGGGAGGCTATGCAATGATGCACAGTGCACTACATGGTTCCTCAATTTATAGAGGAGACTTGGTTATCCAAAATAATAGCCTAACATATTAAAAATGGCTAAGATCTCAAACATGGCAACCTTATTGAATATCTGCACTGTAGCATTGATGCCTTCAGATTCAAGTGAAACCCATGAATGCCAATAACTGCAATAACTGCAACTAAACGTTTACAGTAACTGTGGTTCAGTCCTGCTCATCAGCTTGGAGGAATTTTAGCCCATTCCTCAGTACAGAACAGTTTCAACTCTGGGATGTTGGTGGGTTTCCTCACATGAACTGCCTGCTTCAGGTCCTTCCACAACATTTCTTTTGGATTAATAGAAATAAATGACCAAGTATAATATTTTTGTCTCATTTGTTTAATCGGTTTCTCTTTATCTACTTTTAGGAAAATATGAGTTTGTATGAAAATCTGATGACGTTTTAAGGTCACATTTATGCAGAATTAAAGGAAATCCTAAAGGGTTCACAAACATTCAAGCACCCTGTCGATGCTGTTATCCAGAAACACAAAGCAACACAAAGGATAAATAACCTGAAGTCCTAGAGTGGTCTAGTGCCTAAATGCATGAACAGTAGTTACAGTACGCTCAGAAATCTAAAAAATAATAATAATGCAAGTCAGTGCAGACAAATCAGCATTATTTCAGATACCGTCTAAACGAGGTAGGCTAAAGGTCACGGAGTAAGCTCTTTCCACCTCTGAGGAGCCAGAACTCTGATGCAGCATTCATTATTCATTTATCTTCAGTAAGCACTTTATCCTGGTCAGGTCACGCTGGATCCGGAGCCAATTCTGGGAACACTGGGTGTGAGGATGGGACGCCAGTCCATGGTAGGACACCACACACACACTCATTCACTGCTAAAGCCAATTTAGAGGAGCCAATCCACCTGACACGCATGTTTTTGGACCTAAAAGGACACGGGGGAGAACATGTGACACTTAACACAGACTTTAACCTGAGCTCAGGATCAAACCATTGACTGCAAGAACATATAATTAGCAGCCAAAAATGTACTTAATGATGGCTTAAGATGAAGATTTCTTTTGACTGTCCTCAGTTCCTGCGTTACCTGTTTGTCTGTGTCCTCCGCTTACATTCTCACCTGTGCCTTTATGTTTTATAATAGCTACCCACGTATATACTGTACATCAGTCCCGCTAGGATGTTGCGTTTGAGGAAATGAATGCACAATCAAGGAAACTCTGCAATATTAGCAAGAGCTTGGGATCTTTCAAAATTACCGAAGATTTTCCGCAGATTTGGGCCAAGGCGCGTCATGTGACGTCATCACAACGCACCATTTGACGTTCAGCCAAAGCCCCCTTCGATTCACGTGTGTGGAACACGAGTATGGCTAAAATGTCTCAATTACCAACAATTTTTTACTTGTTTCCTAGTCTAAGTTCCACTTTCCTACTGCTTCAAGTCGACCTCCATTTTCTTGTCCTTGCTATGTCTAGATCCTCACCTGTCGGTTTAAATTATGATTATGGATTAAACTTGTTTAACCTGACTTCCTGCTCTGTGATCTGACCTCTGCTATGGACATGGCCTGTGATTCTTGAAGCTCCAGATAAGACGCTTTGCAATTGCATTCAGACACCATGACTTCCATTCTGGAACCCGGTAGCAATCCCTGGCTTCCAAATAATGCATGTTTTGTAACTCAAAACTTATATTATGTGGTACATTTTCTCATCCACCGATGTCTTGTCTACTATTTGAATAATTCATTTGAAACGGCGCAGGCTGTACATCTGAGCAGCACGGTCAAAGTGAGTCCAAAGTCAAAAAGAATGCTGGAATGAAAAAGCGGGAAAAAAAAAAAAAACAAAAAAAAAAAGTGAAAAAGGCGAGGGAAAGAGGTAGTGATAATTCAGTGGCAGCAATCCCAAAGGACACGCGGTGCCAGCGGTGGAGGTACGAACAGGAGAACGGCCAGTTGAGGAGATAAGAGGAAACGAGTGCCAGATTAATCGTCTATACGGAGACACACCACGGATGTGTCCGAGACAGACACGGGTCCCTCAGGGAGCTCGGGAGACGCTAACGTTCAGGACGTTCACATTCAGAAAGCAAGGCTTCCGAATAATAACTCGCATCGAGCTGAAAATATGCATATTTTTAATAAAAAAAAGTCCACTGTGGCAGGCTCTTTTGTTTGAATAATTTGCTGTGGCGTGCCAGTGCAATCGATTTGACTTCTCTTTGGCTTTTTCATCTTTTCAATATATGTTCATGCAGACATTTCTTGTTTAGATGCTCTAAGAGCACAGAACGGCTTGCCATATACTACTTGGGTATTTACATCCCGCCAGAGTCAATCGCCATACCGCCAATTCATGTCTTCATGGAGTCATGGCACACTCATATGTTTTCATTAAAATCTAGCAAACATTAAAAGTACACTCATTTTATATAACGGTGAAAAGATATTCTGTTCTTTTTGGTGTCATGACCTTATAGACCATTAAAAAAAAAAAAAAAAAACTTACAGGCAGAAATATGGAAATCTTTACTCAAAGAGCAGAAGAAATATGCATAATGCTGCAAGTACAGAGTATGCAGCAGTTATCACTTATTGATTGTCACCTTAAGCACTTAAAAGTGCTCCTGAAATCAAAATTGGTGTTTCAGAGTTTTTGTACCCGCAGTGTTATCCACCAATACAACAGTATATCTACGTAAACAAAACCCATAATTTTGGAGATATTCTCTTAGAATAGAAGAAGAAGATAGAAGGTGTAGACATTTGTCTCCGCATATCCCAGCTTGTTAGGAGGTTGGGGTCAGAGCGCATGATACAGCACCCTGGAGCAGAGGGAGTTAAGGGCCCATCAGTGGCAGCTTGGACATAATGGGGCTCGAATCCTCAATCTTGTGATCAGTAACCCAGCGCTTTAACCACGAGCCACCACTGCCCAGACAGCTTGTGACTTCTGCGAAAACCAATTCCATTCTAGTCTTCATCAAATGAAATGCTCTACAGAACGTATGTCCTGCCCCCGGGGGCGGGTCTTACTCTCCAGAAGCAGCTCGTTAGCAGCAACCTCTTGCTTAAGATAAAAAATGCTTGGAGTTTATTCATGTTGAAGAGGGTGGAACTTGTGTGAGGTGGTGGAAATTTTACCATGCTGGGGCTTTTCAATGCCGGAATGTCTCGCTACCTCTGACTGATTGAGAACGCCACGATTCTGTCTTTATACACATCTCCATGAGTAAGGTATATCTGTTTTTTTTTGTTTTTTTTCTTCAAGTAACGTAATATTTCAAATTAACTGTAAGCCTGCTATCCCGATGCATCAGAAGACTCTCGGTAATGACCAATGGGATCTTTATCACCAACAGCAGTGCTGATGGTTGACCTTGGTTCAATTTCATGGGGATTTTAAATCTTTCTCTATGTAACAGTGTTAAACATCACATGATGTTCACCAGGCACTATTACCCTAAGATACTACAGAAAATATTTTGGAAATGTCAATTGTATTCCGTTATCTTCTGATGTAACCTTCACTTGGGAAGCCATATTATATTATTGACTTGCCAGAACTTCACTGAGCTATAAAGTCAGTTGGCATCATTAAGTCAGCCCAAAAAGTGTCATAACACAGCCTCATGTCTACAAAAGTCATTACATTTGACAAAAAGTGGACTTTATGTCTCTTAATGTCTACTGAATAAGCCTATAAATGTTTATCTCATAAATGCCTAATGTAGGTGGGTCATTCCATCTCAAGTGGTCCAATGCAAGCTGCTAAACTGCTTTTATTTTTCCTACTTTTTTTTTTTTTTGGAGTATGTATTGGCATTGACAGATTTTATTTTAATTTATTTTATTTTACTTGGTACGTCACGGAACACAACAAATTTTGGTTACACAGCTGTTTACGGAAACCTCAGTATCTCGGCTCAGGATGGTCCTAGCTCCTTGGAACGATAACTGATCTCTAGAGCACATTACAAGGTTCATGTACATATATAAACATTTTGCACATTCATGTTCCTTAGATTTAGAACTTAAGTCCAAATGTAATGCTCAAGATTGCTCACAGTTCCACTTTTAGGGTCAATTTATAATGGGAAGGGATCGGGTCTCAGTCTTAATTTTTTAAGGGGTACCTAGGTAAGTATAGTGTGCATGCAGAACATTTCAGGCTTGAGACATCTCTTTAATTAGCAAAACAAAGTCTAATAGCATGAACGAGCGACTCCCGACCGAAACATAAAAATAATATGAATACCTGAATTTGTTCTAATCTAGAAATGCATAAACAGCTCATAGCGACAAGGAAGCGCAAACTAGTTTCAACTAAAAATCAAGAAAGAAACACTTACCAGCTACTGTTCGCCCTGAGTGACTAATCGCTTTTGCTTAACCTACTGTACTCTCGATCTTTTCAGTCATCTTTATAACAAATTATACAGTGGACTTACCACCTTGTTTTTTTCCCCCCTTCAATGTACAATGTACATTTAAGCCTGAGAAGTGAGCTGTCACACAAATAATAGAGAAATGATGGCTCCTATCTACCCTTTGTCGTTGTGACAGCTTGCTTTTCAGGCTAACACTTGTTAAAAAAAAAATAAAAAAATAAAAAAAAGAAGGAAAGAAAGGAAGGAAGAAAAAAGGTTTTATATTCAGGAGTCCGTTCTTTCCCCTTTTTGACTGCAGGCTTGGTTTTCTGTGTGTTACGCACATTCCTGTCACATAGCCACTTTAATTCAACTGTTCAAACGCAAATCAAAGAGCCTGTTTGCCCGTGACCAAGCCTGTGGTGAAGCCGTTTGCTCTTCAAATACCTCCCCAACATGAAAGTCAGTGTGTGGTGTGTATGTGTGTGTGTGTGTGTGTGTGCGCATGTGTGTGTGTGTGTGTGTGTGTGTGTGTGTGTGTATGAGAGAGAGAGACAGAGAGAGAGAGAGAGAGAGAGAGAGAGAGAGAGACTGTCTGGGAAAAGCTACAGCCCACTATCTCCTCCTGTTGCCTTCAGTATATGAAAGCTTGGTTAAAATAAATAAATAAATCCTTCTATCCTCACAGTTTCTAACAAAGCAGAGCTATCTTGGGTCACTCCCTGGACACTTGGACAAGAGGTCAACGCAGGGAGCGAGGTCTGGTTAGAGAGGTCAGGCTCAGGTTCTTTCATGACGACCATATCTCGTATCTCTCTTGCCATTACACACACCTGTGTGTTTCTTTGCTGTTGCTTCTCGTTCACATGCCGCATATACCCGTTGTTATTATCCAAGGTCGTACAAGGTGCCAACAACAAATCCTGTCAGATTGCAGAGGAGCATGTTCTTAAAAGCCCCTTTTGCACAAAATAACCACCTTCAATTGTAGCCTGCAGGCAAGCAAAACAACAAGATGACAAAAGTAGTGAATCATTCCTAACCACATCTATAAACAGAACATGCCAAAAAAAAAAAAAAAAAATTCAAAAAGTTTAAGGAAAATAGCTCTGTCAATTCTCTCTCTCTCTCTCTGTCTCTCTCAAATATACAGACATGGCGAACAGAGGGATGCACATCTTAACGCATCTTCTTTATGCGTCTTTTCTTTAGTGGTTGGGTAAAAAAAATGTCAATTTCCTGCCCTTGTCTTCCTCTTCCATAGGAACGAGGAAAGGAGAGGAGCAGATGCTACGTGAACAAGCAGTTTGAGCGCAGGAGCCATTTTGGTCCTCGTCAAGAGTGCCGCGCAGCTATTAACAGCAAGAGCCTGAAAGCCTGACACGTCCTTCCTTAGACACACGTGCATTGTCCCGAACAGTCAACTTAATGAGGGATTGTGCTGGATGCGGCTAGGCTGCCGCTGAAAAGGCGCAAAAAAGTGTACACCAAAAAGCTTCCAAAAGAAAGAAAAAAGAAAAAAAAATCGAACCACAAACACGGAGCTACGGAAATCGGAATTCAAATTACGGATAAAAAGCTACGAAACGAGGACTACGGAACATTTCTAAATTATACTAATCTCAGCTACTTTAAACTATTACTAAGCCAATACTCCGTGAGCAAGTGAACACAAACTGGGGTTTTTATACACACACACACACACACAAATGCAAAATCAATAACACCTGAAACTAATGATTGCATTAAACGGAGAACCAATAAGAAACAAGGAGGCGGGGACAGAGACATGACGCAACACAATAACAAAAGCGTACATGGCACAGGTAAACAAAACGTGAGTCCTTCTGAATGGAGCTGGAATGCACTCCGTGGAATGCGGAAGTAGGCTACTCCGTTCGCCGTGAGAGAGGGAACCTAACACTAGTGTCTTTTTTGCTATGTAGGCCTTCAATTCATGAATGCACAGATCACAGTTCCATTATCGCACGTTGTTGCCATATGGCAACAATTACATATTACCATTTAATAAAATACTCCAAATATATAAACGTGTTTAAATGACAAAAAAATAAATGTTAACTTCGAAGACAGTTTTGCTTGACTATTGAAAAATGAATCAAATTTTGAGAGCCCTCCGAGGATGACCGTCACCATGCCATGTGATTGCAGAAAAGGAAGTGCAAACAGAACTTCCTGGTCAACTGACATGGCTTTTTTTATGTCATGTCAAAGTTAAAGCCCCCCCTCTTTTCCTGTTACAAAACTATCATTTTCCTGTCTATTATTGCCTATCAAAAAATTGGAGATAAGTTAATTATTGCCATATGGCAACACCATGCAGTAAAGGGTTAATCATTTGATAGCAGGAAGTATATTAAGTAGAGAAGTGAGAGCTATCGAGTTTATAATGGTTGTACTAGCTTTAGCAAGTTCAATAATTGTTTAAAACTCTTTTTTTATTTTAATTTGAATTATTTGCCTTTCATGACAAATTTCAGATGCAAATTTTCAGGTCCGGAACTCAATCAAACTCAATCAGCACAGCTAATGTGAGGGTGTGAAAGGGCGACGGTGGCGGTGAGGGCGTGGTCAAGCGAATGAAGGCTATGAATGGGAGGAGTAGCTGCAGAGAAAGAGCAGGTAACGTGTGAGTGGTTACTCCTCTATGTGGTTAAGTATGATGTGTATTTACTGTACACTGTACTGTAGATGCCACAGCCATCCGAGGGAATAAAATTGGTTGTACCGATCTCTGGGTGGGAGGGACGGCATTTCTATCTCTATCCTGTCAATCACAGCGACACTAGTCAATCATGGGCATTTGTGAGCTCCTATGTATGTAGAAGAGGGCAGATAGCACTTTCCTCCTAGTGTGTTACATTGCACTGTGACGCATATATGAGCAGCAGTTCGAAAAGATGACGTTGGCTTGCTTCTCAGGGGAGTCTTTTTCATCCAAAAGAGAGGGAGCTGATGGCAGAAAGTGGACAGTGATCTTGACCGATGACAAAGGAAGCATCGTGTACGCCTTTTCATGTAGTTTTCTTTAGAAAAGTTGAGTTTGCTAAACACAGCGCTGCAAAGCTCTTCAAAATAAAAATTATCAGTAAAAAATAATAAAAACGATTGCATCGCTCTCTCCAAAGCCTGCCTCCTGCTTCCTTGTTCCCCTCGCTGTGCCTTAATACCCATCTTGCTCCAGTGTCTGAATGTAATTAGACAGGTACAAACCAGTTATTATCCAGTGCAAACGTTAGGAGGAAAAAAAAATGGAAGAAAAATGGCAGAGACATATAAGCATTCTGTATGCATTATGCACTGGACTGCATTAGATGGAGAATGCATTAGTGCCTTTTATTATTATAATGTATCATGTAAAAACGCAGCCATTTTCAGTCAAACAATCAAACGAATCGGGAAAGATGCAGTATGTCCAGTATCTTTGTTTGGGTCACGTGATAATGAGATTGCGCTGAGGATTTGCAGGACTTCATAATAGACCAAAAAGGTAGAAAATTAAAAAATATATATATAAAAAATTTAAAGGAGGGGAAGCATTTGTTATTATCTGTCATCTGTAATGATTTTCAAAGCTGTAGCCAGATTTAATCGAGAGGGATGACACCAGAGGCTAGTTGGTGAAAACAGACTTAAAAATGAGACTTGTGTAGTTTTCGAGCTTGCGTGTTGAGAAGTGCATTGCCTTTGGCACGAGGGTTCGTCAGCATGTTTATCTGCTTGGTGCTTTTAATATAGGAGAATGAGCATAATGCGCAGCTGGGTGTGTGCGGTGTATGTGATTAGGGTGTGGGTAGGAGGCAAGGCAAAAGAGAGAGAAGCAAATGGGAGAGGGACGCTCACACTGGAGGTGGAGAGAGGTGTAATGGCTTTTGCTGCAGGTGGTAACAGATGGTTGCTAATGGATGTTCATAGATCTGAATGACGTGGGCTAAGAGTGTGTTTGTGTAAGAGAGAGAGAGCGAGAGCGAGAGCGAGAGCGAGAGAGAGAGAGAACAAGAAAGAGTATCAGTTCGAGCAATATAGAAGCACTGTAGGAAAAGCAGGAAGGAAGAAGAGTGTATGTATTAGTAGTAAAGGTGAGAGATAAGGGCTACTGATGCCGGAACATCTGAACCAAGAAACTGACATTCCCCTGTTTTTGCATCACTGAGGTAATAAAAGTAAAATAAAAGTTTAAAGCCACATACAACCACAGCCACAGTAGCAAGTATTAATTCATTTTCACATGTTATATCTAATGGAACAAACTATATGTCAACAATTTTATTTGTCTTCCTGAAGCAGCAGCAAGCCCAATCGTTTCGATTTTAACAGAAGCGAGAACAGTGTAAATTGTGTTGATGAAAAAAAGATACCATTTCGGAAAAATGTTCGCAAACTTTTTCCCCACTGCAGAGCTTTAAGTTCAAACACACATGAAACAATCTGACATTCCATTTAAAAAACAGAATTCAAACTTAGAAAAGTATTGCATTTGCAGTTACTGCAGCTGTCGTCAGTTCCTGCATGTTCTTGGGGAGTTTTGCTTTCAGTTTTACCTCTAATGCATGCTCAGTTAGATCCAGGTCCCATGATTGACATGATTTAATTTCTTTGCCTTAAAAAAAAAAAGTATTGTGTTGCTTTCGAAGTATGCTTCCTGCCATTGTTCACTTTGAAGTGCTGTCTGATGAGTTTTGAAGCATTTGGCTGGATGTGAGCAGATAATATGGCCTTATACACTTATATATGTGTATATAAGTGTATATATATATGTGTAATATGGCCTCATCCTGCTGCTTTTGTCACCAGTCACGTCAGTAAATACTCAATAAAGGGAACCAGCCATACATGCCTACATCATAAGATGAGGTGATATTCTTCAGAGCATGAACGGTTCCTTCCCTTCTCCATACACTTCTCTTCCCATCATTCTGGTACAAGTTGATCATTGTCTCATCTGTCAATAGGATGTTGTTCCAGAACTGTACAGGCTTTTTTTATTTTATTTTATTTTTAAAAAAAAAGATGTTTTGGCAAATTCTAATGTGGTCTTCACGTTTTTGAGCAGCAACAGATTCCAAATGCAAACGGCACACTTGTAATCAACTCCAGACCTATTATCTGCTTACTTGTAAATGAAATAAAGAGGGAATAACACACACCTGACCATGGAACAGCCAACTGTCCAATTACTTTTGGTCACAATTACAATTATTTAAAAGGGGGGACCACACATATATAGTGCAGTAATTCCTACACTCTTCACCCAATACGGAGGTAAATATGCTCAAACTGAAGTTGAAAGTCTGTATTTTGAGGTCATATTTATTGCTTAATTTCATATATAACTTCTTTTTTTCTTTTTAACTTTTCTTTTTTTCTGCGTTGTATGTGTGCCGTTTGTATGTTTGCTGAGTTTGTTTTCTGTTTCATTGTTATAAGCGGCAGGTTTTCTCAGGCCTTGAGCCACCATGCGTGATGTAAGACACACCATGTGTGTCCTCCTGCTTGCTCTGGACTATGGACAATTTGGAAATGCCAAGTCAGCCTTCAACACATGCCTTTGGACTTGGGGAGGAAACCCCCAAAGCATGGAGAGAACATGCAAAATCCGTGCACACAGAGTGGAGGCGGGTTTTGAAGCCCTACCCCCGGAGGTGTGAGGCAAATGTGCTAACCACGAAGCCAATGTGCCCCCCCATTATTATGATTACGATTACAATTATTTGTCATTGTCCAAATATCAGGGGACCTGACTATAGTCAATTTAACAACAGTTGGGTCCATAAGTATTTGTGAATTTGACAGTGACACAATTTAAATAATTTTGCCTCTGCACACCACCACAATGGATTTGAAATGAAGCATTCAATATGTGATTAAAGTGTAGGCTTTTAGCTTTAATTCACTGGGTTTAACAAAAATATTGCATAAAAAGTTTAGTAATTACAGCCATTTATATACAGAGTGCCTCCATTTTCAGAGGCTCAACAGTACTTGGACAATTGACTGATGAGCAGTTTCATGGAGAGGTAGGGCCTGTTTTCTCGTTATTTGCTTCATTTCAAATCCATCGTGGAGGTGTACAGAGAATTGTGAGAATTATGTCCCTGTCCAAACACTTATGGACCAGACTGTATTATTTGGTCTTGGCAAATTCACACAGCTCTCCCTTATCATATGACAGCCATCAACGCGATCTTTTCTGTTGTGCAACCTGGAAGCCCTATATTACTGGGTTTTTTTTTTTTTTTTTTAGAGAAATTATGCACAGCAAGTGGCAGATGAAAAATATGCTTGATGTGAGAGTCTTCAAAGCAGAGTAACTGCCATGCTTAGTACACCTGGTGTAAGGTGTGAACCTTTGGCATCAATGTCCCCCCCCACCCCCCCACCCCCCCCCAACAGACAGAAGTGCTATGGCTAACTTCTTGGTCACGTGAAGAATTGTTTTGGGCAACCAGAACTGCAAGGCATCTAAAATAGGATTACCCTATTTTGAAACATTTCAGTCGTGGTTAAACGTGAACCAGTTAATGTGAACATCTCTCCCAAAAACAAAATCAAAGCACACTGACATTCCATGTTACGTAAACTGGACGGACAGAAGTATCACAATCTGTTGAAAGCTATACTGTATCTCGATTTCTTTTCGGTACCTATAACGAGAATGTGCTACATCCTTGAAAACAAACCAAGCTAAGCTTCACAACAACAGCCCACTGCATCTCAAATAATACTGACTACATTTCTAAATAATTCAGCGTTGAGGTTACAGGCATGACATTTCTGACCACTGTTGAATTCTTTTAATACATCGATGATGATTATACTCAATAACCGGTAACCTATATACTGGTAGAAAACCTCTGCAATAAAATGGTCGGCTTTAACTCGGCTGATTTCACAAATGAGAGTAATTCTCTTTCTTCTGCCTGATTGTTGAATGGTCCTCGTAGGGATGTGTGCTATTTTAGTCCAAGGAGAGTGCGGCCTAATTCTCCACCGCCCAGCCCTGCTCGTCTGGGAACTGCGAACGCTATAACTGCTTCAGCACAGGCCTGCAGGAAATTGAAAACTAAATTGCTTTCTTAGATTTGTCTGCTCCTTTTTCTTAGGCGCTGGAGCAGGGGGAGGCAGAAATGTGTTGCTTTTGTTATCCATACAAAAGTAACACATGAAAAGGACATGGAGGTCGGGTGGGTAAACTGTACTGAGCACAAAACAGGTGCTACGTGAGGGTAAGTTTAAAAACTAGAGACATGTTAAAGCAGTTTCGGAGTGTGTGTGTGTGTGTGTGTGTGTGTTTGAGAGAGAGAGAGTGATGATGATGGTGATGATGATGAGCTTGTGTCTACCTTCATGTACATAAGCTGAGGTTTTCTGTGTGCCCAGCAGTCGTAAAGAGGCATCTTTTTCTATACCTCTCTCCCTCTCCCTCTTCATCCATCTGCTTGCTGTACTTCTACTGCATTACGTAAACCCTATTCTACATCACCAGGCTTTGGCACACTTCAACCCAATTAGCAGAGAAGAGAGCACACGGCCTCTACAAAGCCATAGACATTACTTCAATTTGCTGCAATGCTGCAGAACACAGCTCCCCTTTGTGGAGTAAAATGAGTCTGTACTTGACTGTTTATGACCCTATTAGCGTCGGGCGATCACAGACATTGTGATTGTTTCAATTATGTTGCTCTGCCATGTTTATTTGCTTAGAAATGAATTCGGAACACACAATGTACTCCAGGCTCCCAGGGCTTGACTGGAGGTTAAGGGAGAAGCAAAGTTGGGGTCTAAAGCGGAATGATGATGTTGGACAACACCTCAAAGGTCCATTAAGGGGGCCATGTGGGGAAACATGCTAATCTAATGTCTGTTTCCTAGATCAGTTATTTGCTCCAAGTGCTCTTTATGGTGATGTGTTTGGGATTCTGCAGATTGGACTAGGAACTGCGGAGGGGAAAACAGACAGCTGTGATGTCGTCTTTAAACTCCAGCTAAGCATTTAACTTCACTTAATGTGTAAAAGCCATTTAATGAAATAAAACAGTCTTCGAAGACACAGGCACATCTATGTCCACTGCTCCGGGTTTACAATGGCTACAGATGTTAGTTGTATTTAGTTCAGTGCTTTTTATAACGGTCTCTGCTACATGACCCCTTTAATGTGTTCTAGTTTCAGGTCTCACTGAATAAAAAAAAAAAACTTTGCTGTTTTTAGCAGAACCAAGATCAGGGCTTGTACAGGGTGTCTAGCACTTCTCATATGGCAAAATGCGTTTCCCATCAACGGAAAAGACAAGAAATACAATACACAAACTGTATTGTGTTATTAGTGACATGCAGAAAATGTTACACACTGAAAAGCAGAGCCCTCTTTGCATTCCACTTACAGCGCTTTATAAGTGTAAACCAATCAGAGTGCTATTGCGTTTGGAAGAATTAAATGATGGCTTTTCGTGTCAATGTGTTGCAGTCGTGCCACACTGAAATGCAATCACTGTCCAATCACAGCCTTAACGCATACTCAGGAGCATGTCTGTAATTGGAAAAGAGTCTGTAGGTGTCATTTTCCATAGAAAGAAGAGGTTTTTTAAAAGCAGTACATACATTTCTAACTGTAAGGCTTTGAATACCATTATATCCTGAAAGCAATTAAACCTGCAAGCTAGCTACAAAATAACATTACACTAGCTATCAGTCTGTAGATGTTGAATTGTTTCTTGCAGATCTTGCAATGTGGGCAGTGTGTTCCATCTTCGCTGTAACTTAAATGTTTTAGCCAATTTAAGTTAAACTGGTATCCGGGATAAAGGTATAAGGTTAGTGGGCAGGTAAAATAAAACATATTTGCTTTTAGGCTTCATGTTACCAAGTGTTACCAAGTCCAGGGTTAAAAACGTATGCACTTTCCTGTTGTTTACTCAAGCTGACCATCACACCCACATGTTTTTGAACATCCCATTCCAGATTAAGTCCTCCTTTGCTGTTATAATAACCTCCACTCTTCTGGGAAGGTTTTCCACTAGATTTTAGAGCGTGGCTGTGGGGATTTGTGCTCATTCAGCCATAAGAGCATTAGTGAGGTCAGGCACTGATGTTGGGTGAGGAGGCCTGGGGTGCAGTCAGTGTTCCAGTTCATCCCTAATCAGTGAGAAATTCTTCCACTCCAGCCTTGGCAAACCATGTCTTCATGGAGCTCGCTTTGTACACAGGGCCCTTGTCATGCTGGAACATGTTTTTGAGGGGAAATTGTAATGCTACAGCATACAAAGACATTCTATACAATTGTGTGCTTCCAACTTTGTGGTAACAGTTTGGGGAAGATTCACACATGAGCGTGATGGTCAGGCGTCTACAAACTTCTGGCCTTATAGTGTATATGTCTCCATGTAAAGACTTAATGTGGGATTCCTCTGGGCAGCAAATACACAGAATTCGTTAGATATTGGGCACGGATTATAGCCAAAGACTAGCCAAAGATATGACATGGATATGATTCTCTGATATTTCTGACAAATTGTTTATGTGCAGGGTGATGTACAGCAGGGTCTCTACAAAGTTAAATTCAATACTTTTTAAGACTGTTTCAAGCCTGTATGTGAGCTAGTAGTGATATTCCAAATATAATTTTAAACACTTTAAAATAACTGACACAAGCAAAAAAAAAAAGTCTATGTGTCAGACTACTCAAGTGTGACTTGATGTATTTCTTCTGTACTATTTTGCCAGCAGGCAGGTAATGTCAGTTTGACAAATGGGTGATGGGGGTGGGGGGTGTCTCCACCAGCTACCTAGTTCAGTAGTCAGGGCATTTTAAGGGCTGTCTCAATCGAAAAAATCCTTCCAGTGACTGGAACGTTCAGTCCCTTAAAAAAATCCCACAATGCACCGCGAAATCCAGGGAGCATCGAAGCGCACTATGTTCCCTTACCGGAAATGAAATCATGTTTTTTGAAGCCTCTCAGCTCGAAAAAAATGGTGGATGAACTCTCAGCCAACTTCCGGCTACAAATGTAAGTAGCTTGTTATTCTTCTTGTGGCTCTCAAATGATTACTTACGTTAGTGATTTAACTTTATTTGACGTTCTATATGCAGTTGGAGTCTAACGACTTTTAAGCGTTTAATGAATTTTTTTTTTTTTTTTAATCCACTAGCTAGCCTACGATCCTGCTTGACATATTGTGACAGAAATGCATGTGATTAAGCTAACAAATTTATACGACACATAAAACGTAAATATCTTTGGTGACGTTTTACAACGCGAGTGTCCCAATGTGTAGTGAGCCAGGATCCTTACCAGTGCCTGAACTCATGTACACGATATACTGATTCACAACCTGGGGAGCTGATTGAGACATACCCATCCTCCTGCCTCATCTGAGTGACGTAATGCATTCGAAAGAGATTAAATAAGAAAAAATTCAAACAGCAAATTAAAATGGCCTAAAAATAAAGATCATTTAAATTCAACGCTGATAACATGCACTTTCTCATGGATTAAAACTTTTTAAGGACTTATGGACAAGTAGGTTAATATAATAATGTATCCACAAGTAAAGACACACACACACACACACACACACACTTCCCTCATTTTTTATAGTCTGTGACTTTGTGGTTCCCCAGTTCCCAAGCGAGTCCTCCCCTGCCTCACTGCCCTGGTTTAATTGGACAAGTCCCCTGATCTCCAGAATGGCTAAATTTAGCCAGACACACTTACCTACCCTGAAAATAAACACACAATTAATCACAGTTTCAGCTCTCTCTCACTAAGAAGAGGTGAATTTCTCGTCAGCTGGACACTTCAAGCGTTGCGAACCATTTCAGCGTGGTGTATGTGTGTGCCTGCATATGTATTTGTACATGTGTATATGACGATCTTATCATTATCTTCAAGTACTGTTGGTGTGTCACGTCCATTACATGGTACATCAACAGCTTAGAACTGACAACAGTAGACAGCAGTCTGTATGCCAGACTGGTTTTCATGGTGACAGAGAGCGAGAACAAAAGCAAATGAAACAGACAGTTGAAAAGGAGGGGGGAAAAAACCCAACACACAGAAAGAAAGGGGTTTGATTTACTTTGTCATGTACACTTTCTCTGGCCTCACATACTATAGTAAGCACCCTGTGCCATTCACTACCCATTACTACAACCAGAAACACAGGCCAGTCATACACAATATCTATTAACATTATTATTATTATCATTTTCAATGCTGCTAATTAAGGTCAAAACTTGCAGATATTCCTATCCTTGTGGGGACATTTGGTCCCACCAAGACATACAAGCACTCCCCAACAATTTATTTATAACATTCATATTTGTTTGGCTTGAAATGAAACCTATCACCTTGTCCTAATCTTCGTAGCTTTTCGTACGAGATGATTCATAAAAATTGCTACATTCAGCCACTTCATTCCATGACATGAGAGCCAAACTCTGAGGCTGCATTCACAAGGACACATCAGTGTCTGTCAAAAACACATCTGTCGCATTTGATTTCAATGGGAATGATGCACTATATGGCCAGAAGTTTGTGGACACCTGACCCTCACACCCACATGCGCTTGTTGAACGTCCAGATTCCAGAGTTCGTCCCCCGTTGCTATTATAATAACCTCCACTCTTCTGAGAAGGATTTCCACTAGATTTGGAGCGTGGCTGTGGGGATTTGTGCTCATTCAGCCACAAGAGCATTAGTGAGATCACGCACTGATGTCGGGCGAGGACGCCTGGTGTGTAGTCGGTGTTCCAGGTCAACCTACAGGTGGATTGTGGGACTGAGATGCAGGCCACTCAAGTTCTTTCACTCCAACCTTGGCAAACCACGTCTTCATGGAGCTGGCTTTGTGCACAGGGGTACTGCTGGAACATGTTTGGGCCTCTTAGTTCCAGTGAAGGGAAATCTTAATGCTACAGCATACAAAGACATTCAAGACAATTGTGTGCGTCCAACTTTGTGGCAACAATCTGGGGAAGACATTTGGCCGCAAACACAACAACATGCACCAACGCACGCCAATGCATTCAAATTCCAGTTGAATTCATCAGTTGAGAAAGATCACATGGCCATCCAACAGCTAATAGGAGACAGTCTGGGTGAGGCTTTAGTCATTTGTGCTGATGCTGAGGAAAAAGAAGGAGATACTAATCACAGTTGTCAGTTCATATCTACAGCTAGCGCTAAAAATCTATAAGGGCAGCTCACAGCGAGCCTTCGCTTGGCAAAATGTGAGCATGTACACAGGTCTACCTTATATTTCATATAAAATCGATCTCTGCCTGTAAAAAAAAACAAACACACACACACACACACACAAACATAGCCACTCAATGAAACAGGCTGTTAAGACAATATGTGGCAACCATTTAATGGATGGACACCACAACGGGTGAGTTTCAGCTTCACCCTGAAACGTAGCTATCATGTATGACGGATATGACATGTTTTCCAATCCAATCCACTGATGTATTTTATAATTGATTTTCATAATCGATCTTACACATGAACACAAGACAAAACATGTCTTACAACACGCCACTATCATGACTCTAATGTTTCGCAACACATGACTCTAGAAGAATAGTTTATGGTGTACCTAAGATTAGTATGGTGTACTGCAATAATGAGGTGACTGCTGGAGTCTGTGAGAGAAAGGATGGCTGTAACGCCTCGACCCGGGTCGGTTATTATGAGAATTTCAGTATCAGGTATCCGCCAATACTCAGAGCTCAGATACTGATATCACATTTAAATTTTAAAATGGGATCGAGGCGTTACAGCCATCCTTTCTCTCACAGACTCCAGCAGTCAGCTCATTATTGCAGTACACCATACTAATCTTAGGTACACCATAAACTATTCTTCTAGAGTCATGTGTTGTTTAAAGTGGATCAGTGCACCCAGGCAGTTTGTAAAAAATATGCCATGTGTAACAAATGTTTTAGGACAACACCACTCTTCATTCTGTCAGAGACATGACAGCGATACCACTTCTCTAGAAAAAAAAAAAAAAAAACAGCACACAGGAAGCAAGCACTGGGGAAACACACACGACACAGAGAGATAGAGAGAGAGAGAGAGAGAGAGAGAGAGAGAGAGAGGACAGGATGGGAAGGTCTGGAAAAAATACAGCCCTCTCCAGGCTCTCTTCTACGGGAACAAATTGGAAACTCTACGCAAAAATAGATTTTATAGACTGTATCAGGGTATGGTGTGAAAGTGAGTACAAGAAAGGAGAAAAAGAAAAGAGTTCAAAAATACTTCTAATCGGAGTATGACGTACCAATATGGTGGTATAATGTGATCATCTGTAGTAGCAAGCAAATATCAGAGAACTGTTTTAATGGAGTACTGAAGACTAATCCTGTGTTCACACCAGCGAGCAACAAAGCAACATGTGACCATTCGGTTTCTATGTACATGTGCCACTAAGAGCCACAATTTCATCAGCAGGCGAGAATGTGACAACATGCCAAGTCACATTTGAACTGATATTTTCTCAATTCTATGCAAATTATGCGGTTATTATGCTGTAAAGTGACAAATCCAAACAACTGGCTCAAATGATTCCTCAGACCAATCCTGTGGAGCATGTGTTCACCTCTCATAACTTTAGTTCCTACCTGCAATTACTATTTGACACGCAAAAATTGGAAAAACTCATTAATAAAAACCCATTAAATCAGTTAAATACAGAAAATAATAAGAAAAATTAAGAAAAATTCCAACGATGTAACGTAAATAAAAACAACCACTTTTCATACTGATTGATTTATTATTAAATTTGTGTTTAACTAGTTTAGCTTCAGAAGGTAAATGTAGCTCCTACTGTTTCTCATTCTGAAAAAAATGAACAAGCAAAAAACTGGACAGGCCACGCCCACAAGCGAGAACAGTAGTGGTCGCTACACACCCACAAGACATGAACTACACTGTGTCCTGAAAGTCTCCATACATAGGGCAATTTAACCCTCTTCAGCAAAACAGTTTTTAGCTAGTCTTGCTTAGTTTATATATATATATATATATATATATATATATATATATATATATATATATATATATATATATATATATATATATATATACAGTACTGTGCAAGAGTTTTAGGCACCCTATTTTTATTTAGTACAAACTTTGTTATAGATTTTTTCATCTTATGACTTCTACATTATCAAGTCAGTACAAAAACATTTTAGATTCCCAAACATTAGCTTTCTAGCACAAAATTAAATGCTACAGAAAAATGTTTATGTCATTAAAGAAAGCAGCATATTACGTATATTACCACTTTTATATTATATTACCACATATTACCACTTTTCAGACAAAAAACACAATGAAGGCTGCTGGGTTTTGCTGCAAAAATAAGAAATAAGTGCGAAAGTTAAAGTCTCCAGAAGAACTGTGGCTGGTTCTGCAAGATGCTCAATAAAACTTACCAGCTCATTTCCTTATAAAAGTGCACACATTGTACCGGAGACTACTATTTTTTTTGTTTTTTTTTTTTTGTTTTTTTTTGGCACACCAAATATTGACTTTGTTTCATTTACTACTGTTTACGTTTTTTTTTTTTTTTTTTTATGTAGATAGAAACATTTAATTTCATTATTTTGAAGGCATCTTTGCCCTACAGCATTTCTTTGCATGCGCCTAAAACTTTTGCCCAGTACTGTATTTTTTCAGATAGTCTTAAGAATGCCTTTGACAAAAGAAGAACATATTGAAATCATTCTCATGGCTGGATCAGGAAGCTGTCATAAGGTTGTCATGGACTTTAACAGGAAACATGGCAAACACATCACACACCACACTGCTGCCAAACTTATTAACAAATTCAAAAGACTGGAAGTGTTGTGGACCAACCGAGGAGTGGACGTCCACGAACATCCACTGACGAAGGCACAACCGACGTGGTGCTGGCAAACATAGTCCCTTATGTATGGAGACTTCTGTGTAGCGTACGCAGGGTAAGATTGAACCGCTTATCAAATCCTTTTGAAAAAATATTTGATTTATTTTTTTTACACATGATGATATTAGGTTGTGCAGTGATTATACAGTGAACTGAAAACTAGTAAAGGGTCAGTTAAGATGCACTTGCTCTCCAATCCACCCTTGGTTTCCACATGCTGTTAACATTTTGCTCAACAAGTGACATATTCCTCTAACCTGCATCTACATTTAAATTGTATGCCACTTTCAATTCCAAGCAAATCGGTTCCTTGCTTATGCTGAGTGTCATACTATAGATTACTCTGTTTCTATTAGTTTCTAAACAGCCCCTGTTTTAACTGATTTGCTGGCTGTTCTTGTTGTTGTTGTTTTTTGCTTTGTGTAAAAGAGTCGATATTATACAGCTCATGTGCTTTTATTAAAAAGCGCAGGGAACAGCTCACCCCATCACTCCTCATCACCTGCTGTCATTGCTACCCACTCAGTGCTCTTTTACGCTCTCTCCCTCATTCCACCATCTCTCGCTTTCTCTCTCTCTCTCATTTCCCTCGTGCTGCTCATTTTGAAATCAATGAATTTCAGAACTTCATTTCCTCGCATTTCCCATGTGCCTAAAGCGTCGTTCTCAGCCGACCACGTTCTCAGTCTCTCTATCTCATTCTCTCCTTCTCTCTCATGACATCGCTCGGGTCATGGTTACGTCTCGCCAGTAGCACAGCACTGACCTCAATGCACCCGTCTTGTCCAGAGATGTCTGAAACACTCTGAAGCACAGACAGATCGATGTTTAACACACACCACTGCCCGTGCTCTAGACACCTGAGCTAGTCTTAAAATATACTCTGGAAAAAGTCACATCCGATTTGCAGAATTTAAAGATTAACCTCGGGTGAAAGCATAAGGTATATTTCCATCAGATAGTAGTTTAGCAGGAACCTAAATAGTTTCAAACCCTGTGAAAACGTTTCTAAAATGACTGACATTATCCCGAAATTTCTGTCCTCGTTTTACTTAATTTACTGAAGCGTGCCAGTATTTTGACAACTCCGAGAACCAGACATTGTCAAAAGGAACCTGCACTTTTGTGTAACCTTCTAACTTTGTATAGTAATAGATATTTGTAAAAAAAAATAATAAAAAAATAAAAAAAAAATAAAAAAATTTGGTTCCTTCCTTTCTCTCATTCTCAAATAAAACATCACCTCCAGTAATGCCCTGCTTACCAAATAATCGCATATGTACAGACAGGTCCAAAAAATCTGAAAATGCTTCTGTTTTTCCTTCTTTTCTAATTGAATTGACTTTTCAAAATGATATTATCAGCAATAACCTGAGTGAAAAGTACAATCTTAGAAATATTTACTTGAATTTCAGAATTTCTGAGCATTAGGCATGTCCTCCTTTTTAATATCGGTGTGTACTTTAGCTTGCATGGACTGAACAAGTTTGGTCTTCTGAACTTCTGAACTTGAATGGAAGAGCTAATGCTCACAGGAACTCAGATCTTTTGTACAATGGAGTTAGCGTGCTCAATATCACAAATTTGTTTAAATTATAATAGTGACCTAGAAATAGTGCATGTTGAATCTTGAATGTTGAATATTGAATATATTAAACAAAAACTTCCTGTTAATTTCCAGGTTTAAATGGCAAAAAAAAGAGGTTTTTTGGACCCCACTGAATATTGCATAATTATAATTTTAAGAAACTTTTCATTAGATTTTAGGTCATAGCTTAGTTGTTTAGTTAGCTCCCCCTTAAATACTTGTTTACGTTTATGGCATCTGGCACACACCTTTATCAAGAGCGGCTTACATTTATCTCTTTTATACAACTGAGCAAGTAGTCCAATGTCTTAACCACTGAGCTACACTTATTGGTGTACGAATTAATTATTTACATTTTATAAGGCTGTATAACTTACACTATAAGTCACAATTTCTGGATTTCTAATCCAAGGCCAAAATGGCAAAATATGAAGCATTTAGTTTGTTAACAACAAATCATTGGTCAGAAAATTAGCAAGAATTAAACAAATAGATAAGATAAGGTAAGGTAAGATGGGATAGCTTTTCCCTTTGATTTCTTTAAATGTTTAAGCCTTGTGGGTAAACTTGTGGACAGCTTGTTTTTTTGTACACCCAGACATGTGTTAGTTGGAATTTGAAATCAAACATTTTAATCATTATCATGATTTTACTTTTACGTACAACAAGACTATATAAGTGAATTTCCCAGTTTCTAGCTTTTCCCCAAACAGTTCACTGCAGCAAAAGTAAATGAGCAAATGGTGGCACAGGAGATGCTAATTTCCCGACCAATGATTTGTTGTTAAGAACATTAAAAGCTTAATATTTTGCCATTTGGCCTTGGATAATATTTTTTGTACATGTTTTTCAGGTATGAAGTCATTTTGGTTGGATTATAAATTATACTACAGTCAGAAGACATTCACTCCCCATCCTGTGTCATATTTGTGAGAGTACACTAACACCTCCTATGGACACCGGAGGTTCTAGATTATTATCCATGAGGTGGGGTCGAGACAATAAAACACTCAGATCGATGATTAGCAGCTATAAACATTAGCTAATTAGTGTGCAGGCCAGTGAAGCAGTGAAAATATGCTGTCTGCCTTGTCAGTGCATGGTCAGTTATCACACTGAAAGTGTGCATGTGAGTGTGGATGAACTGTAGATATGAAAGGATGAAGCTGGTCAGCAACAATGTTCAGGTATACTGTGCTATGTTTCAGTGGGTTTCAGTGGCCCGGGTGTGTGTCAGGAAAATGTCAACGCGTCATCAGTGTCTTGTACTGCTCATACTGAACACGGTGGCTCCATGGACTCTTGTTGTTAAAGCTAAATTATAATCCTTCCATCAGCCTTTTGCAAAACTATAGTCCCGATGCTCCTGTGCTTGCTGGAGGTGCAGAGTGTGTCCAAATGCTGAATTCATTTTCCTACAAATAATCTTTTAACGCTGTATCCATCAACAACCAGACTGGACAAAATTTGTCCGAGTACAAGAGAGCGATTTGTATTAGTTTTTGACGTAAGATTTTATTTCTGGGGGGGCATGGTGGCTTAGTGGTTAGCACGGTTGCCTCGCACCTCCAAGGTTGGGGGTTCGATTACTGCCTCAGACCTGTGTGGGCAGAGCGTGCATGCTCACCCCATGCTTCAGGGGTTTCCTCCGGGTACTCCGGTTTCCTCCCCCAGTCCAAAGACATGTGTTGTAGGCTGATTGGCATCTCTAAATTGTGTGTGCGATTGTGCCCTGTGATGCGTTGGCACCCCATCCAGGGTGACCCATGGGATAGGCGCCAGGCTCCCCACGACCCTGTCTAGGATAAGCAGTACAGGAAATGCATGGATGCATGGATTTTATTCCTGAAGAGAATTAGCTGGTAGTCACAGACTGTTCATTCTATCACTTCCAAACATACTTTACTCCATGCAGCCTTTTAGGGTGAGTGAGCATTAGCATATATCGGTATCTTGGCAACACTGTGACGTATGCTGCCTTTAAAGCCCGTCTCCATTTCCTTACCGGCAGACACTGAAGCATTGCCTTATGACTCATGAAATAGCCGCCTTCTGTTTTAGACACAGACGCAATTTCTTGTTCTTTGCAAATGACACGCACTTCGAATAACTCTGTCAAGTCTGATAATTGGTGCGTTGTTGCGTTCTGCACAGCAATGTTGACTTCGGATGTAATTTGCCGGATTGTCGCCCATCTGTTTGCTTGCCCCGTCTGACCCACAAGCTGTTTTGTTTTTGCCACAGGGTCACGGAACACTGCTAACTTCTTACTTTTTTGCAGCACCCTAGGTCAACCCCCTAATATCAAACTGAATGGCTATTAGCTAAGTACAGAGTTGTGTGGCAAATGTGAGGAGCATGTGGGGGAAGGACATATGGTCTACATGCTCATAAAATGGGACTTCAGAAAATAGGTACAAATATCATTAAGCACAATTAGAGCCAAAACATCATGTTTTAGAGGTCTGAATCAGTTGGAAATCTGGTCCCACGAGCACACTGTCCACCCACTGTTAAATGCCACTTTCATAACAGCAAACTACTTGGGAGTGTTGCAAGAAAAAAAGCTCTTCCTGAGAGCATCTCACACAATGCAATGTCTTCAGAGCTACATTTGTCATTGTGTGTTGTAGTCAGATGAGACCAAAATCAATCATCAGGTGACAAAACGGGACTGCATACAAAGAAAAGCACCTCATACACACTCTAAAATGTGGAGGCGGATCATGTTTTCGTTTTGCGGCTGGTCTTTCGGGGGCTTTTTATTGGAGACTGATGGCATCATGAATGTGCCAGGATATTCCATCTCAAGACCTGGTTGCTTCTGCCAGGAGGTTTAAGCTTGGCATAGATTGGCAAACACAAAAATCACAATGTTTTGCAATGGCCTTCTCATATACACAGTAAAAATAAAAAAAATATATGTATCATTATTTATTATATCACACTTTACTGTGCGTGTCTCATCATCCCATGTTACATCAGCATCTTGCTTTGTATTTAATGCGTACATCTGAAGTATGTTTCGTTGAGAACTGACGAAAACTATGGTAACTAACATTAGCTAATGGTTCAACTCTTAGCTGCGTGAAACGTATCCCCAAGTTCTTGTTATGGAAATGTTGACAATGGCAAGCCTGTGGCAATGGCATGCACACAAATTTGATTCCAGTTACATGTAACACATGTAAAGGATGATTTTGTCGCGGATAGCTGAGGTTATAAAATGCATAAACAGTTAACTACGAAATTGCAATTGCAAAGAATTCCCCTTGGACTGATAAAAATCTTATATAGGTGCATCTCAAAAAATTAGAATATCTTGGAAAAGTTCATTTTCTTCTGTAATTTAATTCAAAAAGTGGAACTTTCATATTTTCTAGATTCATTAAACATAAAGTGAAATATTGCAAGCCTTTTTTGTTTTAATCTTGATTATTAAGGCTTACAGCTCATGGAAATCAAAAATTCAGTATCTCAAAATATTAGAATAAAGAATTTATAATACAGAAATGTCAACCTTCTGAAAAGTATGTTAATTTATGCACTCACTACTTGGTCGGGGCTCCTTTTGCACGAATTACTGCATCAATGTGGCGTGGCATGGAGGCAATCAGCCTGTGGCACTGCTGAGGTGTTATGGAAACCCAGGTTGCTTTGATAGCGGCCTTCAGCTCGTCTGTATTGTTGGGTCTGGTGTCTCTCATCTTCCTCTTGACAATAACCCATAGATTCTCTGTGGGGTACAGGTCAGGCTAGTTGGCTGGCCAATCAAGCACAGTAATACCATGGTCAGCAAACCAGTTACTAGTAGTTTTGGCACTGTGGGCAGGTGCCAAGTCCTGCTGGAAAAAGGAAATCAGCATCTCCATAAAACTTGTCAGCAGATGGAAGCATGAAGTGCTCTAAAATCTCCTGGTAGACGCTGCATTGACTCTCGACTTGGGAAAACACAGTGGACCAACACCAGCAGATGACATGGCACCCCAAATCATCTCTGACTGTGGAAACTTCACACTGGACTTCAAGCAACTTGGATTCTGTTCCTCTCCACTCTTCCTCCAGACTCTGGGACCTTGATTTCCAAATGAAATGTAAAATTTACTTTCATCTGAAAACTGAGCAACGGTGTTTTGAGTATAAAGGTGTTTTGAGTTAATTAGCTGATTAGAGCTCTTCTCAGGTCGACATTGCTGTATAATAAATTCTTTATTCTAATATTTTTGAGCCACTTGATTTTTCCAGTATCTCATTTCCATGAGCTGTAAGCCGTAATCATCAAGATTAAAACAAAAAAAAAGGCTTGAAATATTTAACTTCATGTGTAATGAAGCTAGAAAATATGAAAGTTCCACTTTTTGAATTCAATTACGGGGAAAAAAAGAACTTTTCCACGATCTTCTAATTTTTTGAGATGCACCTGTATGTATGAAGTGTATCTGCTCTACTGTGAATAATATGAACATCCAGTCACGTAACACATTACCCATATCTTTACGCAAAACAAACCCCGTGTTGTCTTTTCTTTTCTTCGTGGAAACTGATTCAGTAATATAACGTCATGTTTAGGGGGTGCGGTGGTGGCTATGGAGATATCCTGCAGATTTTTTAAAGAGAGCAGTCTGGAGCAAGGCGATCTCATTACCTGCTTAGTTAAGCAGGCTAATACAACACTGTGGGCATCGATAATATGCTTTTAGAAATCCAATTTTGTCTTATTGGAAGAGACAGAAGATCAATCTCCAGTTTTTTAATGTAATGATAAGGATGCTGAACTATGTTAATCTCTGGCTGAATGCACCAGGTGCATGGCTGTGGGATTACTGAGAGGTTTATGTGGCTACGAATGAAATAATATTTCTCTACACTAAACATTTTATTTTATATATATATATATATATATATATATATATATATATATATATATATATATATATATATATATATATATATATATATATATTGTATCAGTTTTTCACAATCCACTCCTCAGGAAGAGATTTAACTATCAAGAACCCTGAGCTATAGCGACGCAGGGATGTGAGGATTAGATTAGGGAAAATAGAATATATTGCACTTTTGTCTGAAATATATTCACAGGTCAACTCGGTCAGAAAGGACGATTTACTCTGAGTCAGTCGCTCCCCTGATAAAACAGCTTAAGCAGCAACAAAGCAGCAGAAATGAAAATGTTCTCCAATACTGATGAGGCACACACTGCTGTATGCTACAGCGTGGAACAGTCCAGCTGTGAGGCTCTCACCTCGAGCGCTTTGCGTTTGCTGTTGAGCAGCTTGGCGATGTCTTTAGACACTCTGTCCACCAGGTCTTTGGGCGAGTTCCTCTTCACATCAAACTGACTCCTCTTCTCGTTGTAAATCTGCAAAAAGCGCAAAAAAAGAAAAGGACATCCAATGTCAAATAAATTCACAGCCTATTATTAGACTAGTTGAAATAACATTAACATTAATGGAAAGGCAAGGGTGAACAAATCAATAGCTGAGCGCATGGCACAAGCAGATTTCCTGTCTGGGCTATTAGTTTTCAAATCGTAATTAACTGTCAAGAAGGAGTTTCAAAAATCAGAGGAAAAAAACCAACTCCTCATTGACAAAACAGTTTTTCGCACTGGTGCGACACACCAATCAAATTTGTGCCAAAAGTATTAAACGTAACTTTTCAAGAAATGAACAAAAATATACAATGAGAAAGACTCTGAAACTGAAAACGGTGAACTCAGTGGCAGACATTCAAATAAACATCACTCTTTGTGCACAGCTTTCTAAGCTTCCTTTTCGCTAATCATGGTTTATGAATGCGCTGCCAGAGTTTTCGTTTACGCTTTCAAACTTTTCCTTGTACGCTGTGCAAGTTTACGTTCGCCATTCTGGCACAAATCTCACATGTGGGCGGGGCTTAACAGCTTCATTTACTCTCATTGGCTAGTGAGATTTGGATCGGTAGCTCGAGTGTCCAGCTGAAGAGAAGGATGACGACGACGACACCGCTCCATGCCGCCCCTGAGAGCTCATTTGGAAAAATAGCTGTATCTACCCCTTTCCAGTCAACCAAAACATGGGATTGGGCAGCACACTACAGCCTTACTGATGTGAGAGCTGATAAATGTGTCATTTGTTCACCCCTGAAAGGGTCTTAGATATTTTATTAAAGTAAAATAATCTGCTAATGCCAAATTCTCCAGAAGCTGCTCCAAACAAAAAGACAGTACTTCTCACATACAAGAATGTTCAATAGCTTATATTGACCCTATAAAATCCACATCAGCAAGTCCAGACTCATAAATAAATGAATAATACAATTTATATTTATACCACTTACGTATACATTTACCATGTGCAAACAAAACGTTTATTAGCATTTTATAATATAATTCGTTTCATGTGCCTAATATGGAAAGAACTACTACTGCGAAAAGAAAAAAAATGAAGGCTTTGCTAAGGGAGGTGAAGGACAATGGTGAAGATGGAGGGTGGATTTAGGGCTCAGGCACTTGGCATATCAGTGATTTCATTTGATTAAAGGCAAGAGGCCTGCTTTCTCCTGTCTGAGTCAGCAATGCACTCTATAGTCCACAGCAGCCTGCTGCCCCCAAGGGACTTCCACTTATCCCCACTACTCCAGGGACTCCATTACCCACAAATCCATCTCAGTAAAAATCAGCACTGGGCAAAAAGAGCTGATGGCAATATCGGTGACCAAGTTAAAAAAAACAAAACAAAACAAAACAAAACAAAAAAAAAAGTCTCTGAGCCATAGTCTCTAATGCTGTGTGGGAACTACATATTAGTTTAGCACATAGCCATGCAAAAAAAAAAAAAAAAACTCAATGTCAGGAGTAGTGAACAGGGGCAATATAAGATAACTGGACAATTGTGTTGGTATCATGCTAGATTTTAGGCTGTTCTGCTACAATTACAAGCCATGACAAGAAACATGAGGAATCCATTAAATATGCAAAAAAAAAATACATAAAGGACAAACTGGCTACAAGCCTTCTGTTTTTCTACACCCTGTTTTTTTTTTTCCAAATGATTTCCAATTTGTTTCTGAATTAGTACTGTTCTATAATATACAATTTAATATAAATCATAGAAATACTCTTCTTTAATGTGTGTGCTCAAGCCTTTTAGGGTTAAAAAGTAAGTAAGTACTTAAGAAAAAAGAGATTAGATGATGTGATGCTGTGATATTTTGGACACTGCACATTAGACTCGCAAGGAGATGTCCACTGGTGAAAGCTTTGGATCATTTTTGCCAGTAAATTATACTACAGTATAGTCAAATATGCATACAGTCAAATAGACAAATAGAGTATTCTGGGGCAACAGACTCATACTTTTCATACACCAATACTTTTCACTCTCAATCCCGAAGCCAACATTTTAGTCGTAAGCACTATATATTTGTATATCGAGATGTCTTTTGCTGTGATTTTTTTTCTTTTCCAAATAAAATGACTCCTATAGTAGACCTACTGAAATGGCTCCTCTAACAACTCGGCATGAGAACAAAATGGTGTCGGTCAGGGGTAAATATCCAGAGCTCAGATTACAGGTTATGGTACAGGTTATTTTCCTGCTGAAACACATGTGGTAGTTACCAGGTTCAGGTTCCTAATAGTCATAACATTATAAATAACTTTAACACAAATATCGGAGCCAGTGATGACACTGGTATGGATGCATCTCTAATAGTGCTATTTTCACAGAGCTACAGTTGCAGGGGTTTGAAGGAGTCTTAACACCAGCTGCAAGGCACTAGTTTCTCCTCTGATAAACTGCAATAGACCAAAGGTAAATCTGATCGGTGCTATTGTTTACATAAACATATACAATTTTCTGATAAGGTTCTGTTCTAGGTTCCTACATGTTAATACACTCTTTGGGCACTAGGTGCATTGTACTATAGCTATTGTTGTGCAGGTATGAGTGTATCAGTGTATCTGGAGCAGTGTTGCCGGTGTTCAAAACTTCAGCATCAACGTCGGTTGAGGAAACAGTCCACCAAGCGGAACTAGGGTTAGTTTTAAGGTCCACTCATCACAACACTGCAAATCAAGACAAAGTTATTCTGGCTGTTCACCTTTATCTTATGATGGATGAAATACGTATATCCTGATAGGAGTGGTCTCTTCCAGGATGACTCCGCCCCCATACACAGGGCATGATGGGGCACCAAATGGAGTTTATAAATGTTGTAAATCACATGCTATGGCCTTTAGAGTCTCCAGATCTCGACCCAACTGCACAACTATGGGAGATTTTGGTCCTACTGTATGTGATAGACTGCACTCTCCACCACCTTCATCACTCAAAGGAATAATCATTGATCTGGTCACCCAACACCATACAAAGACACGTTATGTTGGTTTTTCTTTTATTTGTTACACGTCTGGATATACACACAACAAAACTATTCAGATATTCAAATTACTGACTTATTAAAGGGCATAAAATTTACATTCCAATTTTTAAAGTTAGGTTATATGCCATTATATGCTCCTGGGTAGCCTTTGAACTGCACATATCAGCCACAAATCAGGGAGAACTAAAACAAATGAAGTAAAATCTGAAATAATACAGTTATTTATTATTAAATTACTGTTTTTTGTTTTGTTTTGTTTTGTTTTTTTTGCCTAAGAAAGCTACACAGTTCAATACAGTCGAGATCTGGCTGCGTCCAAAACCGAGTACTGTGACAGTACCTACTGCATTCAATTCAGTACGTACTGCTCAGCCATTGATACAGTACTGATCAGTATATGTGTGTAGCATGAATACAATCCGGACGTACAACTTCCGCCATGTTGGAATTGTCATGTGACCTACAACTTGAAAAGAGCTGACGCGCTGCCATCCGTCATTTTTGATCCTGACAGCTCTTCCGCGCCAGTCCCATTGCCTTATGGGATAGCGCAGTGTCCACTGCTTCCATACTGCAGAATCTCGGCGGAAGCAGTACGTCATCCAGGTATTTCTCGCCTACTGTTTTATGAATAATGAGAATTCGGACATACTACTCCTTTGGCGTACTGCTTTTCGCCTACTGTATAGTAGGGTAGTGGGGATATTCGGACGCAGCCACAGTGTTGCACCACTACTGATCTCTCTCACTCTCTCTGTGCCAGTATAAAATTACAGACAAATTGATATTTTAACGCGTTTGCACACTAAATCTTGAGCGTAATTAAAATTAGAATGAAAGAATTTGACAGCACCCATACATACACTTGTACCGAATCAGACATTTCGCCGATCCACAGAGTGAAAATGTGTGGGAGGAAGTGGATGAGAGTAACAGGAGGTAAAGGGTCTGCTGTCTGTGCTGGGCCAACAGATCTGTGGTCCAGGACCAACACATGATGCAAACACACACACAGACACACGCTCACACCCTTCACTGATCCAAAGTGAATGAAAGAGAGCCAATCCAAGACAATATGCTCTCACTGGCAGTTACACACTGCGCACGATTAAGTATATGCTGGATGTCCTGCACTCTCTGTGTATTTCTCTGAAATACACACGTTGAGAAAAAAAAAAAGTACACATTTTTCCTCATCCTCACCCACACATACAGGATATAAGCATTGACAAAGAGATGGGGAGGGAGGGAGGGAGGGAGAGAGAGAGAGAGAGAGAGAGAGAGAGAGAGAGAGAGAGAGAGAGAGAGAGAGAAATAGGAGATCAAAGAGAAAAGAAAAGACTGGATGAAATAAAAATCAAGAGACAGAGAGAGAGATAGCGAGAGAGCGACAGAGAAAGGAATTGCCGGAGGATATTTCACGGTGGGGTGTCAGTGTGAAAACGTGCTGTACAAAGACGGGTCCTGCTTTTGCTGTCGTGGTGATCCAGTCAGAAAGGCTAGAAGGAAAAGAAACACTGCTAGTATCTAAACCCAGAGACAAACAGCACGCCTTGTTTACCAAGTCTTAATCCATCAGTCAACATTTATCTACTGTTGCTGCAATAATCACGGCCCGCGTGTTCCGCTGTTGTTTTGCCACGCTGATGGCTATTTACCATGCATTACTAAGCACTTCATTACCGGCCAGATCGTTCCAGGCAGCAACCTCGTGTGTCATTTGACCTTGCGCTATTTTGTTTTGTCTGCTTTGCCTCCGTTACAGCGACTTGTTTGCTTGTTTGTTTGTTTTCTGTTGGTTTGCTGTCTGAGGCAGAGGCGCCTCAGTTTATCGGGCCGTAAAAGCAGCCTGGTGACAGAGACAGATGCAGCGTCATTAAGGAATATTAGTGGACTCCGCCAAGCAGACAGCGCATCCAACCAGCCTGCGGAACAGTTCAATAAAACTGAGAGAGAGAGAGAGAGCGAGAGAGAGAGAGAGAGAGAGAGAGAGAGAGAGAGGAGAAGAATACAGAGTCAGAAAAGAAATAGCATGTGAGCGCAAAGGTTCAATAGATGTGTGACAGGATAGAAAGGACAGAGAATTCGGTGACAAGGAGAATATATAACATGAAGGCTTGCCAACAAAATGCTAAAGACAAACAGGCTAATAAAGGCTGACGTCTATCTGTCAAGCAGGAGGAAAGCATCGATAGGAAAATCACTGATTTCACTCGACGACGAGCCCCATCCGTGTACATGCGAAGCTAAAAAGCCTGTGTACCTACTCTTGGCTTTCATGCAGCTTTTAATAAACATGCGACACTAACACTGGTGTCCAGCTCTCACGTGGATCAAACTAGAAAACATATCATATCATATTTGACAAAAAGATATTAATAGGACGCTTGATTATCAATGAAGCACAACGAAGCCCACAAATGTATCTTGTGCAGAGGACGAACAAGAATACCTCATCAAACATGAATCATGAATCAACCAGATTCGGTTTCCTGGCACTAGCAACCTACGTTAAGCTCCAGAAAACATGAAAAGTGCTATGTGTGTATCCGGAACATCCACCACATCCTACCTGAGGGGAGAGATCAGTCTCGCTCACTCGTTCACTACAGTGCCAGCATTAGTCAGCTGCCGGATTTCTAAACGCAGTCAATTTCTCTAGACAAATCATCTCCAAATATAATATTTACATCCCAACATACAGTACTGTGCAAAAGTTTTAGGCACCCTATTTTTTTTTAGTACGAACTTTGTTATAGATTTTTTTTTTATTTTATGACTTCTACATTATCAAGTCAGTACAAAAAACATTTTAGATTCCCAAACATTAGTTTTCTAGCACAAAATTAAAGTCTCCAGAAGAACTGTGGCTGGTTCTGCAAGATGCTCAATAAAACTTACCAGCTCATTTCCTTATAAAACTGTGCAAATTGTGCCGGAGACTATTATTTTTATTTTTTTGTCACACCAAATATTGACTTTGTTTCATTTACCACTGTTTACTGCTCTTTACGGTATTTAAAAAAAAAAAATTAAGGTATGAGTTCAAACCGTTGAATGCACAGGTAGTTCCAGTCAGTTCAATCAACGTTCTAAATTAATGTGCTGCTTATAAACGACTGTAACCATAGTAACATACAGTTACAGCTGCATACAGTAATTAAATCTCACAGCTTCATTATTAGTAGAGACGCAGCACAGACTCAGGTAATACACACACACACACACACACACACACACACACACACACTTATTTATTATAATTCATTCAAATAAATGTAATCTTATGGCACTACTTTATCGCTGTGTATGATTTAGTGCAGGCAGAATTCTAGATCTATGTAAAATAACTAACGAAAATTAACCGTTATTTTTATCCTTTCAGTCGAATTTTGCACTGCGAACATCAATGACAGCTTTAATTTGTCAATGCTGGCAAGTGACCACGGTATAAGCGGGATAATCCACAGCTAGGTGTGCGTTACACAATCTTAATGCACTCCGCAGAGGCGACGTTCTTTGCCTCCATGTCATACATTAAAATCTGTGAAAAAAGTTTTTTTTTACGGCATCAACCTACATTAATAAAGTACACAATGAAAACAAAGTAAGTTCTGAAATTTCCAACTTAATTCCCACAAAATAGTATATCCGAGATTAACTCCAAGACCATTAACGCAACGGTGTAATTCAATTGATTTCTGTGTTTCATTCATTTTAAAATATGAGAGTTGCCACATCTTGAGAAACTGAACTTTGTGCCTCAGTATATTATAGCTGTTTCTCAATTCTAAGAACGCAAAGACCGGTCTTGCCAGGCTACCTTGAAAGAACGAACTCGGAAGGACAGGAGGACCTAGAACACATCTTCGCAATAAACAAAGAGATGTGCTGCGATCTTCCTGTTGTGCAGTGGACCGTCACAGCACATTTCTAGTAGTGGCACAAAGTCCTCATCTCTTCAGTGCTCCTCCCTAAATAAATAAATGGTTAATAGATTTACTGTTAACTGGCTGGTTATTAAAAAGCTAATTAAGCATGTTTTGATGTAGTAACATCTCTGTTTGCAACTGCAACCTCACGTTAACTAAAAACTAAGCCAACGAGTTTACCGTTACCTCAGGATGGAAGCTGGCATAGTTCAATTAAAATACTTCTGAGGGATAAATTTGATTTTTCATCAAGCTCATATATATCTCGATCTAAATCATGTATCAAAATCATTCTTTTTAGATGCATATTATGATTTATTTAGATTATTGTCGTTAAAAAGACGTTAAAACTACAAGTATGGGTCAGGCTTCCGTCATCCGCTATCGTTTTGCCGCGACGACTTCTGGGACCTCAAGCGGGTTCGGTGCGCTCAGGTCTGCATCCGACGCATCCTCGAGCTCAAGATCATATCCGGGTAATTTCATGCGTCCCCGGTACTTGCGATGTAGAATGAGTCCACAAATATGCATACGAACGCATATTGAGAAACGGCTCAACTCTTCAAAAAAGAACCAACGTGTCACCTCATGCTCTGTAGCCAATATCTAAAAAAAACAAAAAATGCACTCATTCACACACTAAACTATTTCTTTCATTTTTAGTTGATTGACGATCAATGATCGATGATTAACATCGAGGCTGTTTACAAGACTGTTCAAATGGAGTTTAGCCTATATCAATAAATCTCTTGATCAAACGTCCGAACACCACATGCCACCAATTCTCACACACAACCTTAACACTCAGGTCACATGTGAAAGAGAGATGAAGGTTGTATTCTTTATTCACCGGCTCTCTCCATCTCTCTCTTTCTTACTTCGTCTCTCTCTCCTCCTCAGAGTATCTGTCTTAAAGACAGAGATAAACGGTAGTCGTTTTATCAGCTCGCTGATGCTGAGTTTTTGGTATTTGTGTCCTTCCATTCCTAAGATTTTCTGGAAGAAAAAAAAAACACACCCTTTTCTCCTTTTCCTCTCACCTTCTTTGCCTTTCTTTTTAACTATGCATCTAGACAGTGTGTGTGTTCATAAGGACAACTTTTTTTTTTACAAAGATATCTTAATCTCACAGCTCATACCTGTTTACATTTACTGTTACATACATATATCCTTTTACTAAAACTAATACAGCCCAGGGACAGTCATGTGCTATGCTCAGTTATAAATCATACGGTATATGGAAAGAATTTTTAATTTTCACTCTTAAACGATGCAAAAAAATATATGAGTAAGCTGGCTACAAGCTACATGCCCTCTATACATCAATGTTGGTGTGTAAGAGAGGTAAGTAATGAAAGCTGCACTACCTACACTGCACTGCCGTAATGTTTCTGGGAAAGAGTAGAGAACTAATTAGGCAGGTGAAGGAGGGTAGATGAAATCAGCACACACACACACACACACACACACACACCCCTCAGGCTCTGTATGATTGAGTCTGACACTTAACTCTCATGGCTCCACCCTTGAAGATGCCCTACTGTGCTGATTGACCCATTAGCAGAGTAAGGCGGTGTGTATGTGTGTTTGTGTGTATGTACGCGTGTGTGTGTGTTTTCCTTCTCATCATGTTAATCAGTGCTCTATTTCCTTTTTGGGTTGGTTGATAAAGGTCGTCATCTGTCTGTCGGCATGGACGAATGCTGGAGTAACAGCTCATCAGCTCTGCTCTCCTCCCTTTGTCTTTCTCGCCCCCCCAGTTAAGAGTCACGCTCGGATCTGTGCGCGTTATATTTAGGTCTGTGTGTGTGGTTTAATGCGAGGGTGCATTTACTTGTTTCTTTCAACAGTTTTTTCATTTGAAGCAGTGGCAATAGACACACACACACACACACACACACACACACACACACACACACACACACACACACACACACACACAGGAGCAGCACTTCTGTCCTCTTCCATTTATCCTAATGTGTGTATGTGAGAATAAGAGCTATGTGCACAATCACAAACATTCACCCAATGAGCTTTAAGCACTTCTAAGACTCCTTTAGTAAAGACCAACTACAAATACTGTTATAGCTCAACGGTTACCACAAATCAGGATGATACTAAACGACTTCTGGCCTAAATGAATATATTTTAGATGTTCCATATAGCTGCTGCATTTGGTTACACTTCTTTACCCAGGTACCATGGGAGCTGAGCCAGGATGGAGGGACGGAGCTAAAAATAAATAAATGAATAAATAGTTCAGCCCATCGACTGATCAAACACAGTCACACGGACTTTGCAGAACAAAAATCTTCAGTAGCAGGCTAGTGCTTTTCCTGTTTTCATGTTTCATTGTTCAGTGTTATGGTTCATTTTCACAAACGTGTGTATCTTGTGTCTACATCACATCTACACTCCTGGGCAAAAAAAAAGGGGGTCCGAGCCCAAAATGGCAACGTATTAAGCTATAATGGTCTTAACAACAAATAATTGGTCAGGAGATTTGCAAGAATGAAACAAATGCACTCCTGAGAGCTCCTGTGCCACCATTTGCTCGTTTACTTTTGCTGTTTGGGGAAAAGTTAGAAACAGGGGAATTCACTAATATAGTCTTCTTGTACGCAAAGGTAAAATCATGATACTGAGTAAAATGTTTGATGTAAAATTCCAACTAACACATGTCTGGGTGTACAAAATTAAAATTAAAATAAACTTTAAAAAATAAGATTAAAAAAAAATAAAAAGCTGTCTAAGTTGTCACAATGCATTTAAAGAAATCAACGGGAAAAGATATCCCATACTGAGTTACTTTATTTCTTTAATTTCCTGACCAATTATTTGTTGCTAAGACCATTCAAAGCTTAATCTTTTGCCATTTAGGGCTTGGCCCATTTTTTTCTGCCCAGGAGTATACAATAATAATAATAATAATAATAATAATAATAATAATAATAATAATAATATTTATTTATTTTTTATAGTGCCTTTCTACTCACTCAAGGTTGCTTTACAAGTAGAAAGCACAAATAACACAGGGGGGGGGGGGGGGAATGTATACAACTGGATAAAATCGTACATATTGCAGTCCGTACAGGATTTCGAAGAGTTTTTTTTTTGTGATTGTTGCGGCCAAAAATACTTCATTTTGCTGCAGCTTTTTTCAAAATTTGAACTGCAATTTGCAGAGTTTTTTGTGCTTTTTTGCTGAAAACTAGCCTACTTGAATTGGCGAAATTGCAATTGCATGAAATTGTTTTGCACGGTCTTTCGCAGTGACATTTGTTGGTAAATGAGACCTTTTAGCTGTACTCATGTACGATGCACGTGAATCAATGAGGGCTTTGGCTGAACGCGTGTTATGATCACGTCACATGACGCATCTTGGCCCAAATCTGCAGAAAATCTGCGGTAATTTCGAAAAAATCCTGGAGTGACAGACATTGGGTAGCATTTTAACTTAAAGCAACAGAATTTTCGGAGTAACTTTAATGAGAAGGATGTGTGCAACACTGTCAAATCACTGTACTACAGCATATAACTGCACATTGGCCCAGTCTTAAATGGTAGTGGATGTTAATAGTTGCCTTATGCCATCAGCCATTATTCTTCAGCAGAATAATATGCGTCACAGCACGAAATATGGTAAACATATTAAATCCCAACCTCCACATAATGCCATCAGGTTCACTGCGCAGGTGGTGAAACATCTTGAATGTGAAATCATTTCCTCACGCACAGCTCCTGTCACTCTCCATAAAGAGAAGCCTCACTTAAGGAATCATCCATGTTGCGGTCCACAGAACAGCTCTCGAGTCCGTACTCATTAAAGTCAGGTTAAGCAGATTTATTCACAAGAGCAATGAGGCATGAGCTAGGGTCTGAACTGGAGCCGAGTCAAAGACTCGTCTTTTATTGTTAGTCTGGACTTATTTTTTTTTTAGAAGCGCAGACAGTTACCAAATGTTAGTGCGCACACACACACACACACACACACACACACACACACACACACACACACACACACGGCAACATGCTATAATAAATTCCTGCATTATAACTAACAACCCTTTCAAATCTTCCCCTTCTTTTTCCCATGGAACAAAAAAAAACTCTACTGTTTCACACTTACAAATGATTTCTGCTTAATTGATGCTCTGCATATTGTCAAGTTCAAACCAAAAAAAAAAAGGCTATTTGTGCAATCAGTCATTTGACATCCAGCTTCTGGGGCTCTGGCAGACAGGGGAGGAGGAGGAGGAGGAGGAGAAGAAGGAGGAAGAGGAAGATGAGGATGGCCAGCCAGAGTGTCCCATTGTGAAACGACGGTCTTAAATTTTCTTTCATTTCTTGCCAATACACCCCCTGTGGGACTCAATTAACGCACAAGGAATCTTTTGAGGATGCGCAGGGATGTAAGCGTTACACTGATGGCTGCAATGAAAGCTCCTTATTATCCATCTTTAGTATTGTTTTTTAAAAATAGTTTTGCGATTCTAGGTTTGTTGTTGTGTTTTTGTTCTGCAGTGTGGCTCAACGGTTAAGGCTTTGGGTTACTGATCAGAAGGTTGGGGATTTGAGCCCCAGCACTGCCAAGCTGCCACCGTTGGGCCCTTGAGCAAGGCCCTTAACTCTCTCTGCTCTCTCTGTATCATAGCTGACCCTGTGCTCTGACCCCAGCTTCCTAACAAGATGGGATATGCGAGAAAAAAAAAAAGGATTTCAAATGTATGTGACAAATAAAGGCTGCTTCTTCTTGTGTAACAGATCCACAGTTGTGATACTTTTGTGCGAATTATTTAGCTGAAGACGGCTCATCAAAAAAAGGGAAACGTTTTCACAGGCTTTCACAGATTTTCCCTCTTGTCTAATTAGTGAAGTGACAAAAAAAAAAAAATTACACTCGCTGATGAAGACAGAATGTTTAAAAGAGCACTGGATAGAGACGGCAATACCGCCTCTACCACTAGAGGCCTCATCTACCTGAGATCCAGTTGGTCTCTCCTCCTGTGCATCAATACATCTGTAGTTTGTTGGAGGGTGTCCTAGCATTGCTACACAAGTATTCCTGCCTGGCTGCATATTCTAGAGCTGTATTTCACTCACTGTAAGTGAGGCTGAAGGCAAGAAGGCAGAGCGGAAGCTGAAAATGGATGCACCACAGTTCTGGCAGAGCATCATGGGAAAGAAAAAAGAAAAAAAGAAAAAAAAAACACCTGGCATTATTGTTTTGTTTCAAGTCCAATGTACTGGCGGACAAAGCCGAGATATCCAAAATGGTGTCGCTGTGCTATTATTTACAGGCTAGCATGCATTTAGTCTTTTTCATGCTCACAAATCACACACTTTTTTATAAACCAAGGCATTATTTGATCACATTCTTGCAACATGAAAGGATGTTTTTCTCAGTGTGTAAAGAGGATATTAATGACAGATCCGGATTTCAAATTATTTCCTAAATGTGTGGTGGTCTGGGAAAAAACTGTCAGATGTCGCTGTAGCAGCCAAGACAAAAAAATGAGTTTTGACCAAAATTGAGTTTTTCTACCAATAACATACTTTTACATCTTCGTCCTCTTTTTACCAGAGGCCAAAATATGGAATGTATTCCATACATTCTTTTTTATTTTCCCTGCCCTACTAGGTTTAAATGTTATCATCTTGTTGTAGCAGTTGTATACAGTGTTTTACTATCAAAACTGCTTTATAGTTGTGCTGTCCGTTTTATCTCTATACAAATGCTCTGTGCCCAGCAGGGGGCTCACACCACTCCCCTTTCCCACTGCCCTGCTCACCAGCAGCTAAACACTGAGTCACGGTACTCTACACACAGAAACCCAACAGTGTCCTGATTAATGTTATAACATACTTGCGGAGATACAATAATTCATTTGTTTATACTGATTGAAAATATCCAGTAAGTCGATTTCCGAAGTTGAATGAATTAAGGAAACATAAATGTACTACATGAAAACGGTGTGGAAATCGTGGAAATCTTTATTTTAATTTTTGCTTGTAATGTTTGCATGCGAGGTGAGTCACTTTCGGTGCACGGAATCGACTCCGAAGCTTTGGGACTGATGCTTAGTTTTCACTGCCTGGAATCAGTGAATCGACTCTTTCTGGGGATCGATATTGATTCAAACCAAAAGCAGGAACATTTATTGAAGTGTAAGAAACGCTACACTACTGCCCAATGCTGCATAATGCACACGCCTCATGATAAGAATGCTTTTGATGTGAGAAATCTTTCATCTTATACACTAATCGTTCTTTTGAGACCAGGTCACCACACAAATGCAGCTGTAAATGCTCTTTAATGAAATGCTCTTAAATTAAATACTGACTGTTTTATTTCGAGTTGAATATAAACAGTTTATTTATATTTTTAAAACGTAGACACATTCTAAAAAGACACCATATTATCTGATATATATATATATATATATATATATATATATATATATATATATATATATATATATATATATATGTGTGTGTGTGTGTGTGTGTGTGTGTGTGTGGGTGTGTGGGTGTGTATATATATATATATATATATATATAACCATTTTAGATATATTACGTACTTGTTGTTGTTTTTTTTTGTTATATATTATAATTTAATATGTTTTCCTCATGTGGACTAGCCAAATATAATTCTAAATATATTATAAGAACATTTATGCTGAGAATTTTGTCCTCGTGAACATGAGTCCTCAATCCCCCCTCAACGCACACACACACACACACACACACACACACACACACACACACAACAGTCCTGACTCCTCCTTGACAAGGCAGATGGAGGAGAGAGCAGGCAAGCAGTGAGACAAAGCAGTGTGTGTAATTAAAGTGATGTGCCTCCCATGTAAAATGCCAACAGGATCAGGGCCTTTTAAAAGAGGGCAGTCTGAAGAGAGAGCATTTACAGAGGCACACTGACTAGAGATAAGACTTTTAACATTTAGCTAGGTTAATGAGTGTGTGTGTGTGTGCGTGTGTGTGGTGGGGGATTGGTATATACCTGAACGCATGAGTGCTGCTGTGCGTGTGAACATGTGTAAAGTCTTTAGCAGATAGGCACTAACACTTGTACACAACACACACTCAAAGGGAGTAACAAAAAAACCAAATAAATACATAAACTGCACACATACGCTTGTCATTTCAGTGTTTCTGAAAGTGATCTGCTTATACTGGCTGCTTCTTCGGAGACAAGACATTTAATGACTGATAATGGCAAATGGCCAAGCAGTGATATGTGTGTGTGCTTGAGATGTGTGTTGTGTGAGATGTGTTCTCCCAGGGGGGAAAAAAAAGGAAAAAGAAAACAATTTAGGATTTGGTAGAGGACAGCATGGAGCCCGATTATGTCATCAGCATAAATGGATGTTAATTTGCTTCTGTGAGATCGGGCAAGATTAATGCACACTGTGGCCATGAAGAAGGATTATACCACTTATAAATTCCCCCATGTGAACTACAACTCAGGCTCTATCAGGATCTACTGAGGAACATTACACTGGGCTGTACCAACTTTCAGTCGAGGGCTGGGACTAGGGCTGGGCGATATGACAAAAAAAAAAATCATGATTCTGAAAGGCACTGTCAAAAGACAAAACCAGACAAAAACATGGGGGCAGCACTGGAAGAATAATTGTTAAGATATGTTGAATGTTATACCTTATGTTTAGTACTTCAATGTCTTTTGCTGTCATACCACCCAAATTTCCCCTTGGAGATCAATAAAGTACTTCTATGTATGTATGTATATGTATGTACTGTATGTATGTATGAATACACGTATGAATCTATCTATCTATCTATCTGTCTATCGATCTATCTCTCTATCTATCTATCTATCTATCTATTTCTATGATGCACAATATGTATCATAATATATAGGTTTGCAATTTATTTAATTAATTTAATTGAATTAATATAGCAGTAGTATTTTATTCTTGTTAAATTCATTCATTTGTGTTTTTTAATGTTAAATACATTATTTGTTTACAAAAAAACACTGAAAAAAATGAAAAACAAAACTAACAAAATATTGTAACAATTTACAATTTAAAAGATTAAGTATACCATTTTAACATAATATCTGCTGCTTACAGTCTGTAATTATATTTTAAAAATGCACGATATCTCAGAAAAGCATACAGTGACATTGGAAAATCGATGCTATATTGTTATATCGCCCAGCCCTATCGAGGACATACATTTCTCAGCTGCATTCGGTCATTAGGATTTATGTGCTCCAGTGTTGACTGCTTCTTTATTTTGCTTTATTTTCCTGATAAAAGGAAATTAAAAAAAAAAAACTTAATAAGCACTGACATAAGCTATTTAAGATCAAATGTTCCTGAAATGGTATGAAATTAGGGTAATCTTTTTTTGCCTGCAGAATTCATGGTACCTTCTGGAAGCACACACGTGATGAGTGAGCACTGACTCCCTGAAGAATTAGACGGGGTCCATTTGTAGACTGTCATTTCAAAACATTTCAGTTGGCTTCAGATGTAAGAAATGGGTTGCATTGTGCTAAGAGTGCAGTCTGAAAGCCTTCTTTGAAACCTTGCTCGGGTACATTTATCATCTATTGATGCATTATGCCAAAAAGCAGCACTTTCCATTCTACCTGGGAAATAACCACTCACATTTGCTGCACATCTTAAATAGACAATGGGGGGGAAGGAAAAAAAAAAAAGAATAATATTTGAAAAAATACTTTGAAAGATAATATGAAAAATAATGCATCCCAGAAATTAACAGTCGGTGAAGCTTCAGCTGGAGGAAAATAACAACACTGAACAACTTCTTGTCATGTTTAAACCAGCTTGGAGACACTTGTAGAGCGATCATTGTCCAATCCTCCAAGCAGAGCTTTTCAAGCCTTTTTATATACTTGGGTTATGGACATCAAATCTTAAGTTTAGTCCACATTTTCAGTACGATTCAGTTCAGATGCAGAGGCTGTGATGGTTGCTGTACAACACTGATTTTCCACAATCATTTCTGTGTGTGCTTGTGGACAGCATTTTGTTGAACAAATCCATATACAGCCCAATCTACTAGCAGAGGCAACCAGGTTTTGGGCAAAAACATCTTGATAATTAGCAGAATTCATGATGCAGTCAATCTTCACATGAGCCGTCACACCAGCCATGATAGTCTGAACAAAAAGATTGAGCTTATATGATAACGAAGATTTATACAATAGTAAATACAACCAGTCCAGTAATTTAACTGGTCGTTCCAAGAGTGCTTATATTTCCTATAACCACACTGGGGCTTTTCACTGTGTGATCAATCCTTGTCTGTGTTCACCATGTAAAATTCCACTTCCTAGTTCCTAGTTCCCACTTCCTAGCGACATCATCAGCGGTCATGGCAAATGATACATTTTTCATGAAAATAACTTTTGGCTCAAAAGATAAAGGCTCGTCCTATGAAGATGAAAAGGAAGAAGGGACGCCAGTTTTACCCGAAGCACCTTTAACAGGAATGTACAAATCAACGTGAGCTAGCTAGTCAGCTAGACGATGTTCTAGAAAGTGATTGAGGCTTCTTCAGGATCTTTTTCCGCTAGAGGAGCAAAAATAAACAGAACATTTGGCCATATTTTAAACAATATATTAGACAATGCAAAAATAAAAAATAATAAATACTATTTTTTTTTCATTTGCCTCCCCCCTCACACAATTTTAGAATTAAAGTTTTTGTGAGAATAGTTTTCTTTGAGTATAAAAGTACATTTTAATCTCTGGATGTAATATTCACTTTGTCCTATCATTTTTGCTCATTTTCTTTTAAAGTACCAATTATGCCTTCAGTGCTCACCCCACGTCTCCATGCAAGAGAATGAGTTTGTCCTATTAACTCATTATTATCATATTAAACTTAATCCTGTTTCAAATTGAAGCTCCATATACATGACCAACTTAAATCTAATCGACCAAATGTGATTTGACATATTGCATAATGAAATATTAACCCGGTTAAGATCTGCTGTTAAATCTGCCATTGGTTAAGATGCTGAATAGGTAATAGGACATGACTGTTCTAACTTATAATGTCCGGATTTTAAATCTTGGTTAAGACAGGCAAAAATATTCAGAGTGGCACGAATCTTAATTTTTTAAATCATGCACACCACATGTCCATTATTTCTGTGGAGCGGAAATATGAATAGTGAAGCTAAATCCAAGTCCCGTGACTACAAAACTAGAAATTTACTCTGCTAATTTATTCCATTATTGTGTTTTGGGCTGCAGTTTAAAATTTCAGCAAATGTTTCAGAAGTTACAGGCATTCAAATGTATAATTTACTGTATCCCATTTGGAATTTGAGCATGGATATAGTCAGGTTATTGCCATCATCCCATAAAAGACTCCCTCTCTTTTTCTCTCTCTCACTCACACGCACACAACAGGAAAAACACGTAATTATTCTTGGCACAAAAACCTGCCGTGGCCCCCACATCAATTATTTAAATATTTTGACACTTCTAGAAAGTTCACTGGGCAGGAAATGGATTCTGGGCAATTTTGCTCACTGGAGAGACCCGGAGCTCACCTAGCCGAGCTTACTTATCCGATCAAACCCTGTCTCTGCAATTTCAGCCCACTTATCATTGAAAAACATCCAATTACAAACCCATTAAATCTTCTAAACACAAAGCCAGACCTAAGAGAAGCTATAAGGCGACACAGGGTCATAAACCAGAAAAGCATCTAATGTCTAATATTTGTGTTTCAAAATATCAAACTAGAATCCGGGGCTTGTGACCAGTTCAATATGTTGTGTGACCAAAAATCTACAACCGGGGAATAAGCCTCATACATAGCCAACACAGATATAGTGTATATGAATAAGCATACCTAAATATTTTTAATTTATTAATGTATTCATTCATTCATTTAACTTCAGTAACCACTTTATTCTGGTCAGGGTGGCGGTGGATCTGGAGTTTATCCCAGGAACACTGACCATGAGACGGGAACACACGCTGATATGGCACCACACGCACACATTCACGCCTAGACTCAATCAAGAGTAGCTAATCCACTCACTGGCATGTTTTTGGGAGGTCGGATGAAACCGGACAACTCGTAGGAAATCAACATGGACGCAGGGAATGCGTGTGAAGCTCCGCACAGACAGGAACCCGAGCTCAGGATGGAACTGCTCAGCACTAAACATTTTCTATTTCCTAAATGGCTGTTGACCTTGTTTGCTTTAGGCTTCGGAGGACCATAGTGGCTTTTCACTTATAAAGATAAAGCACAACAAACATATCTCTCCTCAGCACTGTGCACATGGACACACACACACACACACACACACACACACACACACACACACACACACACACACACGTTTCCTTTACAATCCCTGTCAGGACCTCCCATTAACATAATTATTAATGCAGATAATTAATGCTATGCCTACACCTAAATCTAAATCTCACCCTAGCCCTAAACTCAGTAACTAAAAGGAAACCTTTAGTCTCTTAGTTTTTTGTTTTTTTTAAATAAAAAGTACCACTTTTAGGCAATGTTTCTCACTGGAATCAGCCAAAATGTCCCCGCAAGATCACATCTGTCCGATATTCGGCTCCTGAGTGGCGCAACGGAAAAACGTTCTGGAGAGCACAAGTTTCCCAAATCCAGATGATGCCACATCTGGCTGTGTGTCCAAGAGAACAAAACTGGAGGAGTGGCATACTCTCACTCTCTTCTATCAGTCACTAGCCAATCATGGCCGTCTGTGAGCTCATGCATGTGGAAGGGGGCAGATAGAGCTCGTATGTGTTACACCGCCCCCGACCTTGCATAAGCAGCGGTTTGAAAAGATGCGATCGGAGGAAGGAGGAAGCACGTGATAGCCTTCGCCCCAGTTGGTAGCTGTCCTGTGATAGTTGAGAGCTAACTGATGGGTGAGAATTAGCCATGACTAAATTAAGGGGGGACATTCAAATAAACAAATAAATAAATAAATAAAACTGTCAGATATTCCTTTCTTTGTGGTCCCCACCAAGATATAAAAATGCCATCACACACACACAATCACTCAGTGAAATGATTATAACAGCTCCGTTGGGTGTCTCCATATCCCTATTTGATAAAAAGCTACGTCCACATTAATCCGGATAGAAGAGCGGCTGAAAAACCCCTATACTGCGCGTGCGTAAAAACGTAAGAAGCTTTGGCCTGTGTCTTTTCCACCAGGCATTTATTTAAAAGTGAATCTCAAGTTTGTATAAAATGACATTAATCTTTAACAGAGCTATCAAACTGGATAGCAGGCACAACAACTGCAGTACAGCAGATTGTTTGTTTTGAGTTGAACGGGTCACATGACTGCGTCACATGACTAAAAATACGTCATCGTTTTTGAATATCTCCGTTTTCTCAGTCCGGCGTCTTCAAATTCATGCACTTGGTAGAGCGTTTTCGAAAAGCTCAGTTTTCGCTGGACAAAAACGCTGTCTCGGTGTGGACGGAAAGCCAAAACGTAGAGGAAAAGATGCGTTTCCAAATTTATCCGGATTAATGTGGACGTAGCCTCAGGTTACACAGCTCTTCATTTCAAAGACTAAAAGAGCCGAAGACATTTCTTTTAGATGTAACCAAAGCATTATTTAGTTACATTAATACACAAGTTAATGGAGTGAGAGAGAGAGAGAGAGAGAGAGAGAGAGAGAGAGATTGACAGGCAGACAGAGAGAAAAGTGAGGGAGAGTTAACGTGTCTGCAGTATACATGACAGATCCCACATGCTGACATTTTACAAGACAGATCTGTCATCCCTCCCTCTCCTGTCTGTTCCTCTTTCGTTCTTTCGTTCACCGGAAGAGAACAATAGAGAACATTGAAAAGCTGCCTGCTGAAAGTCACGTTCCTTCCTTTGTGTCTTTTATTTCCATCATCATTATAATTGCTGTTGGGACAAAGGATTTGACAGAGAGAGCAGGCCTCAGAGCATTCAAACTGCCTCCAAGACAAAAGCAGGGATTTCACTAAAGCCTGAGTAAAGACAGGGAGAGAAAAGGAAAGAGAGAGAGAGAGAGAGAGAGAGAGAGAGAGAGAGAGAGAGAGAGAGAGAGAGAGGTGGAGAAATGGAAAAGAGGATCAGAAATCCAAAAGTCCAGGCAGTAGAAAACCTCTTAGCCAGAAGAGCCCTGAAAAACTTGGACTACCACACACACACCCTGCTTTGCTGCTCAACAAGCAACTAAGCCAAGTGTTTTCACAGTACAGCTTTCATGTTAGCCATGTGATTTACACTTACCCCAGAACAACAGCCAATGAGGCGTGCTATTCAACAACCAGCAGTCATTTACACTCTAAACCAGGATTAAGAACTCTCATGTTCTAATACGTCCTAATACATTAACAGCCATCTGCATTACACACAGCAAATCCTGAGCTTAGAAATGAGCTAGAGCTATTTTTCTGATTAGGTGTAAATTACCATCAGGACCACAGAAGATCCACTCACCCATCATCCAATCATCATTTATGATATTATGACAATATTAAATTTAATATTATATATATATATATATATATATATATATATATATATATATATATATATATATGTATGTATGTATGTATGTATGTATGTATGTATGTATGTATATATATATATATATATATATATATATATATATACACACACACACACACACACACACACACTATGTTTAAGTTTATAAATCTTTCACAGAAATGTTAGTGAGATGGCATGGTGGTGCATTCCTTTTTTTTGTATAAACTAACTAATAAATGTTTGAGATTGCCTTACTGTTGTGTCTATGATGTTTCATTAGTATTCGTAATTCAGGAGTTACTGTATTTCCACCCACTGGCACTTACCAACTCTGCATGTCTTTTCAGCAGGAAAGGTATTCATCTGTTAATTAACGTTAACAAAAAGGCCTGACAACCTAGTGCACTGGAATAATGCAAAAAATCCGCTGTGTTCATCCAGCTTGTTGTGTTTGCACCTCTGACAAAACTAGACAGCATCAAACCTTTGCATGTTGGTTGTGCTGTTTTCATTCCACGCAATGCTAGGTGACTGTACGCTGTGGTAGGGGGAGGTGTGGTCGAGTGTAGGAAAGGAAGCAGGTTGAACCGGCAGGTAACGCCTGATGACTCTCACTTAAGCAAACGGCGAGTTGAGTTATATGTGCTTTGTGTGGCCTTCCAGAATGGATGTATTGAACGTAACTTTTCAAGAAACAGACAAAAATATACAATGAGAAAGAAGAAAAACACTCTGAAACTGAAAAGAGTGAACTCGGTGGCAGACATTCAACATGGTCTTCAAATAAACAGCATTTTTTTCCAAGCTTCCTTTTTTGCTAATCATGGTTTATGAATGCGCTGCCAGTGCCAGAGTTTTCATTTAAACTTGTCGTTTACGCTCCGCAAGTTTCCGTTCACCATTCTGGCAACAAATGTCATGTGTGGGCGGGGCTTAACAATGCTTTACTCTCATTGGCTAGTGAGATTTGGCTCAACAGTTCGAGTGTCCAGCTGAGGAGGAGGAGGATTATGACGATGATGAGGGCTATAACTATACAGAGAACCGCATCCAGAACGCTCTCCAAAATTCACGACACTGAAGTCTCTACTTCCTGGTCAGGGAGCTGTCGATCCAAATCTAACTAGCCAATGAGAGTAAATCGCTGTTAAGCCCACCCACACATGAAAACTGAAATGAAAATGAAACGAAAACTCTGGCAGCGCGTTCATAAACCATGATCAGCGAAAACAAAGCTTAGAAAACTGTTAACAAAGAATACTGTTTATTTGAAGACCATGTTAAATTTTTACCACTGTTTTCAGTTTCAGAATTTTTCTCATCTTTGTCATTGTATATTTTTGTTCGCTTCTTGAAAAGTTACGTTCAATATTTTTGGCACAATTTAATTCCATATTTCTACACACACTTTTCCAGTGCTGTTAGTAGAGCTGAAAGCAGACTGAAGTTCCTATGTTAAGGGATTTTTTTTTTTTAAGGGGACCATCAGCTTTGACCATCATTTGGCAAAAATGAGCACATGATGGTAGACAAAAGTAATTTTACACGTGTTGTAGGAAAATCCATGAAAAGAAATCTGGTTTTGCACGTATGTAATTCCAAACTCAACTTTGAGCATTTTCGAAAAAAACAACAACAATAAAATAAGGACCAAACGTAAGCAAAACGCTCGCACTCGCACTGCGAGTCACAATATCGCAATATGGCTAAAACATTTTTTTTTAATATACCAGCATTAATGTGCATAATATTACACTGCAGACCTCTATATTCATCAGCTCATGCCTACAGCATATACGTATAATACTGACTCATACTCACATATCCAAATGATTATAGACACACAAAAAAAACCCCGAAAAGCATGGTCAGTGTAAAACAAGAGAAGGAGAATGTTGTAATGGGTTGTTAATACTTTTATTACACCGCTTTCAGATTCAGACATGAGATCAAGCCTGGAGGCAGAAAGAAATGTAACAGGTTAAGTGGGATTAGTGTACAGCATGGATATGGCCTTGTGCTGTTCCTGTAAATCAACTGAAACCAGCTAGACTCACTGAACTGAACGCTGTTTTCTACTCGTTTGCATATATTTATTTAAGTAAGTACTAACCAGGATTAATTCCTCTTAAGTGAAAATAAGGGTGAAAAAAGAAAACGTCTATGAGCAAGTTATTCCTAATTACCTTCCCATAATGAAGTGTCTTAAATAATGATGAATGATAAATAAATGTTTTAAATGGCAATCAGCTGTAAACAGCATTCACACCCTTTTCTGTGGAAATAAATTGAGTGACCTGACAATTTCGCTATTTTATGCCAATGCAGTATCACATGCTACAAACTACATGCATGCTTATTTCCTGTAAGCTACACCTACGGTAATTACAGCTGAGGTGCATAATGCCACGAGCTTACCAAACTACCAAACTGCTTCAACGCGCAACAGTCGCTTAGCCCATGTCGCTAGCTTAACCTTGACTCACAGATTAGAGGCCGACTGAGCGAGGACTCTGGTATCCAACATTAGCATTTCACAGCACTGCGCTAAATGAGGTCATTGGGAGGAACCATGACTAAAAGCTGCTAATTAGAGCACTAACGTCTCACAAGCTAACTGAGGAGGTCTCACACATACACACACACATTGGATTAGCAGTTTTCATTACAATAAAGCTACTAAACTGAAAGCACGGAGACAGACATGTGATCTGTTGCCGTTAGCAACACGGAAATGATACAACGGCATGCTATTAAGTGATATGTTTATAATTTTTTTTTTAAAAAGCCTGTGTCTGTCTCATCCAACTTTTAAATAAACATGGATTCCAAAGATATGGCTCTAGATGAAGACACCTCTTGATACAATAATACAAAGCCTCTCTCTCTCTCTCTCACACACACACAGACAGACACACACACTACAATTCAGCTCAGTCAGAACTAAGCCCAGTTTTCATCATCTCCTTTCTGGAAATAAATCCCAACCACTACAAAAACAGCATTATCTGAGTTGTAGATCTCAGATCCCAAACACACACACACACACACACACACACACACACACACACACACACACACACACACACACACACACACACATCATAATACATCAGCCTAACCAGCTACAATCATATATCTACAGCAACGGCACATGGACGCTATTTAAAGATTGTGTGTTCTTCCTAAGCCCTTGGGGTAATGTGATTCATCATCATCATCATCATCATCATCATCACCACTCCTGCTCACCCCTCAAAGTGTGGGTGGGTGTGTGAACTAAGCGTGAGTTGGACTATTTGAGCCAAGAGACCACACAATGAAAAGCAAGAGAATATAGGCCAATCCACCTACCGGCATGTTTTTGCGAGGTGGGAGAAATCCACTGAACCCGCAGAAAACCCACACATGGACACGGTCAGAACGTGTGAAACTCCGTACAGACAGTAACCTGAGCCCAGGATCGAATCAGGCACTCTGGAGCTGTGATGAACCCAATTTTCATTTACCAAATTCAATTGATTTGCACTGACAAATTTTTTTTTTTTTTTTAAATCGTACATTATTTTAAAGAGTCAAATCCAGCAGCAGTAGCAACTATCTCTTTGAAATTTGCATACTGGTAAACCAGTATGTGTTTATGTGATGGTCAGGGACAGTGCACAAAAAAGCGATGGAGGAAAGCAGCATCGATAGCATCCAGTGCGCAACCCAACCCATTCAATCTGGCGTTGATTGAAGGAATGCTGAGTCAGTGCAGCATATTACTGTAGATGTAATAACGTCAGAAAGGAAAGTTCACATTTAATTGCACTTGCCAGAGAAAGTTCACAGCTGCACTAAAACAGTTTCAGGAAAATGTGACCACGAGGTGGAACAATATATATTAAATTCTAGAAAGCCCATTTGCGCAAAAGTGAGCGCTCACTGTGTGCACAGAAGGTTATGAGCCGCCTGCAACCTCCAGTGCAAACCAATGGATATTACCTGAATGCATTCCCCCTTTTCTTGCCTGATATTTCTTGCTTGATTGGCCTGGCACCAAAAAATATATATAAGCTCATTTGATGCATCTATTTCAGGAGTGCTAGTGGCACTAAAGTGTTGGGTAAGCACAGAGATTGAAGACACCATGGAGTGAAAACAGCAAAAGCTTTCACTTGCAGGCTGTTAGACTGTTCGAGTCTGTTTAGGCTCCCAAGTGGTGCAAAAGAAAATCGTCCACCCTAGTGTCAAGAGATCATGAGTTCCAATCCCTATGATGCCACAGACATTACAAAAGCAATCCAGTGGTCAATAAATTGATCCCTGTTAACAGCGAAAAATTATCACACATGTTAAATAGCTCTTTCATCAAGTTCTAAATATACACTTTCTGGCCATAAGTATGTGGACACCTGACCATCACACCCATATGTGCTTCTTCCCCAAACTGTTGCCACAAAGTTGGAAACACACAATTGTATAGGAAGTATTTGTTTGTTGTAGCATTACAATTTCCCCTCACTGGAACTAAGAGGCCCAAATCTGTTCCAGCATGGCAGTGCCCCTGTGCACAAAGCGAGATCCATGAACACATGGTTTGCCAAGATTGGAGTGGAAGAACTTGAGTGTCCTGCACAAAGCCCTGACCTCAACCCCACTGAACACCTTTAGGATGAACTGGAACACTGACTATACGCCAGGCCTCCTCACCAGACATCTCACTAATGCTCTTGTGGCTGAATGTTCACAAATCCCCACAGCCACGCTCCAACATCTAGTGGAAAGCCTTCCTAGAAGAGTGGAGGTTATTATAACAGCAAAGGGGGAATAAATCTGGAATGGGATGTTCTACAAGCACATATGGGTGTGATGGTCAGATGTCCACAAACTTTTGATCATATAGTGTATATCATAAATAATATATTAATCTAGGGGTGTGTGGAGTTTTCATCAGGTCAGTTTGGTATAGGATTTAGGTATAAATAACTTGCTCTTCTTGAATAGGAATTATTACTATACAGTTGCAATCAAAATTATTCAACCCCCATTGCAAATCGGGTTTATTGTCAAAATTTACAGACTTTCAGCTGTTTGCAATGAGCAAATTAAACAAAAGCAACTGAAATAGTTCAACACAACGAATGCTTCAAGTGGTTTCCCCAAATTCAATTGAAACTTCTCCAGTTTCAAAATTATTCAACCCCTTCATGGCAAGCATCTTTAGTACTTAGTAGAGCACCCTTTTGCTGTTATGACCTGCTGCAAATGAGATGCATAGCCAGACACCAGCTTCTGGCAGCGTTCCTGAGGAATCTTAGCCCATTCCTCATGAGCAATGGCCTCCAGTTCAGTAATATTCTTGGGTTTGCGTACTGCAACCGCCTTCTTCAAATCAAAAAGTCAAGTGACTGATGGCCCTGGAGAATCTTCCAGGACTTCTTCTGCAACCAAGCCTTGGTGGAATTTGAAGTATGCTTGGGATCATTGTCCTGTTAGAAGGTTCAATGACGCCCAAGCTTCAGCTTCCTCACAGACGGCATGATGTTTTCTCCAAGGATTTCCTGATACTTCAATGAATCCATCTTGCCTTCCACATGCTGCACATTTCCAGTGCCAGAGGATGGAAAGCAGCCCCAGAGCATCACTGAGCCACCACCATGCTTGACTGTGGACAGAGTGTTCTTTCTTCATTCTTCTTTCTCCAGACATACCGCTGATCCATCGTGCCAAAAAGTTCCAGTTTTGTTTCATCGCTCCACAGAACAGAATCCCAAAACTTTTGTGGCTTATTTATATGATTTTGAGCCGATTTTCTTGTGCTTTTGGGTCAGTAGTGGTGTACATCTTGGAGTTCTGGCATGGAAACCTTTTGCGTTTAGTACGTGCTCACTGAAACCTCAGTGCCTGTTGCCACCAAGTCTTGCTGCAGGTCTTTTGCAGTCACTCGAGGGTTTTTCACAACCTCCCTTCTCAGAAATCTGGTTGCAGCCGTTGATAGCTTCCTTTTTCTGCCCCGTCCACGTATTTCATGTATTTTCTGCCCCTAGCCAGTTCAGGTATTTCATGTGTTCCAGCTCAAACACACCTGGTGCAACTAATGAAGCCCTTGATTAGTTGCATCAAGTGTGCTTGAGACAACACCTGTTTTGCATATTTGTGCTGTTGTTAGGCATTTCAGTATTTTGAGACTGGAGAAGTCATTATAAGTTGCATTTTCAGTTGAATTTGGGGAAACCACTTGAAGCATTCGTTGTGCTGAGCTATTTCAGTTACTTTTGTTTGATTTGTTCATTGCAAATAGCTGAAATTCTGTAAATGTTGACAATAAACCTGATTTGCAATGGGAGTTGAATAATTTTGATTACAACTGTATATTACTATATACTATATGTATAAATGTTACTTGTCTAATGTAAACAAAACACCAAATCCATTCTTTTAAGTAAAAAAATTATGCCTGTTTAATTAAAAGATAGCAATAGCTTTTCCTCTGATTTTAAGCCATTGCAAGTAAACAGAATTATTTTGTATTCACTGTTAGTTCTCATCTTTTCTGCACACTATAATTTGTTTTGAGTTGGGGTTTTTTTGAAGGTCAATATTGTATTGATCAACACTGCCATGTGTAATTTCACAGATTTTAATCATTTGTTAAGGTTTGCCAGTTGTACCAAGTGTTGTTTAAGTTTCATGTACATAGGTCAAATATCGAATAAGCCTGGGCAAAGGTGTTTGCATACTCATTTAATTTTAGTTAGTACTTGAGGCCTATTGTAAAATAGCATAAGTCCTGAGACAATTTACTTCAATTATTATGAATAATCTTCTCTAAAGGAGTCAGGGTTGTTTTTTAATGACACTGTACTACTGTAATCTAATTTCATTACAAAGCAAAAAGCAAAGACAAAAATAACTTATTTGCTGATACATGTTTGCTGATACAAATTTATTAATGTTTTTTGGTCATCTTGGTCTTTTGGCCTAGTTTTTCCTGATACTCTTCAGCCTGGGGTTTCATTTTGGCGCATTACTGAATATAATGTGACCTAACACATGTACTGACAAAATTATCCCAATATATATCTTCTCGCGATTAGTGTCTTCATCTATCCACAGATCAGTGTATCAGCAGTGGTCTTGCGAGCTTCATCAATAAATGTGGCCAAAAACCCACCTACTATTCCCTAAAAAGGCAATTTGGCATGGCAGAAGGCCAACCACTGACCTTTAGCTTCAGCCAGTCAGCTCACAAAATTCAGCCATTTATTCACTACTAACTATTTCAATACGAGACACTTACGCATCCCTTAAAGTCAGGATTTTCACTTTTTTTTCGATTATTATATATGTTTTCTAGCAAGAAAGTGTGGAGAGTCAATAACATTGCACCTGTCGAGATCCTGAAGCTTGTGGCCAGGAAAGAGGACAACAGATTTCAGGATTTGTGGCCCGTGTGCAGAGTATCTGAGAGCAGTGACACACACCCAACCACCCACCCAGCTATTTATATGTGTAGCCTATTTGCTGCACTGCTACACATATTAGGATACACGAGATGCATGGAGTGCTGTAATCCAATCAGTTTCATCTACACACGATATTAAAATTACAGATGAACTGCTATATCGGGATATTGCTGATACTAGACATTATGTTAATTTTGGAAACTTGGATGCAAAAACACTCATGGGCTCAACATGCACATGGATATACGCATACACGCACGTTTGAAGTCTTATCTGTGGGACAGTCTGGCCACATGCTATATCATTTTAATATAAATGAGGGTGTGAATAAAGGGCAAGGGAAGACGAGTTCACGCCGAGTTTTTCCCACACGGGGTTAATGTGGGCTGCGTTTGAAGTCTGAGTTGAGTGTGAAATGAGCTGTGAGGGATGGTCATCACACAAGATACACGCTTACCACATACAGCTGGAAGAAATGCTGGAAGAATGAAGCCGTTGGAATTGTCTGGGGATGGTTACCCCCCCAACCCCCAAAAATATACACTAGTGTACACTAGATACAATTTTTAAAACACTTTTACACTTGGCCCAAACACTCAGATCTGTACCTAGGACTATTTCTGGATAGATGGATAGGGAGGGTCATCATCACAGCTTTGTTTTACGTGAACCACAAATGGTGGTAAAAACAGTCAGAAGATTTAAAACATTACTAGTTCATTACATGCTTTGGTTAAGTTTTTGGATAGCTACAGACACATGCCTAATAGCCTAAATTTAGTTTGTAATCAGATATACTGACACAGACCTTGCTGCAGAGCCAAAATTTCAGGAGGTGGAGCTGGATCTGATCCAACTCTTCCTGTAACCCTAACCCCTAGCCCTCATACGCTGTACAGCAACACATTAAACACATTTATCCAAGCTGAAAAACACTCCACCCCCTGGACTTCTGGCTCGACTCTTACCCAGGTAAGAGGATTTGGATAAGGTCCGACTCTACCTCACGGACTTGCAGCAAGAGGTACTTGAATATACTAGCCGTCAAACTGTCTGCAAAGAACATACACTGTCAAATGATCATCACTACAGAGAAAAGCTTGTGCATATATACAGTATAAATGTTTGAATAGCTTAATAATATATGGGAAATGTAACCAAAAGAACAGAACTCACTCAATTACAGCCGCGCTTGAAAGTTTGTGAATACTTTAGAATTTTCCACATTTCTGCATAAATATGACCTAAAACATCATCAGATTTTCACACATCAAACATCATCAACCCCATTAAACAAATGAGACATAAATATTATACTTGTTCATTGAGTAAAATGATCCAATATTACGTATCTGTGAGTGGCAAAAGTATGTTAACCTCTAGGATTAGCAGTTAATTTGAAGGAAGGTGAAATTAGAGTATTTTCAACCAATGGGATGACAATCAGGTGTGAGCGAGCGCCCTGTTTTATTTAAAGAACAGGGATCTGTCAAAGTCTGATCTTCACAACACGTTTGTGGAAGTGTATCAAGGCACGGACAAAGGAGGTTTCTGAGGACCTCAGAAAAAGAGTTGTTGATGCTAATCCGGCTGGATACAAAACCATCTCTAAAGAGTTTGGACTCCATCAATCCACAGTCAGACAGATTGTGTACAAATGGAGGAAATTCAAGACCATCGTGTCCCAACTCAGGAGCGGTCGACCAACAAGAGCAAGATGACTCCAAGAGCATAATAATCTGCCAGATCACAAAGGAACCCAGGGTAACTTCTAAGCAACTAAAGGCCTCTCTCACATTGGCTAATGTTAATGTTCATGAGTCCACCATCAGGTGAACACTGAACAACAATGGTGTGCATGGCAGGGTTGCAAGGAGAAAGCCACTGCTCTCCAAAAAGAACATTTCTGCCCTTCTGCAGTTTACGTGGACAAAGGGTTCACAAACTTTCAAACACCACTGTATGTCTGTATGTTGATGGATCTAAGGCAAATAGGAAATAAGAGTTAAAAGCTTTATTCAAACACAGTATTATTTATAGAAAGCAGAGATATATATGTGACAATCTATATTCTGAAATGCCTTATTTTTAAAAACTATATTCTGAAATTCCCAAAAGATTGTGTCATTTGTGCATGCTAATTAATAATGATTTTTAAAAAAACACTCTTCCTAATGCAGTTCTACTACTCAAGACTGATGATCCCATTTGTCTAGTCTTTAGTCCCATAGATATTAGTCTGATTCAGAAATTCAGATACATTCATAAACTTTGTGAAACACACACACTCATTCACAGACACATGCAAAAATATGCACACTATGACTTATACACACTCGCACTCTAATTGTCGGAGGAATAGGAGGTGATAAAAACGTGCTGGTGCAAAGCCGCTGAAAACCGGGGCAGAGTATAAATCCTTTTCCTCTTCCTTATTCATTTATGTATCTGCACTGGCAAGCATATTCAGAGTGTTTGTGCTATTGTTTGTGCTCTGTTTGTTTGCTTGCATCTGTGTGTGTGTTCTGCATTTGTCAGAAACAGATGTACAATCAACTGGGAGATTTTAGCTATTGTAATTATGCATGAGGCTCCGTAATGCAGTCAGTTCTCACTATTCCACCTGCAAGTGTGTGCATGAAGCACCTATGAGAACTTACGTTCACGCTTACATGCTTTACAGTACGTTGATGATAAATTTGTGACCGTGTGTGTGTGTGTGTGTGTGTGTGTGTTGTAGCATTTGCAATGCCAGGTTCACAAATCCCATCAAACAACAGAAGCCTGGGAGAAGGGCCAGAGTCTCAGATCAAAACCTGAGCTGGCTTTGAATGTGAGAGTGAGAGTGAAAGAGATAGAGAGAGCATGAGATGAGATGAGAGAGAGAGTGTGTGTAACAGAGAGACAGTGAGAAATAAACACTGAAAGTGAAAAAGAGAAACAGTGAAAGACATAGTAGGCTGTGTGTGTAGGTTGCTGACTCAAAAGGAGGAGGTTGGAAAAGAAGCATTGTGAATGGTTTGCGTTTAGGAGCACGACAACAGAAGAAGTCGAAGAAGAAAAAGAAGGCGTGTTAAGACTCTGAAGGAAGTATCCTGTTCAAAAAGAGCCAGAAAATTCGCTACATTTCAGTTCAACTGAACATATTCGCCCGAACGCTTTCGTTCCAAATAAAAGCGCACTCCTCTACCTCATGTTTAGCTTGATTTATTTTGTCTGAACCATGACAGCCGTGGAGAACCGAGGTTACATACAGTGTAATGAAAAGAGACCTTAAAGTAAAGAAAAGAATGGAGGCGTTAAGGAAGCAGGAAATGAGAGAAGGAGGAGAAGTTTGTGGATCAGGTGGAATTTCATAACACTATCAAGACTATAAAATGCAGAGACAGACTATAAATCTGTTGTGATTGTGATACATTTACAGTATCAGGTATGGCAGAAGATATAGTATTCCCTATCTGATGACTAGTTTATCTGTAAATGATCTGGATTTGTACTTTGTGCGGCTGCTGTGGCAGAGCATTTCCTTTACAGGGTCAATAAAATATCAGTTTATGCATCTACCTATCTATCTTTTAGTTAAACAATACTTTGCATGGTAATATACACAGTGAGTCAGACATATGAAGTTTCATTAAAGCATGTTTAATGTCGTTAGACCTTTAGTAATGTTTTCAAACTGAACGGGAAACTTACCATCCAAAGAAAAGCAGCAATTCCTCAAATGTTATTTTGTATTTAACTCAACAGTTATGTGCTTCATGTTATGGCTCTGATATTTTCCCTTTTAATAAGTCCTATCTAATTATTAAATCTGGTTTTATCAAATTTCCTAAATGAGTTCTGTTGATAGTAATTATATGCATAAATCATAAAGTGGTTAAGGCGTTGGGCTACTGATCGGAAGGTCATGAGTTCAAACCCCAGCACCGCCAAGCTGCCACTGTTGGGCCCTTGAGCAAAGCCCTTAACCCTCAATTGCTCAGATGTATAAATGAGAAAAATGTAAGTCGCTCTGGATAAGGGCATCTGGCAAATGCTGTAAATGTAAAAGCCATCTTTAGAGACTAACATTGCATATGTTTTCAAATAATAAAGAATATATAGATGTGAAGGCCTCTTCTAGTAGCAAATGTTAAAAAAAAAAAAAAAGTTGTGCATTCAATATAGACATCAGTACTTTTTTTTATATACGTAGACCTTTCAATACGATTCCTTTAGACTAGGAGCGAGCAGAATTTTATATATTTCCTAAATTATTGGACAGTAATAATGTACACTACATGGCCAAACGTTTGTGGACACCTGACCATCACACTCATATGTGCTTGCTGAACATCCCATTCCAGATTTAGTCCCGCTTTGCTGTTATAATAACCTCCACTCTTCAGGGAAGCCTTTCCACTAGATTTTGGAGCGTGGCTGTGCTCATTCAGCCTCAAGAGTATCACTGAGATCAGACACTGATGTCGGGTGAGAAGGCCTAAAGTGCTTTTGGCATTCCAGTTCATTCCCAAATGTGTTAAGTGGGGTTGAGGTCAGGGCTCTGTGCAGACCACTCGAGTTCTTCTCCTCAAACCTTGGCAAACCATGTCTTCATGGAGCTGGCTTTGTGCACAGGGGCTTTGTCATGCTGGAAAATGTTTGGGCCGCTTGGTTCCAATGAAGGGAAATCTTAATGCTACAGTATATAAAGACACCCTAGACAATTGTCTGCTTCGAACTTTGTGGCAAAAGTTCGGAGAAGAACCACATATGGGTGTGATAATCAGGTATCCACAAACCTTTGGCCATATTAGTGCATATCTTGATCAACACACATTTCATGTTCTACAGAAATGCTTACCAAACAACCTTTCTGTGATACATTTAAATAAAACACGTTACTGGTGTTTATAGAAGTTTGCAGCCCAGTACGGTGCTTATACACACACTCCTCGACAGGCCACCCATATCTGCAGCAGTGTTGCAACAAACAGGATAACATTTAGAGTGAATATCTTCTCGCCTCTGCAGTTTTGCTGAGCTAAGAAAATTAATGGTTTTGGAAGATTTATTCCAGTGTTTTATATCTGTGTAAGTCCCCCTAGTAACATTGAGTGGGTCTATAATGACCAAATAATTCTTAGGATTTCTGATCAGCTAGCATCTCTAAACCCCACTGATGGTTTTGTTCTGAAATCACAATAAGGGCCCTAATAAGCTGAGCAACACTAAAAGAGACATCAGCATCATCAGCAAGAGAGCACTTGAACATGGAAAACAGCGGCAGCATGCACACCATTCTGCCACAAAGACTTTCAGCCTTAAACACAAAGGAACAATGGATTTCCGTTATGTATAGGCCTATTACATTTACTCTGACGTCTTACTATTTACTGTAAGTTGTGTGTATATTCGCGCACAGGGAAAAAGGTCCTTGTCATGATGGAAGTGGAACATGAGGATCATTCTGCTAAATCTCATTAAAGCAGGACTGAGAGTGAGTGTACAGAATGACACACATTCACCACTCCATTACTAAAACATCATTTTAGAGCACATTCTGCTGTACATTCAGCTGAAACACACACCCACACACACACACACACACACACACACAGTAGTATACATTGAGGCGCTTATGATTTTCTCTCTGAAGAACTCTCTGTTCCTCAAATCCATAGGAAGAGATTATGCAGAAGAGCCGCTCTCAACATGGTGCATAAAAATAGCACAATGCAGACAAAAGTATTATTCTTCCACACAAGAGTAGATGCAAAATTTCTGCCAAAGGTCTGGGCACACCAAGCTTTGTAGAATGATTTTAATAAATATCTCACAATGTTTGTATAAAAGCTTCTGACGGTAGCTACACACATACTTGCGCATCCATACGGTATATACAGCCAGGTGACTAATTAAAGGAAAACCTGGTGGTTTTGTTATGCTCTAATGGGAAGCTAGTGAAACATATGTCAAATTAGGTGTGGAATTTGTATCGTTCCCACTTGAGAAATTGTTGCCCTAGAAAACTCGTGAGAACCGGCTGACTAACAAGAGGTGTTTGTGTTTATATTTATATATATACTCACCATCGGTGCCTGCTTGCCCTTGGTCTGTATATACACATTACTGGCTAGTATTGGCTAGTATGCTCATTGGCTAGTATGCTCATTTTCGACAGACTGGACAACAAAATACACAGATTAGATAATAATAAAACTTAATAATAAAAATTACAAACATCAGAAGCGACCAGAGGTTATAGCTTTGTTTTCTATGCTGGATTTTAAATGGCTAGCCAGATTTCTCAGTTGCTACACTGTAATCCCATATCTGATGCAGGGATTACAGCAAAGAAACTGAGAGGTTCGGCTTTTTGCTGTTGACAGCACATTCTACAGATATCCATCCCAATCTGTTTAAAAATACAATCATTAAAACAACCAATTTATTTACATAACGGTCAGTAATATTAATGCTGCTAGGATATCAAGAGCATTCTCAGTCAAATTTGCACTTGCAGTTTCTCTCTCATGACCTCCTTTCAATGCTTTACATTTAGGCCTGCTCTTCAAAATCCAACACTCAATTCAATTCAGTTTTATTTGTATGGCGCTTTTAACAATGGACATTGTCACAAAGCAGCTTTACAGAAATATATACATTTCGGATCTAAATTTTAAATTGATAAATTTACCTCTAATGAGCAAGCCAGAGGTGACGGTGGCAAGGAAAAACTCCCTGAGACGACATGAGGAAGAAACCTCGAGAGGAACCAGACTCAAAAGGAAACCCCATCCTCATCTGGGTGACACCAGATAGTGTGATTATAAATATTTCCCTTCTATAACTGTGTACTACATGATTAAAACAAAAAGTGCAACTGTGTAATCAGGAAATTCACCACAGTCTCAACATGAAGTCTATTCCGCTGAAGTCGTGAACCGTCAAGCGATGGAGACCCGAATGCAAAGTCTGTTTGTGCAATTGTTTGTGGCAATTTCAGTCCCAAAACCATCACCGCAACTGCAGTCCCAAGACACTGAGCCAAAGCTGCCCGCATCACTCCTATATATATAATATGATATGACATAAAATTGTAAAAGTGTGAAATAGTTTTCTGCTGTTGGAACTGGTGTGAATAGATATAGATCTCTATTCTAGATAACGCTCTTGATTCTCCCACGACATGTAGTGATTTGTTAGAAAGCAGATGCGGCTTTTCCGGTTTTCGAACCCTTTACACATGTTTGCTTCAGACATAATTTTACAGTGTATTTAAGCGGGAAACAGTGCCAAAAGGAAAATACATATCTGTGTATGATCATAGCATGTTATGCATTAACCTGATATTTGTACACTTTGCCCTTTGCATCTTAAATGGTTGTGGATTTTAGACTGTTGGCAGCCAAGTAAAAAATGCATCCATGTTTGTGATTCTTCCGCTTAAATATCGACATAAAATCTAGTGAAAGAGACAGAAAATATATCTGCTGTCACCTAGTTATTTTTTTTTATCACTAAAAAGGACATCCTCCTTTAGGATTTTCTGGTAGAGGGCAGAATTCATGTTTCCCTCAATTATTGCAAGTTTCCCAGGCCCTGAAGCAGCAAAGCATCCCCACACCATCACACTTCCACCACCATGCTTGACCGTAGGTATGATGTTCTTTTTGTGGAATTCTGTGTTTGGTTTATGCCAGATGTAACGGGACCCCTATAGGCCTGTAGGTCCTTTGATGTTGTCCTTGGCTCTTTTGTGACTTCCTGGATGAGTAGTTGCTGTGCTCTTGGAGAAATTTTGGAAGGTCGGACACTTCTGGGAAGGTTCACTACTGTGCGGAGTTTTTCCATTTGGAGATAATGGTTCTCACTGTGGTTCTTGGAGTCCCAGAGCCTTTGAAATAGGTTTGTAACCCTTCCCAGACCGATCTATTTCAATCACCTGCTTCCTCATCATTTCTGGAATTTCTTTCGATTTTGGCATAGTGTATTACTGGGTAAGAACTTTTACCCAACTTCAAGCTGTTGAAAAAGTTCTATTTAAGTGTTGATTTGATTGAACAGGGTTTGCAGTAATCAGGCCTGGCTGCGTCTAGTCCAGCTGAACCCCATCATGAATGCAGTTTCATAGATTTGGGGAATAAGTAACTACGGGGACAAATACATTTTCACACAGGCCCAGTTGGTATTAGATAACTTTTTTTGCTTCAATAAATAACATTATTATTTAAAAACTGTATTTTGTGTTTACTCAGGTTGCCTTTGTTTTATCTTATATTTTGTTTTAATTTCTGAAACAATTTATTGAGATATACAAACAGAATAAATCAGAATAAAATACTTTTTCACAGCACTGTATGCTATAAGCTTACATCACACAGCAAATAAAAAAAACGTGTGCACTTGGTACATGAGAAATCCTTGATTTCCGGGTAACAAGCAGAAGGATGTAGGATCAAGACGTTGAAGAGGAATTATTAGAGTACTGACGTGAAACATCTGTCATTAGAGAAAATGAGACTAAATCAGGGCTGCCACAATGGCAGATGTCCATTTATTGCACTTGGCAATTATACAGTCCCATCCGAATCTATTGTAACAGCAAGGCCAATTAATTTATTTTTGCTATAGACTGAAGGTCTGGTCTGGTCTGGTCTGGACATTTCGGTTTGAGATAAAAAGTTGAACATGAAGAGAGTTTAGAATTTCAGCTTTCATTTCCTGGTATTTTATATTTTATATTAGACCACCCAATCTGTAGGCGAGCAAAAATATTGGAATATGTGACTGACAGGTGTTTCTTGTTACCCAGGTGTGTCCTGTTAGTTTGATTGTTTAAACAATAAATAGCTCTGAATATCTACTCTTGGTTTTAGCCTTCAGTTTCACCTGTGGCGACTGCATTTGTTGTTAAAAAGGATAAGCCAACATGAAGATCAGAGAGCTGTCTATGGGAGAAAAGCAAGTCATTTTGAAGCTGAGAAAAGAGGGAAAATCAATCAGAGGCATTGCACAAACATTGGGCATAGCCAATACAACAATTCCGAATGTCCTGAAAAAGAAAGAAACCACTGGTGTACTGAGCAACAGACAAGGAAAACAACAACAGCTAATGACAAACATTGTGAGAGCTGTGAAGAAAAACCCAAAAACAACAATCAGTGACATCACCAACAACCTCCACAGGGCAGGGGTGAAAGTAACACAATCCACCATTCAAAGAAGACTTCAAGAGCAGAAATATAGAGGCCATACCACAAGATGCAAACCACTCATCAGCAGTAACCATCAGAAGGTCAGATTGGAATTCACAATGAAATACTGAGATGAGCCACAAAAGTTCTGGAACCAAGATTAGCCGCTACCAAAGTGATGGAAAGGCCAAAGTGTGGAGAAAGAAAGAATCTGCTCATGATCCAAAACATACAAGCTCATCTGTGAAACAAGGTGGAGGTAGTGTCATGGCATGGACTTGCATGGCTGCTTCTGGAACAGGCTAACTAATATTGATGATGTAACTCATGATGGTAGCAGCAGAATGAATTCAGAAGTTTACAGGAACATTTTGTCTGCCAATTTACAGAGAAATGCATCCAAAACACACTGCCAACTCAACAAAGGACTTTATCAGGGGGGAAAAGGTGGAAGGTTTTAGACTTGCCAAATCAATCACCAGACCTTAACCCAATTGATCATGCATTTCACCTCCTGAAGAGGAGACTGAAGGGAGAAACCCCGCGAAACAAACAACAACTGAAAGAAGCTGCAGTAAAAGCCTGGAAAAGCATCACAAAAGAAGAATTGGCCTTGTCGTTCCAGTAGATTCAGAGGGGACTGTATTTCATTTGTCCAGAGAGACTTACCATCTAAATCATGTTACCCAGGTGCGCTTGGTGCAGCAGCATTTTTGCCACAGCATGCATCAAACTCCTATGTCTTCCATGTCTCCTGGTGTTAGCATTCTATTATGACATGCTGCCTTCCCAGCCACACAACTGCTTGCTAGAAGTTATAACACTATAAACTGATTTATGAAAATGGTCAGGAATACTCTGGCTCAGTGTTAGCTAGTTAGCACTGTTATCTAACTCCCGTGCAGCTTACCATTCTAACTTGCAATAATGACAGCTGAACTCTTCAGAACTCACACCAATCTGTTGCTGTGAGAATGATTAAGATTCTCATCACTGTTCTGTTTTTCTTTGTAATGAGCTCTCATGAGCTTTTCAGCTGACTGTCACTACTGGTGTTACCTAGTTAGCATCATTAGCTGCATGGGAGTTATCTAGCATTACATATATGAAGGTGGTTCATCCAAAGCATTACCCTACCTGGCTCTCTAAGTGGTAAAAGGTATCTACTTGATTTGTTATGTAAAAATGGGCATTCATTCATTCATACAGTTACATAGATTGCACTCTCATAGTGTACAGGAGCAACAGTGCTAATTCCAGTTCCAACTTTATCCCTTTCATTAGTAATAAGTTTCACATCTTGGGAAAGTAATACCAGTGTTGATTCTACTTTTTGCTCATTTCTTGTCACTAAGGTTTTCTGAAGCATGGAATGATGTTTTTTGCTCAATGTAAAAATGGATTCTGACATGTTCTGACAGCAGAGTGAAGGGTCTTTGAGGGCGTGGGACAGGAGCCCCATGTAAACACAGACAAACACTCCAGCCTGGATTACAGTTTTCCAAAGCTTTCTTGTGGTTAATGGTATAAATTTTTACCGATTTTGTATTTTGTTTCTATCCGTTATGTGAATTGTGCAGGTCGGCAACCACTGTATCTCTTATGTGTTGAAAGCTCTTTGGCGTTCCCTATACTGACAGATGACATAGCAATTTTATGTGTGTTAAAATTATTGTTTTAAAAAATAGTTTTAAAAGTTTCTTATAAGGTTCTCGTGATAATATTTTTGGTTTGAAGAAATTGACAGTTTTCTATAGTGAAGTGCAATATTTATTATTAATATTTCATGTCATATTTAATGTATATTTAATATTGTCTTGAAGGTAGCCAGAATTGATTATAGAAATGATCTGTTGGTGGTCCTTGTTTGCCTTCTAATTAGATATATTGGGCAAATTTATATTGGAATAAACTGTGATAGATAGTCTCATGCTTCCTATCACAAACCGCACAAAATGGGATAACACCTATTATGACAACAGTTAGTCAGCATTAGTGCATGAAGATACGACCGTAGCTGATCCAGTGCTCTCAAACCCACAGAGCCAATCATATACTAGTCCATTTTATGAGCTTCAGCCAATCAATAAGGCTAATCTTTCTGTAGCTACCATGTGCTACACCAATTATATCCACTTCTATACAGCTGTCACACATGAAGTCCATGCGAGATTCGTAGGATTAAAGGAGCACTACATTATTGTGGATTATGTTTTGAGACGCTATATAGATTCAGGTAATCCTGAGAGGACATGGCTTGGTGAAGACAGGCCTGGCAGAGCAGTTAATAATCTCCAAGACAGGTCCAAATAATTCCCTACATTCTGTTTTGCCATGTTAACATGGGTGTGGATGTTTACTCTCAGATAAAGCAATTTCACAGAAAGTACAGGGACAGTCAGCACTTCCTGTAAATGGTCTTCAGGACTAAGTGCTATTAAGTCAGGAAACAAATTACACTGATCAGAGAGCACTGATGAAACAGCACTGCAAGTCTAAGTGTGTGTGTGTGTGTGTGTGTGTGTGTGTGTGCGTCCTCATGAGTCTATGTAGGTGTACTGTTAGCGAGTCCATTAAAAAGAGCTGTTTTAATTCTATCGGTTAAGAAAAAAAAGCAATACACCCTAATAAAGCTAAATACATTTCTCAAACAAATTTAGATAATTTTACTACACCAGAAATGTGCCTTTATTATTTCAGGGTAAGTACAGCTTTTTAAAAATAAAATCCATGCATATTTCCAGTATTTTCAAGTTACATGTCCCTGAACAGCTCTGACCAAAATTTCAACTCAATATACTGTATACACCTAGCTTTCAGTTTGTCTTTGTATGCTATTTGGCATGAAATGATTTCTTTCTTGCAGAACTTGTAGTACTCTTACAAAAAGCATGTTTGGTCTTCACTGAAATCACCATGGCCTGTACCTTTCTTTTGACAGCCAATTTAAATTAAATGTGGTTCTTCCCTAAACTGTTGCCACAAAGTTGTAAGCACACAATTTTACAGAATGTATTTGTATGCTGTAGAATTACAATTTCCCTTCACTGGAACGAAGAGACCCAAACATATTTCAACATGACAATGCCCTTGTACACAAAGTGAGCTCCATAAAAGACATGGTTTGCCAAAGTTGGAGTGGAAGAACTCGAGTGTTCTGCACAGAGCCCTTACCTCAACCCCAGTGAACACCTTTGGGATGAACTGGAACGCTGACTGTGTGCCAGGCCTCCTCACCAAACATCATTGCCTGACATCTCTAACGCTCTTGTGGCTGAATGAAAACAAATCCCCACAGCCATGCTCCAAAATCTAGTAGAAAGCCTTCTCAGAAGAGTGGAGGTTATTGTAACAATAAAGGGGACTAAATCTGGAATGGGATGTTCAAAAAGCACATACGAGTGTGATGGTCAGGTGTCCACAAACTTTTGGCCATGTTGTGTAGGATCTAACTCCATCAAAAGAAATATACGGAACAGCAGATTCCAGATATTTATTCCAAATTTAGCAGTTTTAAACCACTGAAAGCACATCAAGCTTTTTTGAGAGACCTTCCAAGCATGTGCAGATGGGTGACAAATAAAAGGAAAAACTAGTGGCTCTGTTATGCTGTGAGAGGCAATTTACTGCCATGGTTTGGGTCTACTTGTCCACTTAGAAGGAAGTCACTGCAAAATCAAGTTATTCTGTCTGATCACCTTTATCCTATGCTGAAATATTTCTATCCTGATTTGAGTGGACTCTTCCATGACAATGCTCCCATCCATAACGTTTGGAAAAAGGACTCAGAGGGTGGTCTAATACATTACTAAGGCTATGTTCACACAGCAGGCAGAAGTGGTCCAAATCCGATTTACTCACCAAATCCGCATTATTTGTTAGGCTGTTCACGCTATGTTTTTTAATGTGGCCTATATCTGACATTAGTCTGAACAGATCACGCTCCTAAACTGCCCCGCATGCAGCTGTGCATGAACACGTGTCATGAGCATGTGTCACATGATGCGTTCAGGCTCGCTGTATAAAGGGCATGTTATTCAGCCACGGCCACTTCTTTGGTTCATGTCCTTGGTTTCTTTAAATTTAGCTTTTAAACTTTTAACTTTGGCATTGTAGCCAGATTCTCCTATTGCCATGTTCGGCCGTTTCTTCTGTTTCTCTCTTCAAACATGGAGCAGTTGCGATATGTGACATCTAATTTTGATTGTACAGCACAACACATAATACACAACAAAGAATTATATTTTACACTGTGTTAAGACTAAAGTGTACATGTTAATAGTAAATTAAATATATAGATCTATATTATTTTCTAAACATTAACTTGCCCCAGTTGATTTTAATTCGGGATAACAGGTTTTTCAATATGAAGTATAAACTGTGAAATTCTGTAATTCACAGTTTATTCTGCAAAGACACATGATCATTTGACATCAATGACTCTTGTCACGTCTACGCCGGAACCGGCGTCCAACTACAGTACCCATAACACCACGCGGCCTACCAACATGGCCACCAAGGACTCTTACTGTGCGTTCAACTCTTCCAGGGAAGTTCGTAATTATGATGTCAGGTGCGTTCAAGTCACTTTGGTCAGAACAAGATGGCATTGTAGATTCTTTTAATTAACTACAAAAAAAAAAAATACAGCAAGTTTTTTTTTAACTCTACTTCTAGAAAATGAAGAACAAAGAATGTGGATCAGGGGAGTTTTGCTTTATGTTTTTAATCAATTTAAGTGAAAGTGACATGTAAAGGCCAATGTATGGTAACCCATACTTGGAATTTGTCCTCTGCATTTAACCCATCCAAGTTAGTGCACACACATTAGAAATTGTGAGTAGTGAACACACACACACTACAAACTGTGAACACACCTGGAGCAGCAGGCAGCCATTTTTGCTGCAGCACCCGGGGAGCAGTTGAGGGTTAAGGGCCTTGCTCAAGTGCCCAGCAGTGGCAGCTTGGCGGAACTGGGATTTGAACTCATGACCTTCCGATCAGTAGCCCAACTTCTTAACCACTGAGCTACCACCACCCAATGTAAACCAAGCCAATGTAATGGGGGCACGCCCCCAATTCGGAGCTCAAAAAAGAAGAGTTTCCCACCCATAATTATGACTTTGTGGTGGCATTCATGGGCGTTCAACTCGAAAATACGATCTTTCTGACATGACTTGAACGCACCATTATTCCCATCACACACAGTCAAACCTGATTACTAATCATGCACACCTAGACTCAAGTTCACTACCACAGTATACAAGGAAAAGCTCTGTGTTAGGCCAGTCGTTACCAAGCCATATATTTAGTCATAGTCCCTTCTGGTTTGATCTTCGTTTTGGTTTAATCATCTTTGCTCTTTGCCTAACCCAGTTAATGCTGGTCGTATATCACCCGACCTTTGCCTGCTCACTGACCTTGTTTTTGTCTCACGTTTTTGGATTTGCCTGCAAGCTTGCTTAATGAACCTTTTGTTTACTTGCCTCTGTATCCTATATCTGCCGCCTGACAACTCTTTGGACCCTAATATATTTCGAAAACCCAAATCTCTCGTTTACAGTTAGTACAAAATGCAGCAGCTCGATTTCTGAAGGGGTGTAAAAAATTTGATCATGTTACACCCATTCTGAGATCCCTGCTTTGGCTGCCTGTTCAGTACAGAATTGAGTTTAAAATTCTTCTATTTGTCTTTAAATCATTGAACAATTTAGCTCCGCCTTATCTTACAAACCTACTTCATCCTTACATCCCTACAAGACGATTACGATCCGAGGAAAAACTTCTCCTCCAGATCCCTCGCACTTGTCTAAAGACAAGAGGAAATAGAGCGTTCGAAGTGGCTGGTCCTACTCTCTGGAACAATTTACCATCTCATATTAGAACGGCCTCCACTCTACCTGTGTTTAAATCTAGTCTAAAAACTCAACTTTTTTCTCTGGCGTTTAAAAATTGATTTTGTTATAGTTTTGTTATGTGTATTTTTACATTACGCTATTAATATTTTACTTATTATATTTGTGCTATTGACAGTGTACAGCACTTTGGTCGGCTTTTAGCTGTTTTAAAATGTGCTTTAGAAATAAACTTGAACTTGAATATAAGCATGTATTAATAGCACTGATGATCAGTCAGAAGTAACAGGTCTGGTGTGTAAATATCATCTATTTATCATTAAAAGGTTAAATGATAGTTAAGTGTAGATGTAAATGAAGAACAGGCTGACGGGTACAATCTGAAGCATTTTAATGGTTTGCCACCAGCGCTATCACATATCCATTGCTGGTCACATGACTTTTTATGGCATCAAAACAGGAGGTAATATTTGCCACATCTTATTGACCACTCTCCCTTCTTATCATTATAAAAAAAAAAACATTTCTCAGTAGCCATATTCTTAATGACCTTTTCACTCCTGTGCCTATTTATGCGGTTATCTTTATATATTCTATTACATACTACAAATGTACAGTTAATAGCATTGTGAACATAGTTCATGATTAGGACTGCATATTCATATGGTAGTTTTTAATTCCATATTCCATTTATAATTATAAAAAAATAAATAAATAAATAAATAAAAACCCAATTCTAAGCACACAAACAAACAGCAATGTCCAGTGTACTGTGGTCAGTGTGAATAAAACATTAGCACGCTGAGCAGAAAGCAGCTAATAGGTCAGAAGTTACAGAGAGCAGCTTTCTGCTGAGAAGCTCCTATTACTGCACTCTGATTTTCTGACCTACATCTTATTACACAACTCAAGCTCCCATCTGTTGCCAACCAGCAGGAGTATGAAAGGTACTGTTCTCGAGTGGACAGGTCAGGTGAAAGTATTAGTCTGGTGACTGGATCAAATGTGTGTGCATGTGGACAGTCATTCAAATAAACATGAAAATACTGTACAGACGTACATTGTACAAGCTTATTAATGTCCACTCAGCAAGATAATGGAGACAGCACTGCAAAAATGAGATCAAGTGAAAATCTCTTGAATATAGTCACAAATGCATCTAGTATTTCTTATTATAACATTACAGTAAACCAAATATAAGATTATTAAACTCACACTCACTGAGCACACTCAAGGAACACCTGCACAGTCATGCAATTATCGCATCAGCCAGTTGTGTGGCAGCAGCGCAATGCATAAAATCATGCAGATACAGGCCAGCAGCTTTGGATAATTTTCACATCAACCATCAAGGGGGGGGGGGGGGGGGGGAATGTGAACTCAGGGATAAAAAAAAAAAAAAAAAAAAAAAAATCCTCCAAAAATTTCCCAAGGGAAAAAAAAAAAATACTAATCAAAAATGACATCTAGATACCTATAAGCCTCCCAAGCTGCCTGGTGCATAGATATATGATAGAGAGGACCCTAAGCTGAAATATAATCGATGAGTCAAAAAAGAACAACGTTAGCTGTTTGCCAGACACATTCTGAAGGAGCCTTAAAAGTTCTCGATGGCTGGTCCAAAACTATACTGGCATTACAACAGGGGCAAATTTTGACAAAGAGTTAATACAGCATAGTACCAAAAAACCAACCAAACAAACAAACGTATCCTTTCTGTCAAGCAGGGTGGAGTGAGTATGCCTGTATTGGAGTGTTTTTCTAACTCTAGCCCAGAGCAATCTGACATCACCGAGGGAAGAATTGTCAAGGAATTTCTGAGAAGAATATCAGGCCATCAGTTTGAAAACTCAAGCACTCAAGTAAGTCTATTATAAAAACTCCTCAGCATGAAGAGATGTCCTGAACTGGCCAAGCCGAAACGCTGACCGGAGGAGCTGGCAAGTTTTGTGAAATTGTAATTTAGTAAAGTCCCTCCAGCAAGATGTCAGACACTGATAATTGGCTGTAGAAGTGAACTGTGAAGTTATGAGTTATTGCTGTTAAATGGAGTGTCACAAGTTAATGCAAAGTTAAATGTCACGGTCTAATGAACTATGAGAGCAAATCTCTTTAATGTGTGAGAAGACTTTATTTAGGCTATTCGTTCTGTATTAAGAGTTCAAGTTCATATAAATGTCTTTATACCACACCACGGTTGAATGCTCAAATCTGATTGGTCAGATGGTGTGCATTATTTTTCGCATAACAGCACGGCTCGGAAAGTAGTTCCGGCTATAATAAGAAAGTTAATATCAATGCGCTCGTTCTAGTATGTTATTATTTCTATGGTAAGCGCTCTTTCACAGGGTGGACGCTCCACATAATCGAAGACTGATAATGAACAGATTTCAAAAACGTGTTGTTTGACAAAGTAAAACCTCAAACAAACAAAGTAAAATCGTTGATATTGGTGACATTTTTTGTTAGGAGACGTTTATTTAGCTTTTATGGAAGGAGTCTTGATTGTAAGTGATTTGTAACAGTTACACTGCTGTGTTTTTTTATGAGAGAGAGCGAGAGAGAGAGAGAGAGAGAGAGAGAGAGAGAGAGAGAGAGAGAGAGAGAGAGAGAGAGAGAGGCTAGTGAGGGAATGAATGTTTATTGAGCTATAACATGGATGAACACAGCATTACACAACATTAAATCTGACTAGAAACAGTTAAAATGTGAGACATTTTGTACATTAATAAATGAAACATTGTAATCGTTGGCAAATTATTGTGGAATAAGCGGAAAACTAATACCAAGAACACCAAGAAAGACTATATTTAATACATGACCAGCATGTGAATTTTTTTTTTATTTTTTAATTGTTTTATTTGTGGGCAAAAGTTTACGTGTACAGAATACTGTGCTTCTACATTAAACCAAAAAGTTTATCATAGAGAACACAAATGGATAAACTGTACATGAAACTAGTACTTCTTTACAAATATGATGCGTAGCACATTATTAGACATTTTCTTTAAGACTGTTGGTCAAAATTCTACCCATCAAAATGCATTTTCTTTGGTAGCTGTTTCACAGAGCTGAACCAATCATCACAGCCTGTATGAAATCTAGTATTTCCACAAGATCCAAAGGAAGCTGAACATATAGTGTACAAAATACCATTTTCCCACATTAGCTAGCCTCCAGCCACCGCCTCATATCATCTACCCAGGCGGTAAGCTCTGAGGGATGGGCTACTATTAACTGGCTTTTCACAGTATGCTTACATCTCCATCTCAGTGTTTCAGTAAATATGACAAAAACATGATTTTTACACAAAAAAGTTCATTATTAGAATTACTTAAATCCTTTTATGTTCTGTACTAAATAAATTCATGTAAATATGTGGCGAAAACCCATACTGTATATTTTATGTACTTTACTGGGTTAAATGTACTATTATTTTGCAAGTGCTCACAAAACTAGAAAAAAAGAAGTAATGTTTAATTGAAATTAATACAGTCGTGCAGAGTTTACCAGACAAACTGGAAAAAATCCGGTCAGTTTATTTTGCACTGTAACGTTTTGGACTATCCAGAGTATATGCGATTGTGGTGGCGAGGGCGTGGTGGAGCATCAGCTGTTAGCCCTAGTTTACTTGTGTGTGTTTGTGCTTTCAGTGCGTCCCGTAATGAGAAAGAAAGAGAGAGAGAGAGAGAGAGAGAGAGAGAGAGAGAGAGAGAGAGAGAGAGAGAGAGAGAGAGAGACACGATGAATGGGCCTGCTGAAAAGCAAAAGTAAAAAAGGAGAGAAACGTGAAAAAAACAAATAAGGTGAACGTACTTTGTCTAATGTCTGCTTTTTATTTTTTATTTTTACTGGACATTGTGTCCAACAATTTTTTATTTTATCAGACATTTTGGATTTTTAATGGTCAAACAGAAACTCTGGTAGAGTAGAAACGAATACAGTCACGTAGAATTGAAACTAATACAGTCACGTAGAGTTGAAACGAATACAGTCACGTAGAGTTGAAACGAATACAGTCACGTAGAGTTGAAATGAATACAGTGTAGGGTTCTCAGTGCACAAGCAACATCACAGGAAACCATACATCATTGAATCCTCATTCAGCAGACACTGAGGAGCCGAATTAATAACTGCCTGTTTGCGTCTGCCTTATCCCAGCTATCTTGAAACAAATGGGGAAAGTGTTAGTAGATACAACCCTGACCCAAGGCTGAACCCTCTCAACCACAGAAACCTCTGTCAAATCCATTGATTCAGGCCACTGGCCAAGAGCAGATGGCTCACCCAACAGGATGGTAAAGTTGATAAATTCAGGAAGGAAGGGAGGGGGACCCCTTTGGAATGAGACCTTTTGCTCTCTCACCCAGGAACACAAAGTTCACCCTGTGCAATTTAAAATTTACACATCCCAAATCGGAGCACTCCATATAGCCTACAGGGACAATGAGTGTGTAGTAATACATTAACAACTATAATCATCCATTTTCTTCCATGTGTTATCCTATAACTATCATGCTTATAACCACAAAGTTGCCACTAATTGTCTAAAGGCCGATCAGACCCCTGGCGAATACCCATCGCCGGAATCCTTTCTACACAATGACATAACGAGGGACTCCCCATTTGGAATGACAATTCAAAAGCAAGTACGGTACCTCCAGATTCTCACTGAACTGGTGCATATAATATTACGTTTAAAGTCCTTCAAAATGAAGCGAAGGTTAAATTAATAAGTTGATGGTTCGTTCAAGTCATGGTCTGTGAAATAGCATATGGTGCTACAAACTTGGAGCTTCATTCACTCTCTGTTCAAAGCCATTTTCACCCGTTTGTGTGTGTGTGTGTGTGTGTGTGTGTGTGTGTGTGTGTGTGTTATATTAGTTTCTGTGTAGTAGAGTAGTTTAATAAAGTCTCATCTGTTTTTAAAGATACGTGTCTTATTTGCTTTATAGTCTACTGCCTTGAACTGACGATCTTGTTACTATGCTCTTAATATAGGGTTTCACTACATTTAGGATATTATTGCCGGTGGCCACTGAGGTAATATCTAAAGCATAATTAATAAATACACTAATTTCAACTTATCGCTGGATGAATAGTTGATCAGACATATTAAATTAGCAAAATTTCCCCTTCCGTGCTGATCTGCTAGTCTCTTCTACATATTTTGGTGAAGAATACAGGTAACATAACCTAAACAGCTAAACTTCCCTTACACATAATGGTGGAAAATGTAAACAGCTCAATATAAACAGGTAGTTTTCCCTACAACAGTCACAGAGTTGAAATGAATACAGTGATGTAGTGTAGAAACAAATAGTCACATGGAGTAGAAATGCATACAGTCGCAGAATTGAAACAAATACAGTCAGAGTTGAAAAGAATACAGTCGGTGTCGAAATGAATACAGTCAAGTAGAGATTAAATGAATACAATCAAGTAGAGTAGAAGCGAATAGTCACAGAGTTGAAACGAATACAGTCACATAGAGCTGAAATGAATACAGTCACAGATTTGAAACGAATACAGTCACATAGAGCTTAAATGAATACAGTCACATAGAGTTGAAACGAATACAGTCACGTAGAGTTTAAATGAATACAGTCAAATATTGTAGAAATGCATACAGTCACAGAGTTGAAATGAAAACAGTCACATAGAGTTGAAAAGAATACAGTCAGAGTTGAAATAAATAATTATATTAGAAAAGAATATGTTCGGAGTTGAAATGAATACAGTCACATAGAGCTGAAATGAATACAATGAAGTAGAGTTGAAATGAATACAGTCACATAGTTGAAATGAATACAGTCACATAGAGTTGAAATTAATACAATGAAGTAGAGCTGAAATGAATACAGTCACATAGAGTTGAAATGAATACAATGAAGTAGAGTTTAAATGAATACAGTCACGTAGAGTTGAAATGAATACAATGAAGTAGTGCAGAAATGAATACAATCATGTAGAGTTGAAATGAATACAGTCACATAGAGTTGAAATGAATACAATGAAGTAGAGCTGAAATGAATACAGTCACATGGAGCTGAAATGAATACAGTGAAGTAGAGCTGAAATGAATAGTCAGATTTGAAAATACAGTCAGAGGTAAAATGAGTACAGTCACAAAGAGAGCACAATTTGCATATGCATTGGAGGAACTTTAAACTGATTGGATTTTGAGCATTATGGATGTTTTTTTGTTTTTTTTTTAAATATTTCTTGTTTTGTGTTGGCTTTAAGGCCTACGGCTATTGTATAATAAAATGTTTTGCGAGATCAAGTGTTTCTGTAAAGTTTTCTTGGTTGTGTTTCTCAGTCAGGTGTATGGTTTGCGTGTGTGCGTAAGCAGTCATGTTGGGTTTTGTCAGTTCAGTTATTATGAAGGCTGATGTACGTGCATGTACCCATTGGAGTTCTACTTCTGGTTACAACGATGTACTGTAAGGTATTAGTGGCCATTAAGTAGTAATGATGTTATAAATCATTTTAGATAAATGAAATCAGACATGTCCAAACAGGAAAATTGATCGTGTACTTTTTACAGTGTTGAGCTTTACATAATTCATGTAAGCTCTCTTGCATAAAATAAATAAGTACATTTTACTTAAAAAAAGGAGCAAAAGTTTGATTTATTTTATTTAATTGTGCAATAGCTAACCATTTATCTCAAGGTTGAGTCAAATTTACTAAGAAAAAAAGAAAACTGCTAGTTAAATTTACTATATTTTTGATGAGAATAATCCTTGGTGCCTTACTGACTTTGTGTGTGGAAAAATTAATTAATTAATTAATTTATTTATTTTTAGTAAATCTCACTCCAATCATATTTTCAATCCAAAGCGACAATCCAAAACTGGCTTCCACTATGGATCATGGCAAAATGGAGATGTCAGGATGATGTGGGTAATATATCATGTCATACAAACTTACAAGCATCACACACACACTTTCTGGAAGATAAAAGATGCTTTAAATATCTTAGCTAAGTTTGCATGCTTGAGGGGAAAATAGCTGTAAGAAAAAGTCTCATTTAATCTAACTACTCAGTGCCATTTTGATCAAAATATAACCTCATTATGCTATTTCATACCTAATCATTATTACTCAAGCCTAAATGTATATGGTGACAGCTCAATTCTGAACTACATAATGGCTGAACAATCTTAGTTTCTGTAGCGCTGACTCCTTCTTATTTTTCACACATTGCTCGGTTTCTCCACTCCTACTCCTCACTTCCGCTCTCTTTTAACAGCTCTTCTGGCTTCAGTGAATAAAGCATATGCATCTGCTCTGTCTAATCTCCATCTCGTCTTCCCACACACACGTGTATATAGACACACACACACACACACACACACACACACACACACACACACACAAAAAAAAAAAAAAAAGGGAAGCAGAGACAGGGTCTAAGTTAAGTTTGGATACACAACACTAGCAAATTTGAGAGAAGTGCGTGTGTGTGTGTGTGTGTGTGTGTGTGTGTTGAATTATTCATGCTGATTGGACCATCCTCTTAGAAAAGGCAGGGGGCCTAACACGAGTTGTCATAACCTTCAGCAGGAGAGGCGTGAAGAGACAGAGCTGGAAAATGGCCCTGCGAGTGTTCGCTGTTCTATTTATATCACTGCTGCTGATGTAGGTACAGTTTGTTAGAGTGTGTGTGTGTGTGTGTGTGTGTATGTGTGTGTGTGTGTGTGTGTGTGTGTGTGTGTGTGTGTGGTGGGGCGGGGGGATTGGGAATGAAGAATGTTTATCTAACAGTACTGACAGAGAGAGGAATATTTTTGCACCCCTCACCCCCACCCCCCACCCTGTTCTGCATCATTGTCAGATAAACAGTATTCCATCGTTGCTACTGAATACACTCTCTGACACAGCGACATAATTCCGACATCATACATCGTACATCTGGATACAAGCAAATCACACACACCTACACACTCACACACTAAGGACGTGTACTAGAGATGTGTTAAATATCCGGGGTATTCGTTATGCGCCATGTCCACAAGAATTCAGAGAGCATGTATGGTGTTGAAAAAGAAAAGTCGTGATTGGCAATATTTTTGATGCAGAGACCAACACTGTGGTGCTGAGAAAAGATTAAGCCCATTTACACCTGAACTTACCTTTTTTTTACTCTCATGTTTATGTTCACTAGTTTAGTAAATGATACTGCACGAATACTGTATAGGTACTGATCGGCATGTTATTATAAACATGCATTAACACTGTGATCGCTTAATGTACGTTAATCCAGTGAGATTTTCACCCCTACATATTCTCTTGTGTGTGTGTGCATATGTTCAGATCTTTACCGCAAAGTCGGTGAGGTAGTACTCACAATTAGCACTCAATGTACCATCTCTTTCCCTCCTGGAACCTACAGTGCCTACTGAGTCTCTGGCAGTTCCAAATGACGGGAAACCCTCGCAGTAATCCATTCTCATACCACAGTGCAGCTGAACGCTCGAATCTGATTGGTCGGAAGGTGTGCATTATTTTCGTATAACAACACAGGTATTATTAATGATAGGTTAATAATAATGCCCTTGTGTTAATACATTATTGTTTTCATGGTAACTACTCATACACAGGGACTTGTATGGTGGAAGCTCAACATGATCTAAGACTATTAATAAACATTTTAAAAAAAAACATGTTTAACAAACTAATGCTTATAATTGTTGATGTTTCATACTATATAATTGTTGAGATTTTATCCTTTTTGTATACTTTTCCTTTTACCAACTACCAAGTAAATTCTGGTCTATATAAATTCTATTTTATGTCACGGACAGTCGTGAAAAGCATTGCTGTTCCATCTGGAGCAAATAATTATGTAAGGAATAACACACTCTGGAGTGTGTTATTCCTTACATAATGTTCATGACTAGCATTCTTCAAGGGTGAGTCAAATGAAAACCTTATAATCTCACTTTCATTCAGTGCAAGTGATCCAGCATAAACAAGTGTCTGAATACATTCCGGCTGCTTACAGTCTGCGTATAAGTGTGTATAATGCTTTGCTTGCGTATAGTGCCAGCATTCATTATTCCTGTACAGCAGCGCAGTCTGTTGTGTGTTATTCCTTACATGTTACATTTGTCCAACATAAACAGTAACAATACGACATACTTAATCTCATTAGACATACCCATTTCCACTACATATTCCTTTACCTCCATAAACATACAGTTATTCATGTTAAAGCATGTTATTCAGTAACTACGGTGAAATTAATAGCTAAGGTATGTAGTTACAAGAAGGAGGAATATTACTGCAAGTCTGGACCTACTGAAGGGTCCTGGGAGGTTCAGTTTTAAAATGCTTATTTGCTCTTTCTTCTTTAGATAATTTAATTGTGATTCTGCTCTGCCTGCCTGCCATTCTCAGAGCAAAAGAAGCATGAAGTAAGTTCGCAGATATGCCAAACGCAATGCAGTCAGGTTTTTTTTTCTATTTAGTTTCACAGAAGTAACTTAGGGAGGAAAAATAACACACTTTCAATTATTTTCAGACCTTAACTTTTTAAGGGAAAGTGGAAATATTGGAATAAACTGGCCATGAAGGAAGAGTGGAAGTGAAGGGAGAGCATCTTGTTAGCGGCCCGCTGTAGCCCTGGGAAGATTTCTATCAGATGCACGTACAGGGAGAGGCATCCAGTTAGAAAATGACTTTTTCTGCACATGCTGGGCCATTTAGCACACCCTGTGATGACTCCTGTTTGGGCTGGAGATAAATGCTCTCTCTCTCTCTCTCTCTCCCTCTCTCTCTCTCCCTCTCTCTTTCTCTTTTTTTCTCTCTCTCTCTCTCACACACACACATACCTCCCCCTACAACTATTTCATGTGCAAACGTACTAGCTGTATTCTGCCTGTCCCATCTGTCTACCTGTTCTTTTTCTCTATTTTCTTTCCCTCAAAGCTATGCAAACACAAAAAGGCACAAACACAACTAAACAGGAAAATTGCTTCATTAACTGGGAGACGTATTCGCTTCCCATATCATTTCTTGCCAGCTATGTGCACAAGCTGAGAAGAGAAGACAAAAAAAAAAAAAAAAAACCCACATGCTGCAGAGATGAATCGAGTGGTGAATATTCGAAAAAATAAGCATTGCTTACATTATCATTCGTTTTATTACTTTTAGGTCCATGAATAAGCAACAAATAATAGAGTAAACTCTAGAATTATTGACTACTGTCATAGAAAAAGTTCAAAAATGACTGTGTATAATGAATAAAACATGCAATTATTGATATTTAGCTTTTTTGCTGGGATGCTTTACAGTTTTATTTGAGTACAACATTTTCCTCATACACATTGTATATAACTAACTGGTTATAATGATATAAGTCCCAGCAAATAGAACTTGACTAGTCTTGTCCTTCTTGTTCTTGTTGTAATTCGTATGCCTTTACAGTATACTTCAAACATGAAGGACGCTATTGAAGAAAAACTTTCAAAATTTTTTTTTTTAGACATTTGACCTTGCTTTGACCTTGACCCTGTTTGGATCAATTTCAAAATCTAACATTAAACCACTCGTTCTTGAGACATCGCACTAATGAGAATCTCGGACAGACGTACAGACACACTGATAGATGGATGGGCTGATGGCAAAAATCGTAGATCACAATGAAAACTGGTCATGACGGTGTAATTAATATCTTTGTATGACAAACAGGAAGGAAGCTATTGAAGAAAAAGTCACCTTGTTGTGACTTTGACCCCTGTTTGGATCAATTCCAAAATCCATCCATCCATTTTCTGTACTGCTTATCCCACACAGGGTCGCGGGGAGCCTGGAGCCTATCCCAGGGGACTCGGGGCACGAGGTGGGGGATACCCTGGTCAAGGTGCCAACCCATGGCACAATCACACACACATCCACATGCCACGAACAATTTGGAAACGCCAATCAGCCTACAACGCATGTTTTTGGACTGGCAGAGGAAACTGGAGTACCCAGAGGAAACCCCTAATGCACGGGAAGAACATGCAAGCTCTGCGCACACAGGGTGGAGGAAGGACTCGAACCCCCAACCCTGGAGGTGCAAGGCAAACATACTAAACTCTAAGCCACCGTGCCCCCCAATTCCAAAAGCTAATGCAGGTTACAATGATAATTTCTTTTATAAATTCATACACGCGTTCAAGCACTTCTTGAGATATTGGGTTATTCCATGTCAAATCATCCAGATTTTGGAAAATTTTCCAGGTGACCCCCTCAGAATGCCTTGAGAAAATTCACATGTGCTCATCTACCCATATAATGAAAAATTGCCAAAGATTAGATCAATGTCTCTAATAGTTTATGATTTACAGCCCTGTAAAATTTAATTAAATTTTTTTTTATTTTTGGCGAATTCTTTTTCGGGCAACTTTGGCTGCTTAAAACTGCAAGAGTAATGGTGGTAGAAGGCTGAAATTTGCTACACCGACTGAATTAATCCCACAGAATTCAAAAATGGTCTTAAATCAAGTTTATCTCTCTTAGGATTTGCATAGTGAGGCTGTAAAATCACCTGAAAACCCAAAATCGTAAAAAAAATAAAAATAAAAAAAAAGGTTGGTTTATTTAATAAGCCATAGCTCTAAGACTTAATATGATACAAAGCTGAATTTTTTTTCAAATTTATTTTTAATTTTTAATGACATTTCAGTTGATAAATCAGCAATTGTTGTAATTAAAAGTCTGTTACATCTCCTGTGAAAAAATGTAGCTGCATGCAACTTTTTATGATTTTGCAAAAAATAGCCCTACTTCAGGCCACAGTCTGACCAGGTCACCAGTTATTCAGCCTTTTCAGATTTTTACCATATATTTTTACATCTCTGAATATGATATACAAAAAAAATCAAGATGGTGTTCAGCCTACTTTTTGAGTTATAATTTTTTAAAATATCCTCTGACCATACGTTTTTTATTTAAAAAAAAAATTCAGAATGAATTTATTGTGAAAAATAATAAATTAACAGGCAGCCTAAATAAAATTTTGACACACACAATCTGATAATATAACAGAGAGAATAAATGTTCAATTCATAAAACTGGGACTCAATAATCTGACTTCAAAAAATTATATTTCCACCCTAGATATATAGAAATATTACAATTTAAAACTTGATATTTTTTGATATTCTGAATCAATATTATTCAGTTGAACATCTGATCTCCAGGTTAAAAGTGTTATTTCTTCAGTGGAAAATGAATCCAGTCTTTTTAGTCCAGTTTTACGGCAATACTTCTTTAAGTGACATGGATCAGCTAAATGAGTTCCTATACTGCACTCAGGTAAATCATGCATACCCTCCATCTCAGTGGTCATAATGGTCTGATGACCCCTGAGATTACGTCACTTGCTTTTATACTGATCCATTATTTCGCAATAAATTAGGATTATGTCATCATCAAAATTTCTTCAATTATTAAAAGAATCTAGCCATTCTTGTGCAATGTAACCAAATGTGTTTGGACAGATTTCTAATGTTTCAGGATGATGTAAGAAAAAAAGTCACTGGTCATACAGTATATGATAATACATTAAATTAATATTGCAGATGTATAGTTTATCTGAAGTTAAACTAATATCAGCTTGCTGAGGAATAGGCAAATACTTTTGGTACTTTTCCCTATTGAGCTTTATTGCATTATATATTCAGTTGAAGTGAAAGTTTTTACCAGAAGTGAATTTTTGTGTAAAACATTAATTGAGTAATACTGAAGCAATCAATAGGAGCATGGTTTCCTACACTGACTACAGAAATAAGATCTCAACATTCCCAAACAACCAATTTTTTTTTTTTTTTTTTTTTTTTTACAAATATGTAATTCAAATAAATCAATTATTTTATTTAGGCTGCCTGTTAATTTATTATTTTTCACAACCTTGATTTTTTGAAGATCATGTTCAGAGATGTAAGAATATATGGTAAAGGCTGATTAGAATATTTCAATGGGATTCATAATTTTTTTCAAAATTGTATGGATATATTTGCACACAGTAACACACCTGAATTGAAGTTTTTTTTTTTTTTTTCAAGTAAAAATGTATGGTCAGAGGATACTTAAAAAAATTATAACTCAAAAAGTAGGCTGAACACCAGATTTATTTTGTAGATCACATTCAGAGATGTAAGAATATATGGTAAAAATCTGAAAAGGCTGAATGACATGGTCAAACTGTGGCCTGAAGTAGAGCTAATTTTTGCAAAATCATAAAAAGTTGCATGCAACTAAATTTTTTTTTACAGGAGATCTAATAAACTTTTAATTACAACAATTGCTGGTTTATCAACTGAAATGTCATAGGAAATTTGAAAAAAAAAATCAGCTTTGTATCATGGCTTATTAAATAAACCAATGTTTTTTTTACGATTTTGGGTTTTCAGGTGAATTTACAGCCTCACTATGCAAATCCTAAGAGAGATAGACATGGTTTGAGACCATTTTTGAATTTTGTGGGATTATTTTAGTCAGTGTAGCAAATTTCAGCCTTCTACCACCATTACTCCTGCAGTTTTAAGCAGCCAAAGTTGCCCGAAAAAGAATTCGCCAAAAATAAAAAAAAATTAATGAAATTTTACAGGGCTGTAAATCAGAAATTATTAGAGATATTGATCTAATCTTTGGCAGTTTTTCATTATATGGGTAGATGAGCACGTGAATTTTTTCAAGGCATTCTGTGGGGGTCACCTGCAGCCCCCTGGATGATTTGACATGGAATGACCCTATTATGCTAACAAGAATCATGGCTGGAATGACAGATGTACGGATGGACAACTCGAAAGCATTTGGTCTGGAACGCTGTGTGAAACTCTAGAAGTATGTATAAATGCTGTTTAAAAGAAGTAGTGGGTCATTTCATGTAACCAAGTCTTTAATCACTACTACACTGTTGTAGTGAAGGTTAGTATCCATAAGTGTGACGGCTAAGGTATGGGTCCTTCACCATGTTCAGAGCTGAAAATACTAATGCACGTGTTTACATTAAGGCAAACGTGTTGAGAACGCGAAGCGCCATCTTGTGCAGGAGAGCAACATTTGCTGCAGTAACCCTCCTTGTCCAGGAAGTGACAAGGTCACGGTAAACGTCCTGCACAGTGGAGCAGAGCAGAGAATGGCAAGGATTTCTTGGCATTCAATCAACTCGGTTTGCTGAGAAGCAGCACTGGCCCATGGGCAGATCCTCCTTCGAGAATTCTGTGACATTTCTGACAAGAAATGGATTTGCAATGCATGGTAGGACTTTACCCAGGATGAAGTCTTCAAAGTGAGTTTTGAATAAGCATGATCCAGATGGTGGCTTTCATCTTTGTGTGTGTGTGTGTGTGTGTGTGTGGTTTTTTTTTCTTCGAAAAAAGTTGTGGGAAGTGGAGCAGGCCATCCTGCGCGTCTATTCTGAATGCATCCAACATCCTTTGGAAACAATGACATGAATTCACACGCTGTGGTGTTTCTGACCTGGTGTTTGACATTTAAGTCACTGGGGTGACATAATATATTGACACCTTCAGTTTTCTTTTCATTTTGCAGGAAATCCAAGCATTATTGAGCTTCAGCACTTTTTTCCCCCACATTGTGAATGGCCCAAAACATCTCTGACATTATTGTGAAAGAGTAAATGATTCAGATGTTCTGCCCACAGGCAGGAATGCGCATAGCAAGCAATGCTGAAGCTAGAACATGTTGACAAGTCTCATTGCTGTTGCCTTGACTTCTGAGTACTCTGTCCGTGACCGGTGGTAAGCAGTAGTGTGCCATAAGGTCTGCTTTATAGCTTGAATTCTAATGCTCTTTCTCACTTAAGAGACACATTGTCTCTTCATGGCAGCCCTCTCCTGTTGGATGGATATTTATGGATATAAAAGTAGATATTTATCAGCCATAAAACATTTTAAAAAAAACCTTTTACTTCATCATAAAAGCCAACACGGAAAATTAGCCAGACATTTCCCATGTTGTCTGTTGTCTGATGCATCCACATACTGTGAAACGCTTTTCCCCCACTTTTCTCCACAATTTACTCACCTGTGAACTCCCATCTACCAGCCAGCTCTCCACTATCATATAACAGCTACCAACCAAGGAGGGTGAAGGCGAACACGTGCTTCCTAACTGATGCTCATGTAGCGACACGTAACAGTGTAACGCGCTCGGAGGAAAGCGCTATCTGCTCTCTTCCACATAGACGGGCTCACAGACGCCCATGATTGGCTAGTGTCACTGTGATTAACATGGGAGAGAAAGTAGGACACCCCACCCACCCAGAGAGCATGGACAATTTTGCTTCATTGGTTCCGGACCCAGATGGATGTGGGATTTAGGGGGGCTATCACACTGGCAGTTTAGTTTGAAACGGAGCACGGTTTGCATGAAATATTGGTAATGTGAAAGCTGTCATGCGGACCGGGAAGCGCACTACGGTATCAAACCCGAGACTTCCTGTAGGAGGTGGTCTGGGTTCGGTTGCACTGGAACTGAGCCGCGATTCCCGTGAATGTGAACGCAGCTCGTACTCGGGTCCACACTTGTTCAGGATGTAAAGTAACCTGCACATGTGTTTTAGCCGATGACATCATTAGTTTCCACAACACACGTGTACTATGAGTGGCAGGGGAACATTGTGGGACACAGAAGAGGTCTACTGCTGAGCATAATATCTGCTGCACATAACAGCACCAAAATAATTTTTTAAAAAAACAAAAAATATGGTGAGTCGCGTTGTATTCTCCATGCACATTTTTGATGACGTAAAATGAACGCAAATGCACCGGGGTTCGATAGAATCAAGTGAGTCTGAAACCAGACCAATGCTGCGGGGGGTGCCGGGAACAACCACACTCAGATTAGGGCACTTTTACACCTATTTGTGGAGTCTAAATCATAGCAAAAAGAATACTTTGGGTTTGTTTGCTATTTGGTTTGGTTTAGCTTCACATTGCACATTATTAAACAAACCAAAAAGCACATCAGGCCATAAAACTGTTTCATTCATTGGTCAGAAATGCAGCAATGGAAAAAGGGTAAACAAATTTTTAGTACAGCGGAAATAAAAATAAAATTAAAAAATTCACCCCCATGAGAAACACTGAGCCAGTGCTCAAAAAATGATTAGATAATTATATAAATAACTACTGGAAAACGTTTTGTGCATTGCATCGAGTGTCGTTTTCTCTTTTTGTTCTTCGGTCCGTTTAGTGGTTAGCACGTTTGCCTCACACCTCCGAGGTTGGGGGTTTGATTCCCGACTCCGCCCTGTGTGCGCAGATTTCTGCATGTTCTCCCCGTGCTTTGGGGGTTTCCTCCGGGTACTCCGGTTTCTTCCCCCAGTCCAAAGATATCCGTTGTAGGCTCACTGGCTTTCCTAAATTGCCCGTAGTGTGTGAGTATGTGTGTGATTGTGCCCTGTGATGGGTTGGCACCCCGTCCAGGGTGTCCCCCGCAGTGTGCCTCGAGTCCCCTGGGATATGCTCCAGGCTCCCCGCGACTCTGTGTAGGATAAGCGGTACAGAAAATGGATGGATGGATGGTTTCCTGTTGAATGAAACCAAACTGAACTTCACATATTGTGCTTTAAATATAATTTCTTTCTAAACATGTGCAAATAAACATAAAGAAAAACACAAACCAAGTGATATTTCAGTAGCAAATCACTCAAACATAAAAAGAAACGCCGCACCAACACAACATATTCTCAGTGTCAGTCTCTTTCGATCTAGCAGGCGGCGTCAAAGCTATACATTTCTTTATTTTTGCTAACCACATTGTTTATAATAGAATACATATAAGCAGATGTATATCTGGTATTCTGTGGATATAGATATCCGTTTGTTTTCATATCGAGTGCTGTGTGATTATATAAGGTGGAGAGGAGATTCAGTGCAGTCACAGAGCACAGACTATATAGTCATTACACTGTGCAAAACATTCAGGGCTTACGCTCTAAAATAATGCAGCCTAATGACGCCACTGCCTCTGTTTCTACCTCCTACTTCCTTCAGTTACTTTGTTCAAACCGGGCTTTTGTGTTGTCACAGTGACATCCGTCTTATGCCTTTCTCAGTGGGAACAAATGCATACACCTATTTTCCTTTGCACCATGAAATTTTGAACAAATTATTTTACTTCCTGAATGCACATCTGTTTTTACCTTTAGCTTGATTATGACAAAATGTTAAACCGCTTCTATGTGCGAAGACGTCGTTGTCATAGCGATGGTGTTACAGCATCTACGACTGGATCGGCTAGGAATCGAAATGAGCCTAGTGCTTTGAAGATGAATGAGTAGCATGGAAGGATTTTCTTCTCTGAGGCTTGAATAATACAACTCTAGATCACACATACACAGATTTTGGTGTTAGTCTCAATTTTAATTTAGGTCCAAGTGGCTATTACGTGCTGCTATTACAAGAGGCTAGTTTATGTAGGACTAAACCAAATCATCATGGACAGTCATATTGCTTAAAAAAAAAAAAAAAAAACAGATCAGATTAATCCAATATGCATTTCATGGAGCTAACCATGACAATCTCCGTGATAACGGCTCTGAGAAAACCTCTCATCTTAGTCTGGTGTCATTTCTACGCCAACCAAAACTGTTAGCAATTAACACTGCTGTTGCAAAAGCAAATGCTAAAGTCCTCTGAAGACTGTGAGCTCTCTCTCTCTCACACACACACACACACACACAAGCTGTGGTGCCAAACCATATGCCGAGTATCAGGCTCCCATACTGAGGGACTCAAAAGAGAAGCAGTGTGAATGCGTGTGCGAGGAAAAACGTTAGCAAGTTGTGTAGACAGAAGAGACAGTCTCAGGAGGCAGGCAATGACTAATAATCACTGTCACTGTCATTCAGAAGGACAGAGAACATGAATCAATTAACACAGCACGTGTATCATACTGTGCTGAAACGAAATTTCTGGCCGAAACCCAAAAGCCAGAATTATTTTTAATGTTCGTTTGTTTTTTGTTCTCTTTTATTTATGCTTTTGAAGGAAACCTATTAGAAAACCTAATGTTATTCTCATAGTACTTAGAATAAACTGCTAATCCATTATTATAAGTGTAACAGCCAAGCAGTAACACTTACTGATCTCATCTGGTGGACTCCTGTGACCTGTGGTAGAACTTTATCCAGTTCCTTCTCTATACGGCTCGCCCAGTGGATCATCCTGAGAAAGAAAGGAAGAGATTTAACAGTTGAACCAACTTGTATAGCACCTTCATACATCTCTGAATGCCTGAAGTCATCTAGCGCCTTCTCCCATGGTGGCTTAGGCTGGCCACACACATTCGAGGCTTGTCGCTACCGATTTTTGCACAGAAAATCCTCAATTGTGTGGTGTCACTACGATTATTTTACTGCTCTGGATCGAGTCGGAGCCTCCCCGATCCCAAACTCTTGATCGGGCTGCTGAAGGCGGGATTCCCACAATAGCCAATGAGAGCAAGCAAGCTCTCACCCAAATGGGTGTTGCGTGCTTTTATAGCGGAAACATTGCAGCCACAAACATGTCACAAAAGTGGAGTATACGGTTCCGCAACAGAGACAACCAAAGAATGTTTTAATAGTATGTTGAGCCTAGGACGCTGCGCTCTCTAGTTCTTGAGAGAGAGAGAGAGAGAGAGAGAGAGAGAGAGAGAGAGAGAGAGAGAGAGAGTGTGAGTGTGTGTTAAATAATTTTCTGCTGTGTGAATGAGGCAGCTGATATGCAGCTAATAAAGTGTGAGTGATATTGTCTTCTGAAGTCACGTTGGATAAAACGCGAGTTTCTGCGAGATCTCGTTTCTGCGAAATCGCTGCTACAATCGACAGGTGTGTGGTCCTCCAGTCGTGGCTGAATCATCTAGTGTGTGCGTTCGGAGGATTATACATGTTAAAAATAGGTTGAACCTGTGCTTATATCTGTGGTCCTGTGCCGTTTTCCTATGTGAAGGAAAAGCGGTACAGAAAATGGATGGATGGATAGTGCCTTCTATACTGGGTGATATAACAAAAATATCATATCATGATACTTGAGGACATTTCTACGATACACGATGCGGATCACGATATATAATTTAGCTAACAAACTGTCTGCAAAACAGTAGTAAAATAAACAAAAAAAGGTTAAACTGAGTTTGATGGTACTTTTTAATGCCTACAAAAACAAAGAAGATTACATCAACGGCATCCATTCGGCATCCATTCAGTACCATTTAATTTGTCATTATTAAAAACGTAAAAAAATACATCACCATACCGACGATATCTCAAAGTGTATTGCGTAATCATTTATCACGATATCAATATTATATCGATAAATCGGCCACCCCTAGTGCCGTCTCCATATTCCATGTGTGAAACTTAAAAAGAGTGGTGAGGTAGCCATTGCTATTAAACGTTTGTCAGACATCCATCACTGATTTGAAAGAAAAATACCTTTTTTTTTTTTTTTGCCTTACTTTTACTGCCATATAACTTTTAGCTGACTGTTATATTATTTTAATTATTGGACATTTATTCTATTTTTTTTTTTTACACATTATATTAGTTTTTTTTTTTTAAATGTTTTATATTGTTATTGTTTTCATCTTTCTGTCAATGCTATTATTTATTTCTGCACTATTATTTGCCAAGTGATAATGCCTATTTATAATATTTTTATACCTATTTATATTATTTTACTGTTTTATTTTCGACTATCTTATGTTTCTCATTTGTTTTTTTGTTTTTTTAATCATAAATATAAAAAGCTATCCTGTTCCTGTTTTCACTGTATTCAGCAAGGAATGACTTGACATGAAATAACTCATACACTCCTGGGCCGAGCCCAAAATTGCAAAATATTAAGCTATAATGGTCTTAACAACAAATCGTTGGTCAGGAAATGAGCAAGAATGAAACAAATGCACTCCTGAGAGCTCCTGTGCCACCATTTGCTCGTTTACTTTTGCTGTTTGGGGAAAAGCTAGAAACAGGGAAATTCACTAATATAGTCTTCTTGTACACAAAGGTAAAATCATGATACTGAGTAAAATGTTTGATGTAAAATTCCAACTAACATGTCTGGGTGTACAAAATTAAAATAAAGTAAATAAAATAAATACAATTAGGGGAAAAATAGATAATAAATAAATAAAAAGCTGTCTGCAGGTTTACACACAAGGCTTAAAACTTTAAATCAAAGGGAAAAGCTCCCCTACTAACTTAGTTTATCTATTTGTTTAATTCTTGCTAATTTCCTGACCAATGGTTTGTTGTTAAAACCATTAAAAGCTTAATATTTTGCCATTTTACGCTTGGCCCATTCTTTTTACCTAGCAGTGTAGTATTAAAAATTGTTTCAACAGCCAGGTCTGCAAGTCATGATTTCGTAAACTGTAATCATTTCCGAGTAGCACTGCATTTCCCACAAACCTTAGTTGGCTGTGGCAGCCTTAAATGTAATCGATTACTTGACAGCTGAACACCACATTGCGGTATCTGATCTCACCAGTGATTATTGTGGGAATAACAGCATGTAGAGACTGTGCAGCTCATATTACTGCTGGGAATGAGTACGCCTGCCTTGTTTTACACGCTGCTGGTAGCCTTGATACAAACCTACCTTTAAGGAATCACAACCACATAGGACATGATTAAATGCAAGGTAGATATTCAAACAGGGATCGTTAGATGAAATGAGCTTTCATTTTAATGTTCTATGTTGGTCTTTCTAATTATTTCTTATTAATAATTATTGGTATAAAATGATGACAATTGGCTTTTGGCCTGCTGCATCTTTATAGGTTGAAATCTTCACTCTTTTTTGTTCTTTCTAGCAGAAACCGATTTTTATCATTTCAGCCTAAATTGTTAGGTGGCATTCCTAATAAATACAGTTAACTAATGTTAAGCATACAGTAAACTTATCTACTGTTCGCTAAGTCGAACATACACTGATTTTAGGTCATGATAATGAACTCAAAACATTCTCCATTCACCTTGACTGAAAGCGAGGACGAGTCAAGAGCTGCATTCATGCCGTGTTGTAATTACCGTAATTATGAGATTCCGAATGTAAAAAGCGTTCACGTCCTCATAGAACTCGTAATTGCAACTTGTAAACTAGGAATTTTCCTAGTTTTCCTATTTTTTCCTAGCAAAGAAACACTCAAAATGGCGGCAACTTCAGCAGTAAAATGTAGTTTCAGTCGTGTGAAAAAATAAGTACACCCCATGGAAATTGTTGGCTTTTTTGACATATTCGGACAAGCAAACATTTGATCCTCCTTGAAACAGTGCCTATTAATAAAGGTGATACACACTATCAAGTGACATAAAATTGACATTTTGTAGTAATTTTCACAATTTAACTTAACAAAAAACAGATCAGTCACATGGAAAAAGTAAGTACACCCTTACATTTATCACACCTTCAAATCCATAAAATTAGAATCAGGTGTTCAAGATATGGGTGCCAGTGATTAGAACCTGCTTAGGGAGTGCAGGTGGAAGTGCATGCTTCTACAATCAGAAAGAGATTGCACAAATTTGACCTGCATGGGAGGTGTGCCAGGAAAAAGCCTTTGCAAGACTACAGTTTGCCAATGAGCATATAGGCAAAGACCAGGCCTTTTGGAATAATGTGCTCTGGACAGACGAATCAAAGATAGAGTTGTTTGGCCACAGTAACAGCAGACATGTTTGGTGCTGACCAAACACAGCTTTTCAGGAGAAGCTTGCATTTATTGATTCAACTATGAATTCTGCATCATATCAAAGAGTGCTTGAAGATAATGTGAGGCCATCTGTCTGAAAGTTGAAGTTGAACTGAAAGTGGACCTTTCAACAGGATAATGATCCTAAGCACAAATCTACCAAGGAATGTCTCAAATCCCAGATTTGGCCGGATTGGGGGGGGTGGGTGAAACGGGCAGTAGATGCAAGAAAACCCTCAAACATCTCGCAACTGAAAGAATATTGCATGGAAGAGTGGTCAAAAATTCCAGCAAACCTGGTGGACAATTATGCAAAATGCCTACAAGAAGTTATTTCTTCTAAAGGGGGCAATACTAGCATCTGAGGCCAAGGGTGTACTTACTTTTCCCACAGAAGAATATCACATCTATTGATATTTCTGTTGAATATTGATCAAAAATTAGCCCACAATTTCCATGGGGTGTATTATTTTAACTGTAAGTAGTTATCTTGTAATTGTAAGTACTGTAAGTAGTTATGTAACTGTAAGTAGTTATGACTGTAAGTAGTTATCTTGTAATATTTATGTGTAATAATTTGTATAATGGACTATTATTAATGTCTTAATAATGCAAGATTAATCTGAAAATAAAAAAGGAGTTGGAAAACCATCTAATGTCTTATATCCCGCTAAATAAACAAATTTTCAATGAAAGCTATTACTGCTGTAAAACAGGAAAAACGAGATTCAATTATATCATTTTATATTAAAAAATATTGTTTAATTTTGCTATTACTGTTATTATTATTTTATTATTGTTAAAAAATAAAATGTTGTTTGCTTAGTTTTGCAACAACACATTCCCAACGCCTGAGTTATTAAAAAACATTGTTATTATTACCTGTGTTCTTCAATATTTAGCAATAGCATGAAAACATGATTTAATGTTGTAATTATGAGCTTGTACAGGATTTTGTTGAGTTTTTTGTGATTGCTGCAGGCAAAATGTTTGATTTCGCTGCAACTTTTTTCAAATTTTGCGAGGCAATTTGCAGAGTATTTTGTGCTTTTTATTTTTTTGCAGAAAACTACTTGAATTGGCAAAATTGCAATTGCACGAAATTGTTTTGCACGGCCTTTAAACAATGATGTTTATTGGTAAATGAGACCTTTTAGCTGTACTCATGTTTGAGGTATGTGAATCGAAAAGGGCTTTGGCTGAATGCGTGTTGTAATGACGTCACATGACGTGTCTTGGCCCAAATCTGTGAAAAATCTGCGGTAATTTTGAAAAATTGCAAACTCCTCCGAATATTGCAGAGTTTGCTTGATTTTGCGTTAACTGCTACGATCACAAAATTGCAAAATCCTGGAGGGACTCATAGATTCGTTGTAGCGAATACAAACGCATAATTCCGAGGCTGAGGATGTGAACAGCTCTGAGAAGAACGTCCGGGTTGTCATCTAGTAGTTACAGTAATTCCGGCATGGCGTGAACGCAGCGAAGATCATGTGAAATGAAGGAAAGTGGACGGGGCTTCCAGGCGATGTCAGTTAATATCAACATGTTTTAAACGTTTATCAGTGTTAAATTGTGGAGGTCCTATGCAAAATGCTTCAAAAAGGTTGGCAGTTCTGGGAATATAATATATTCGGAGTAAATGTCACTGGATGTCATGGCAATGTCATACTGGCAATGTCATATTATAATTTTACATTACATTACATAAACTACTGAAATTCTTAGGTATGGAATCTGCTTAAGCCTGGCCTTGCTTTTCCATGTGCAATATTTTTGGCTAATGCGCACCATTAGCAGTTTGCAGTGCTGCCAGTTTTAGTGATAGTGGCACATTTCCTATTAACAGGCTATATCTACAGAAATGCTTTCACCGTCAGTGGGGTAGTTTCACACATTGAAGGTATCAGACGTCGGCAGACAACACCGTAGTGTTGCAGTGTGACGGGAACCTTTTAACAGCTTTATCTAAAAGTCCTTAATGGTCCGAGATTTGCAACCCGGGCCTGCAGTGTGAAATTAGGCTTATCTACACTACGCAGCCTTAGAACACCCTTACAGAATGTGTGTGTGTGTGTGTGTGTGTGTGTGTGTGTGTGTGTGTGTGTGTGTGTGTGTGTGTGTGTGTGTGTGTGTGTGTGTGTGTGTGTGTGTGTGTGTGTGTGTGTGTGTGTGTGTGTGTGTGTGTGTGTGTGTGTGTGTGTGTGTGTGTGTGCAAATGAGTCCAAAAACAATTTTATCAACAAAATAGCATCCTGTAGGTTTTTAGCACCTTGTGAAGACCAAATGTTGACCTTGTGGGGACATTTAGTAGGTTCCCATAAATTAAAGTGTTTTTCCAAAAAATTAAAAATAAAAATTTTGCTAAAACAGCCAAAAGATTTACTTTAATGTCAAAGCACAAGTGTGTGTGTTTCTTCTACATTTACTCTCTCTCTCTCTCTCTCTCTCTCTCACTCTCTCTCTCTCTTCATCTGATCAAGCATCTAAAGCTCCTATTTTAGATTTCCCCATTCCCCAATCTCTCTCAGTTGACTCCTTGCAACAACAAAAAAAGTCCAGTGCTGACACAAGTGCTACCCTAAGCAGCACTAAACGGAGCCAGCCCAGGAATTACGACATCAAGTATACTCACATCAGCACAGTATATCTCTTCCTACACACACACACACACACACACACACACACACACACACACACACACACACACACACACACACGCTCCCAAAAGCACTTAACACAATAAGATGTCTATCAAGATACTGCTGATGCAGACAGGAGGATTGGCAGATGGCGAGAGAACAGGGAGAAGGTGAACAACGCCCACATGGATACACACATCCTGACAAAGTAACAATATACTGTATCAACACATACTGCATACTGTACTGCATGTGCAGTAAAAAGCAATGTAACATCTTAATAGCATCACTGCTAACTCATCTACACAGTCTAAAATTTTGGAACCCCACAAACTGAATGGTACTCTTTAAACATCTTGGAAATATAGTAATGCCTAATATCATCTCTTCAGGGATGTAACTTAATATGAATACATTATTGATATACGGATTGAACAGGTAATGTGTAATAAATGAATACTAATACTGATATGAATAGGAGGCACACTACACTTTTTTTTCACAAAACTTGCCAGAAAACATAGCCGGGGTTTATCGCAATTATTTCTGGGACAATATATCGTCCAACAAAAGTAGTTATCGTGACAGGCCTATCCAGAACATGTCTTAACATGGAGATTGTTGGAGTGGGGTAGGATGGGGGTCAAGGATTTCTAGTCTTGCTTCTACCAAAAAAAAAAAATTATGCTGAAAAATTGGAATATAATTGTGAAAATGTTTAGCATTACTATTTTGCAGTCAAAAATTAAATAATTTCTCACTCAATAAAACAGATTCACTAGTTACAAGCTACTTGATCTAAAAGAAACGCTTTCACGTCATTATGGGAAAAGATAAATTCACTGTGACCCAACACTGTGATAAATGTGCAGGTGGAGGAGGACTGACCCATACACAGTCAGAGCGCGAACCACTTTCTGCTTCCCATTCATTCAATCTCTATCACCAATTGCCGAGGAGCTGAACTACCGTACTGCACCTTATCTGACACTGTGAAGGTGTCAGAAGCCTGTTCAGAAGGAAGCATCTTGGAAATCAGGCTTCAAAACGCTGCAAACCAAAAATTTGTCAGGACAGTTCAGGTATAACTAGTGATGCACCAAAATTTCACCCATCAAAACTTCAGCTAAAAATGGCAGGTTTTAAGATTTTCAATGTTTTAAGACTATATACCACAAGGTCTCTAAAGGTATCTCTTTACAAATCTTTTCAACCTTTTCAATCCTGAACCACCTTAAATCATGTTGCCCACAGAAAACTGTACATCCAATCTGGCAACCTGAATCAATCTGGTATTACCTGGTCTGTCCCCGTTTTCTACATTTCTGCATAAATATGACCTAAAACATCATCAGATTATCACACAAGTCCTAAAAGTAGACAAAGAGAATCCAGTTAAACAAATGAGACAAAATAAATTATACTTACCCATTTATGTATTGAGGAAAATGATCTAATATTACATACCTGTGAGTGGCAAAAGTATGTGAACCTCTAGGATTAGCAGTTAATTTGAAGGTGAAATTCAATCAAGAGTCAGGTGTTTTCAATCAATAGGATGACAATCAAGTGTGAGTGAGCGCCCTGTTTTATTTAAAGAACAGGGATCTACCAGAGTCTGATCTTCACAACACATGTTTGTGGAAGTGTATCATGGCACGAACAAAGGAGATTTCTGAGGACCTCAGAAAAAAAGTTGTTTATGCTCATCAAACTGGAAAAGGTTACAAAACCATCTCTAAAGAGTTTGGACTCCACCAATCCACAGTCAGACAGACTGTGTACAAATGGAGGAAATTCAAGACCATTGTTTCCCTCCCCGGGAGTGGTCGACCAACAAAGATCACTCCAAGAGCAAGACGTGTAATAGTCCATGAGGTCACAAATGGATGAACTCTTGTTTGCTAGGTGAGCACTGAAGAAAGCTTTGGGCTAAAACATCTGCTCACCGGTCTGTTTTATTCACTGATCTTTGCACTTTTTACACTATGGAAGTTTAAAGCAATAAATATATATTTTTGATAAGACCTCAGTGGTCTGGTCTCATTCAGTGTGCGGACAGCCTCTGCCTTGGATTTTGAATGCTCATGAGTCCACCATCAGGAGAACACTGAACAACAACGGTGTGCATGGCAGGGTTGCAAGGAGAAAGCTACTGCTCTCCAAAAAAGAACATTGCTGCCCTTCTACAGTTTGCTAACAATCACATGGACAAGCCAGAAGGCTATTGGAAAAATATTTTGAGACCATAATAGAATTTTTTTTTGCTTAAATGAGAAGCATTATTTTTGGAGAAAGGAAAATACTGCATTCCAGCATAAGAACCTTATCCCACATGTGAAACACGGTGGTGGTAGTATCATGGATTGGGCCGGTTTTGCTGCATCTGGGCCTGGACAACTTGCTATCATTGATGTAAAAACGATTTCTGAATTATATCAGCAAATTCTAAAGGAAAATATCAGGATATCTGTTCATGAGCTGAATCTCAAGAGAAAGTGGGTCATTCAGCAAGACAACGACCCTAAGCACCCAAGTATTTGAAGCAAGCAGTTCATGTGAGGAAACCCACCAACATCCAAGTGTTGAAACTGTTCTGTACTGAGGAATGGGCTAAAATTCCTCTAAGCCGATGTGCAGCACTGATCAACAGTTACAGTAAAAGTTTACTTGCAGTTATTGCTGCACAAGGGGGTCACACCAGATACTGAAAGCAAAGGTTCACATACTTTTGCTACTCACAGATATGTAATTTTGGATCATCTTTTTGTCTCATTTGTTTAATTGGGTTCTCTTTGTCTACTTTTATGACTTGTGTGAAAATCTGATTATGTTTTAGGTCATATTTATGCAGAATTGTAGAACATTCTAAAGGGTTCACAAACTTTCAAGCACCATTGTACACTACATCATATTTACCAGCACTACCCAGTCTGTACTTCACACGCGTAAGAAACTCAACATTGTAAGCATTACTAAGCTGTAATTAATGACAGAACTGCTGTTTGGAAATACTTTACAGCCAAGGCTAGTCCACAAAGACACACAACCTTGTGTAATGATCATAAAATCTGGAGCCCTAAGCAATGGAAAAATGTAATGCAGTTAGTTGGTTCGTCTTTCACTCTTTTCTCTGCAAATGGATATGTGTGCATTTTGAGAAAGTGAAAGGCAAACTAATCACCACGTTTAAACATCTCTATAGGTAGTCCTGAAGCACTTAGCACAAAGCAGATTAGTGCGCTTTCATTTCTCCAAAGACTGGAGGCTTTTCCTTCTAGAAAAATGAGCCCACAACATCCCACAACATAGATTAAGACACTGTTAGGTGTTTCTCTTATTATCCACTCTTTTTTTTATGTAACCCGGTTTCATACACACTCATTCTCAGAAAACCTCACAGCAAAGTGCATTGAAACAGGACACAAGAACTACAATTAAAGCAATTACGACAGAGCTAATAACATACAAACACAATTAGACCTCTCCAGCACTGTCTACACACCAGTTCATACTAGCACTCTGAATCAGATCAAAACACCCACACATAATTTCATACCGTTTATCACATTTGGCTAAGCCAAATTGCAATGACTACGGCAGCCTTCTCTAATTTCCCTTTCTTTCTTTCTCTATCTCCTGTATCAGCATTGGGCCACCGCCATAGTGTCATCAAACGGCAGCGGGACAAAATAAATGTCAGTTGGAAATGTCAGCCTAATTTGTATGACAAGGATGGAGTGATTAGCAAAAGAAAAATTACAGAGGTGAAACAGGAGACAAAGACCTCTATGACATATTTTTAACAGTAACCCCACCCTACAGCTGCCAAATGTCATTTTTATATCACAATAACTGTCTAAGAAATTGTATTAACAACCTTTATCATTCATTCATCTTCAGTAACCATTTTATCTTGGTCAGGGTCGCAGAGCCTATCTTGGGAACACTACGAGGTAGAAATGAACACACACACATTTTCACAACACTCATCCACATCCATCCGTTCATCTATATTCTGAATCCTACACAGGGTCACGGGGAGCCTGAAGCCTATCCCTAGGGGACTCGGGGCACAAGGCGGGGGACACCCTGGACGGGGTGCCAAGCCATCGCAGGGCACAATCACACACACACTCACACACCCATTCACACGCTATGGACAATTTAGAGATGCCAAATCAGCCTACAACGCATGTCTTTGGACTGGGGGAGGAAGCTGGAGTACCTGGAGAAAACTCTCGAACACCCGGAGGTGTGAGGAAAACGTGCTAACCACTAAGCCACACAGTTACACCACAATATGTTCAAGCATCCAGTATAATCATATTGTGTTCAATATCGTGATAGATCACCTAAATTATCAACACGTTTCCATTCCCAGCTAACCAATCAGGAACCAGTCTGTACAGGACACTACTGTGACCTATTAGTAGACAATGGTGAAGGAAAAAGGATAAGGCCAAGAACGGGCTCTTGTTTCATTTTCCAAACATAACACCCTGTTTATTGTTTCATAATATTAAGTCTAGATGATTGGACTTGACTTATAAACTTAACTTATCTTCAAAATTAGTACTAAATGCCATTTATGACTGCAGGTCTTGAACTATCGTATCTGTTGTAGGCTACGGCACATCTCTAAGGTGGCATAAAAGTGTAATCCTTTAAACAGATAGTGGAGTAAAAATGTAGGAAATATGTAGAATGGGTGTTTAAGAGTTGTGCTGTGTTCAGGGCGAAGTTGCCGAAAGTGGAGCAGTCTTCTCAATGATTTATAGTCAGTCCCTCCAGGATTTTGCAATTTTGCTATAGTAGAAATTAATGCAAGAAAATCTTCGCAGGAGCTTGCAATTTTTCTAAATTACCGCAGATTTTCCGCAGATTCATGTGACGTCATCACAGTGCGCATTCAGCATTCTTTGATTCATGTGCATTGAACAAGAGTACAGCTAAAAGGGCTTATTTACCAACAAACATCACTGCGAAAGACCGTGCAAAACAATTTCGCATTTTTGGCCAAAACAATCACAAAAAAAAAACTCCTGTACAGACTGCAGAGTGATGTCAACTGTTCATGATCACGGGCACTGTGAAGTATACAGGTGCATCTCAAAAAATTAGAACATCGTGGAAAAGTTCATTTTTTTCCGTAATTTGATTCAAAAAGTGGAAATTTCATATTTTCTAGATTCATTACACATAAAGTTAAATATTTCAAGCCTTTTTTTGTTTTAATCTTGATGATTATGGCTTACAGCTCATGGAAATGAGATACTGGAAAAATCCAGTATCTCACAAATATTAGAATAAAGAATTTATTATACAGCAATGTCGACATGAGAAGACTCTAATCAGCTAATTAACTCAAAACACCTTTTTACTCAAAACACCGTTGCTCAGTGGTCCAAAGTCCTCTTTTCAGATGAAAGTCAATTTTGCATTTCATTTGGAAATCAAGGTCCCAGAGTCTGGAGGAAGAGTGGAGAGGAACAGAATCCAAGTTGCTTGAAGTCCAGTGTGAAGTTTCCACAGTCAGTGATGATTTGGGGTTCCATGTCATCTGCTGGTGTTGGTCCACTGTGTTTTCTCAAGTCGAGAGTCAATGCAGCGTCTACCAGGAGATTTTAGAGCACTTCATGCTTCCATCTGCTGACAAGCTTTATGGAGATGCTGATTTCCTTTTCCAGCAGGACTTGGCACCTGCCCACAGTGCCAAAACTACTAGTAACTGGTTTGCTGACCATGGTATTACTGTGCTTGATTGGCCAGCCAACTCACCTGACCTGAATTTTGTCAAGAGGAAGATGAGAGACACCAGACCCAGCAATACAGACGAGCTGAAGGCCGCTATCAAAGCAACCTGGGCTTCCATAACACCTCAGCAGTGCCACAGGCTGATTGCCTCCATGCCATGCCACATTGATGCAATAATTCGTGCAAAAGGAGCCCCGACCAAGTAGTGAGTGCATAAATTAACATACTTTTCAGAAGGTCGACATTTCTGTGTTATAAATTCTTTATTCTAATATTCTGAGATACTGGATTTTTGATTTCCATTAGCTGTAAGCTGTAATCATCAAGATTAAAACAAAAAAAGGCTTGCAATATTTCACTTTATGTTTAATGAATCTAGAATATAAGAAAGTTCCACTTTTTGAATTAAATTATGGGAAAAAATGAACTTTTCCACGATATTCAAATTTTTTGAGATGCACCTGTAAATTACTCCTTCTCCACACTCACTATAGCAATCACTGTTTTGAGAAAGTAATCACCATTATTAGAGTTATCAGTAACATTAACCAATTAGCTGGTTGCTAAACTACTCACTTTTGTCCACTGTTTTTTGCAATTTAAGTCCATGCAAATGTTGCATGAAAGTTCACTATAGTAGAACAGTACCAATAGCCACTCAAGCCTGTAACTGTAAAAACGGTTAAAGTAGCTTTTTATGAGCTTTACGTGCTCTGACAGAGAAAACAAAACACAAACGCTCATGAAGGCATTCATGTTGTTTCCCCCACTTTGCACATCGAACGTCCTGAGGTGGGAAATGATGTTATTACAACTTGCAAATTACCACTTACAAGGCACCACAAACACAGCATAAGATTTACTGAGGCAGCAGTCCTGAAGATGCACTGGCTAAGAAAAGGTCAACCAGGAGTGAAGGGAGAGAACCCTCGAGAGAGGGAGCAGTGTGCTACACACGCTACTGATGCTAACTGCTAGTGACAACACCTCTGACCCCAAGCAATACACAGTGCACGTGTATGTGTGTGTGCACTGTTTGAAGTCTGCTCTTTTTGTCTTATACAATGCGAAAGTGTTTCAGCATATTCTCTAAAGCTAGATGTTTGCTAATCCTGCCCACGAGGCCAAGCAGTGCATGCTGTGAAGTGTGTGTTATTTATCATTGAAAGATTCTCAAACTGCTAAACTGGGTGTCTCTGTATGTGGCTTTGTGCATATGGATGTATAGAAATTTTATGTCTGCATCACTCATTCTGATATTTTTAAACTTGTTTCCACATCATCAACTGTAGCTCAAAGACAAGTTTTTGGAAAAAGAAAGAGGTTTTCTTCTTTTATCCAATAATCAGTTAATGTGAGTCAAGTTAGTGTGCAAAAATGAAGTTTGTATGCTCATAACACTTCTATAATACCATAACAGCAGACTAGCTATTTATATCCTCACCATTTGGACCATTTCCCAAACTGCACACTACTGTATGCTACTATACTGTACCAAACAGTATCTCGGTACACATTTGGTGTCCTTACTAAAGTCAGTGCCAGAATTTGCCTCTGTAGTTACTAATTCCACAAATCTATGAAATTGCATTCATAATGGGGTTCAGCTGGACTAGACGCAACCAGGCCTGATTACTGCAAACCCTGTTCAATCAAATCAACACTTAAATAGGACTTTTTCGACAGCATGAAGTTGGTTAAAAGGTCTTACCCGGTAACACACTATGCCAAAATCGAAAGAAATTCCAGAAAAGATGAGGAAACAGGTGATTGAAATACATCAGTCTGGGACGGGTTACAAACCTATTTCAAAGGCCCTGGGACTCCAAAGGACCACAGTGAGAGCCATTATCTCCAAATGGAAAAACTCTGCACTGTAGTGAACCTTTCCAGAAGTGACAGACGTTCCAAGATTCCTCCAAGAGCACAGCAACTACTCATCCAGGAAGTCACAAAAGAGCCAAGGACAACATCAAAGGACCTACAGGCCTCTCTTGCATCAATTAATGTCACTGTTCATGACTCCACTATCAGAAAGACACTGGGCAAAAATGGCATCCATGGAAGAATAGTGAGGCGAAAACCACTGCTAACCCAGAAGAACATTAAGGATCTGAATTTTGCCAAAACACACCTTGATGATCCTCAAACCTTTTGGGAGAATGTTCTGTGGATTGATGAGTCGAAAGTGGAACTGTTTGGAAGACAGGGGTCTCGTTACATCTGGCGTAATCAAACACTGAAATCCACAAAAAGAACATCATATCTATGGTCAAGCATGGTGGTGGAAGTGTGATGGTGTGGGGATGCTTTGCTGCTTCATGGCCTGGGCAACTTGCAATAATTGAGGGAAACATGAATTCTGCTCTCTACTAGAAAATCCTAAAGGAGAATGTCCGGTCTTCAGTCTGTAAGTTGAAACTCAACTGCAACTGAGGGCCTTACAGAACTTCTTTCTTTCTTTCTACAGAACTTGATTCTTAATACTGTGTGTCGTTTCCTAGATGATCAAAGACTGTTTTTATGTTTTGTGATAGTTGTGCATGAGTCCCTTGTTTGTCCTGAGCAGTTAAACTGCCCACTGTTCTTCAGAAAAATCCTCCAGGTCCTGCACATTCTTTGGTTTTTCATCATTTTCTGCATATTTTACCCCTTTCCAACAGTGACTATATGATGTTGAGATCTGTCTTTTCACACTTAGGACAACCCAGGGACTCGTACACAACTACTACAAAAGGTGCAAACATTCACTGATGCTCAAGAAGGCAACACGATACATTTAGAGCCAGGTGGGTGTAAACTTTTGAACAGGATGATCTTTGTAAAGTATTATATTGTTTAAAGCTCTTTTTAACATTTAGTACTGCCCTTCAAAAGCTATATAAGATATTGACATGTTTCCCACAAGACAAAATAATAACAATATACACTGATCATCCTGTTCAAAAGTTTACATCCCCCTGGCTCTTGATGCATCATGTTGCCTTCTTGAGCATCAGTGAATGCTTGCACCTTTTGTAATACAATAGTTGTGTATGAGTTCCTCATTTGTCCTAAGTGAAAAGACTGATCTCAACATCATATAGCCCCTGATGGAAAGGGAAATTTCTCTCATATGACCAGAACCTTTTTACCCATCTGTAACAAGGGTGCCAACACTTCTGTTGCTGGCTGTATCTATCCCAGTGCACTATGATAGATAGAGCACATTTTAGAGCTAGTATATAAAAATGTGGTAATGAACAGGCACTTTATAAAGACACCAGACCATCTGTATATAACTGACAGTCTAGGAGGAGAGACGCTCTAAAGTCTATGATGTTTGGTTTCATCATCTCTATTTCAGCATAAACAGAGACTGGCAGCTTGGCGGCAGGGGGAATTTCAGAGCACCTGGTGTCTGGACAAAACACAGCTCATGGACTGAAAGAAGAGCTTGACAGTATCAAGATTCAAGCTTAGGCTAGATTGTCTGTTCACGCAAAACATTTTTTTCTCAACCACCAGTGTATGTTCTACACGTAATCCTACAGCAAGAGGCCACACCATGGTCAAAATGCAGCTGTTTAAAAAAAAGTGCTGCAGCAGCATTCGTTTCATCTTCTTTCAAATGTTGAACTTCACAGGAAAAGTGACATTAAGGAACTTTTTAATCAGGAAATCAGGAAAACCAACATCAAGTCCAAGACATTTTAATCTAGAGCTGTGGAGTCTGGGCACAAATCAGATGATTACTGGGCATAACTAGTAGTAATGCTTTAGCACAACATAGTTTCTGCTGTTAGACATGATCAGCTAGCTAGCAGCAATGTTATGGTTACACGTGAAGTTCACACAAGATGGGCTGTGCTCTCTGAACAAAACAGGCTTTTCTAAGGTCTAAACCAAATGTCAATGAGTCAAGCTTCTAACCTGCTTCCAGGACTACCTTATATAATTAGAAAAACAAACAATAATCATTATAAGGACATTATATTTAAAGGGCAACTGAATTGTATAATGAGGTTTTCTGTACAGTTTGATATAATAAGTGTAAAGTGCTTTAAATTCCATACTATGGACAGTGATGCTTTTTCACTCACACATTGTTCTGCTCAACCGCAGGTTGACTTTCAGGACCATGGAGAGCTCTACGATCGACATACACTATGGCTGCGTCCGAATATCCCTACTACGCTACTACACAGCAGGTGAAAAGCAGTAAGCCAAAGGAGTAGTATGTCCGAATTCTCATTATTCATAAAACAGTAGGCGAGAAATACCCGGATGACCTACTGCTAACACCAAGATTCTGCAGTATGGAACCACACCACTTTGAGAAGCATACCTTCCAACCATGAGGAGAGCAAATTCATGTAAGGGCAGCATATACGTATTTCCAAGCGTGCACATACTTAACGTAAGTAACGCCGATTTGTAGTAAGAAAGCACAGAAATGAAACCAGTGTGATCAGGATGAATCCTGCTCACAGATTAAAATGACTGTGCTTGCAACATCTGGTAGAAAATAGTGCGATACTACAGTGATCACTTTTGAGACGATAAATGTTGCGGATTGTATGTAACCCTACTGTTATTTTATTCCCACAATACAGCGACCTAAATGGCAGTAATGGAAATACATGGCATGGAATCTAGCTTTGTTTAAGGGGAGAGAGTTCCAACAATCAAACAGCTGCGTAATTTGAGCTGTGAGAAAGCCACAAACACACACACACACACACACACACACCTGTTGTTTGTACAATGAGGTCAAATCATCTCTCTTAAAGGAATGTAATTTATAGGTTGTGTTCTTTCAGAATAAACAGTACAAAGGGCAAATTTATATTATATTATATTATATTATATTATATTACATCAATTTGATACTGACCTGGTATCAGATTATAGATTTAGCAGGTCACTGTAATATATATAAAATTAAAACTTTTTTTTTCTCTCAGGCTTACCTATAATCTGCCCTGTTTTTTTGCACTGTCTAGCTGCTTATTCTCTGGTCTTAGCTATATCTCGTTTGTTTTCTTATAGTAATTATTTATTAATATATTTATTTAAATTATATTTTATGTTCCTATTTTAATGTATTTCCTATTATGCCTGATATGCAGCACTTTGGTCAAAATAAAAATAAATGGTGCTACATAACCATACTTTTGACCTTGATCGCATATATATATATATATATATATATATATATATATATATATATATATATATATATATATATATATATATACACACACACCCACCCACCCACACACACACACACACACACACACACACACACACAGTATCCTTAAAGTCTCCATACATAGGGGAATTAAACATTGAACACTTTCCAAAATTCTTCATACTTAGTTTATATTAAATATATTTGTTCAGATAACCTTTAAGAATGCCTTTGACAAAAGAAGAACGTATTGAAATCATTCTCATGGCTGAATCCAGAAGCTGTCGGAAGGTTGCGATGGACTTTAACAGGAAACATGGCAAACACATCATACACCACACTGCTGCCAAAATTATTAACAAATTCCAAAAGACTGGAAGTGTTGCGGACCAACCGAGAAGTGGACATAGAGTCACAGCATTCACAGAACTGTGAAAAGTATAGCAAATATAATCCGATACCTGTCCAGTGTTCCAGTTCAGTATCAATCCGTCATTTGCAGAAGAGTCGATTTGGTTACTAGGAAAATAAAATCTAAAATATCCTATGTTTAATATCACTCTATACTCAGGGCTGTAATATTGGTGTTGAAAATGGGAAAAGTGTGCTTGGTGCACCTCTAGTTTGTGAACACAGTATTCTTGACTAGATTTTGAACACAGCTTTTCCCTGCTTTGCTCTGAGGAACAACCCAGAAGCACTCTGGCGTACAGCCAAAATCACAAGTCAGACACAAGTCAGACACCGCAGCCTGCTCGGCTCAAACCAGCCTCTGACTTTGTCCTAGAGTCTATTTCTGAAGTTGAAAGCGCAAAGTGAGTGCAAAGTGATTTAAAAAGCAGGATACAGTACACGGAAGTATTTGGTGTACTTAATCAAGTGGCAGCCAGCTCTTCACTTTTAACTGACATGCGTGTGTGCAGAAGTAGCCTCATGGTCATGTTTCACTGGAATATTCTGGAAAAACATTCCTTTTAACCTGTCATTTAACTATACAGAAGGCATCCAAGGTGCTCAGTGCGGAAGAAGTAGCAGGAGTCAAAATTGTTATGTAATTAAACAGTTTATTAGACTATATCTCAGACAGAGTGAAGGGCAATCATAGCCTATAGGTCAGGTCGAAATGTGAATACACTAATCATTTTACCAAAAAAAAATAGTAATCTTAGAAACAACATGAAGCTCCAAATAACCATAATAATGGCACTAATTTCCTCCAGAGTCCTAAACTTTGTTCACAGTGTTCATAAAAAGCTCCCTCCCTGCCTGGCAGGACAGACATGACACACTTGCACAGCTGACAGTCCGGTGTTGACTTAACACAAGGGCAGCTGCACAGAACTGAACAAACAGCATTGTTGATTTTTTTTTTTTTTTTTTTTTTTTTTTGCGTAAACCGAAATTTAGGAAGGGGGGGAAAAAACAAGTAGCGGATACACAAACAAGGCTTTTATGCTTTCAACATAGCCACGCTTGCTAACATGTCAGCGACAACACGGCGCTCCGATCAATAATTGAAGGCGCGAGTGACTCGATAACGGCGGCCACCTGTGTGTGAGTCGCTCATGAGCACCATGTAAACGGCCAGAGCTGGTGAACGCGTCGTAGGCTGTAAACACCAAGCTAACCATGGAAGACGGGATTCATTCTACCGTAACACACACACACACAAACAAACAAACAAAAAAAATACATAGGCTGTATATCCCAGCGTCTCGCGCTAAAGCCGGTGAGGCGCTAAAGCCGGTGAGGCGCTAAAGCCACCTGTCCGCCCCCGAGTACCGCGTACCGAGTTACTTACGTGTAGTGCTGCGGGAAGCGGAGCGTCGCCGTTCCGGGCCAGGACACACACAGAATCAACACCGTTTGCACCGAGAAGAGCCAGAAGAGACTTGAGGACTGAGCGGAGATCGCCATTTTTCAGTGTAACATTCAAGACAGCTGGGGGGGAAAAAACAACGAAAGAGGAAAAGAGGAGAGTCGCGGTTTGCAGGCGCACCGTGACTCTTAACGGTAAAGGAGATCCGAGTCGCTTTAAACCTGAGTGTCGGAGTCGGATCGTGTGTACTGGAGCTCCGAAACACAGCCAGCACACTGATGTGTCGAGGCTGCCGCTGTACTGGGGCTAGTGCTCAGCCTTATTCATATTCTCTCTCTCTCTCTCTCTCTCACTCTCTCACTCTAAAACACACATATTCTCTCTTGTTATTCCTGTGTGTCAGACGGGGGGCGCGCATGAGGCGGAGCTTCGCAAAACCACACCGAAGCACAAAAGCTATGCAGTGAATTAAAAATTAAGAATTTTGACAACGAAATGTGCAGTCTTCAATAGAATGTAGGCGATTAGTAGTTACGATTTTATATGTTGCAATATACAAAATGCTGTGCATTTTGAGTTTCATTTCTGATCATTACGATTCATTCATTCATTCATTGATCCATTCATTCGTTCATTCATTGTCTTGTACGCTGCGCATGCGCAAAAGTGTATGTAGCCTATCTAAGTTTAACGCGTCGCCAGCTGTGTTAGCTGTTGGCGTTTATGTATCACATTCAAGCAGGATGAAAGCAGAAGACATATGCCATATAACTAGCATATATATTCAAAAAATATATTCACTGGTACAATGTTGGGCAACATAGACATTGCCGTATAACTATATAACTGTAACTATATAACTATAACTGCCATATAACTATAACTAAGACATATGCCTTATAACTAGCATTGCCATATAACTATAACTAAGACATATGCCATATAACTAGCATATCTATTCAACAAAATATATTCACTGGTACAATGTTGAGCAACATAAATGACACATAGGTTATTTTGGAAATTAAAGTTAAATGACCTCCTTTTCAAAGTAACTAAATATGACAAAACCTTAAAAGAAAAGAAAACAATAAAAGAAAGCAGAAAAGGGGAAGACTGAACATTTGTCCAAAAATAACTGAATTATTTGGAATATCCTTGTGGCCTTTTGGTTGGTTAACAGTAATGAAAGGACAAATAATTTGTAAGTCTACTCTATAAGAAATAAAAAATTTGAGGTTAGTTTGAAATAATGAGCACATAGCCTTATAGCTTTCCTTAGTGCCTGCTCCAGGTCCACCTAGAGATCTCTGTGACCTCTTCGATTGTAACCTGCTAATTTTGGAAATGTTTAAATAAAAGGACTTTCCATTTACCTTCTGGTTAACTCGTGATGCATCTCCTTCTGGACATTTATTAAATTATAAAACAGCACTCACTGGCAATCATAAAATAAAATCATAGGCAGTGGTAGCTCAGTGGTTAAGATGTTGGACTACTGATCAGAAGGTCATGAGTTAAAATCCCAGCACTGCCAAGCTGCCACTTTTGGGCCCTTGAGCAAGGCCCTTAACCCTCAAATGCTCAGTTGTATAAATGACATAAATGTAAGTCGCTCTGGATAAGGGCGTCTGCCAAATGCTACAAATGTAAATGTAAATAACATTTAATAGATCGGTGAAAAATACACAAACTAAATGCATGTGACTCACTCAGATGACTCACTCCCACCTGATATCCTCAACTTTGAAGTACAAAAATACAAAACAACATACTGTTAGCTGCTAGCCTTCTAACAATATCTCGAAGGCTAAAACAACTTCAAAATAATAGCTACAAATTCCACAGTCAGTCAGCTATATATTGCCAGCTAGCAGGATAATTAGAGAACAAATAAATATGGAGAAATGGAGAAATAATTTTTTAAAAAAGAGGCTTTATATGACTCTTGAATACCTTTAACTTTCTCTTGTTATAAGTGTAACTGTAATAATAATTGTTATAATTTATATTTAAAAGACAGTGGCATGGTAACTGTGCAAAATGATAGATATTTGGATTACACAAAGTTGTAAATCACTTTTGGCCACATTTGGTTATACTACACTTTTTATAGAAGATATTATGCAAGACTAACTCCATAAGAAAAGAAACATTTGAATCTCTAACAAACAGACACAAATTAATTTACCACAAATAAATTCCCATCATCTAGACATCTCAAACATGCACAAACACAAATCCACCATCAAAAAACAAAAAAACAAAAACTCCACTGTTCATTGCTGCCTTCACTTCATGTGTCACAGCTATTCTGGGTAAGGCATGTGGCTATCTTGTAGGCAGGTCACTAAAGAACAGATGACACAGTCCATCTTAGGCAGCAATGTTTCCCATGTGCCCTTGAGTCAGTATTGATTTTCTCTTTCTTTCTTTCTTTCTTTCTTTCTTTCTTTCTTTCTTTCTTTCTTTCTTTCTTTCTTTCTTTCTTTCTTTCACAAGGTAATCAAAAAGAAGCTTTTGGATAGAAGAAGAGAGACTACATGCATGTCTCTGTGTATGTAAGTGATATGGAATCATGGTATAACCAATATTGGACATGTATACAAATACAAATTCATGTATTTGCAAATTTTCACACAAAAATGTCTACTATAACTTAAAGGCATGCTAAAACTAGAGAGTGTACCAAGGATATTTACTGTAAATATGGTCATGGTGACAGTGAATTAGGAAATATTTAGGATTCAATGCAGAGACTTAATGCAGTTCTCTGAGGATACAGATCTAAATGAACAAAACCTTCTGAAGTCTTTTGAAGTCCAGAGAGTCATTTTCTTGCATAAATATATATTTCAAGCTGTGAATTACACAGTGTAATATAATTTAATTACATTTTAATAATGAAAAGGCAACTAGATCAATTTCAAAGGCAATAGTTAGATAGATCCTTTCTTGGACAAAGATTTTAAAAAATGTTCCATGAGAGCAGCACATCTTTTTTCATTTATTGATTTAATTTTTTACTTATACATGCTTATGTCTCATCACAACGGGTGATCTAATACAATCAAATCATGTTCAGCATTGACTGCACTCACCAGGAGGGTAGGAAGAACATTGTGCAGCTCTCTACAATAATTTAAACATGAGTTGACATAGGCAGTCAAAGAATATTATGTCAGTGGTCTGATCTTGTTTGTGGTAGATCTAATGCTACTGGTAGCCTAGAAATCAAAATCAAGCCATATATGAATACGCACGCTCACAAAGAGTTTGCATCTGACTACACTTACAAAAAAGGATTCAGAATAATCTGGTATAATCTGCATAGGAGCATTTCTTAATGCGAGATTTGCTGCACTGATTACTGTAAGTGGATAATCAATCAAGAAGTGCTCAAGACTGTGTCTATTTAATAGATTTAGACTATTTAGTACAGTAGTATGAGGTTTGGGAGGTAACCCAAGGATTCAAGCTTCAAGGAATGGGCTCTATTATTGTCTGCTCACTCACTCACTCACTTTCCAGTGATTTATTATGGGCAGGGACAAGGGTTTGAACCAGCCACCCTGGGGCTGTAAGGCAGCAGTGATACCCACTGCACCACCATGCCATCCCCATTAATGTCCTTTCCTTAGTGTTATGAAAAAAAAAACCCTCCACTCTGCACATCAACATTCAAGTTGTTAGAGTTTCCTTCATTCTCAGAGTTGGCTACGCGAACTCTTCCGCATTCCTCGCGCCACGTTGCTGAAAACAGCGCGAGCTTCATTCACAAAAACCCCGCTGGACTATGCATTCATGAACTCTCGCTTTGTTTATATCACCATGTGCTTGTGTTTTGGTTTACGTCATGTCTCCGCCTCCTTTATGCTTATTTGTTCTCTGGTTTGTGTCATGTCTCCGCCCCTGCTCATTCATAGGTTTGTTGTTTATGGTTTAATGATTAGTTTCAGGTGTTCATTGTTTAACGTCTTTTGTCTTTGATTGTTTTGCGTATTTAAACCTCCTTCCGTTTCCGCTTCCTCGAGGAGTATTACAATTGAATATCAATGAACATAGCTAAGTAAAGATAAGTAAGTGTACAGTCCTTTGCGTTTCTGGTTTACCACGCGTTTCCTGGACTTTGGATTATTGCCTTGCAATTTTGTGGATTATTGCCTTGTGATTTTGTGAATTACTGCCTTGTCATTTTGTGGATTACTACCTTGCCATTTTGTGAATTACTGCTTACCGTGCTTTTGTGTTAAGTTTATCCCTGTTCCTTTAGTTTTGACTATTCCCAATAAACTGACTATTTCCCCTGCGCATGCATCCTGCCTCCCTCCGTCTGTGTTTCGTAACAGAATACTCCGCCAAACATGGATGCAGCGGGGAAATCTTGGGCCGGCCATGCCAATTTTTTTGTTCCTTCCTTTAATTCAGTTTCCTTAGAACAATGGACTTTTATTAATGCCCCGGAGGCATATGATGGTTTCTCCATGTGGCCTCAATGTTTTTTGTGGAAGGCCCAAATGTACTTTCTCAGTTTGGAGGATCCCTTGCCCACCGAAGAACAGTGGTTGAGGTTCCTCCTGTCCTGCCTGGTCAGTTCTGCTCGCCTGTGGGCGGAGCTTCACCTTGCCAGTAGGTCCACTAGGATGTATTCAGTTTCTGGCTTTGTGGATCTACTGGTCCAGGTATTTGGGAGCCCCGGATTCATGCCCGACCTCAGGACCTTCTTGGGGAAGGACCGCCTGGGCAATCGGTCCAGCCAGTTGTTCCTGGAGTACTACGAGAGGAAGCAGGCTAATGCGGCGGCCTGCACCTCTCAGCCGCAGACCCAGGAGTGCGCAACAGAGGGCTGCACCCGACAGGCCAGCTTACAGTGCCCCACCTGTCGAAAACAGGGAACAAGGAGCTACTACTTCTGCTCGAAGGCCTGCTTTAAGGACAGCTGGCAAGTGCATAAGCGGCTCCATAGGCGGGCACCCACAGAGCTCCAGCCGGAGGCCCATAAGGAGGTCTCCTCAGCGGAGCTGCCCCTGGAGGTTAATGTGGCAGCCTCCAGCCCCGAGCTCCAGCAGGAGGCCCAGCAGGAGGTCTCCCCAACGGAGCGTCACCTGGAGGTTAATGTGGCAGCCTCCAGCCCCGAGCTCCAGCAGGAGGCCCAGCAGGAGGTCTCCTCAGCGGAGCTGCCCCTGGAGGTTAACGTGGCAATCTCCAGCCCCGAGCTCCAGCAAGAGACCCAGCAGGAGGTCTCCCCAGCAGAGGGCCCTCTGGAGGTCCATGAGGGGACCTCCGTTCCTGTCCTATGCCTGTCGGGGGTTCATGAGGAGACCTCCGTTCCTGTCCTGTGCCTGCCGGAGGTTCACGAGGAGACCTCCACTCCTGTCCTGCTCATGTCTGAGGTCCACGAGATGACCTCCTCCGAAGCCAAGTCCATGTCAGAGGTCCAGGGGATGACCTCCTCCGAAGCCAAGGCCATGTCAGAGGTCCATGGGATGACCTCCTCCAAAGCCAAGTCCATGTCTAAGGTCCACGGGATGACCCCCTCCCAAGCCAAGTCCATGTCTGAGGTCCACGGGATGACCTCCTTTCCAAGTCCAAGTCCAGATCAAGGTTTCTGTCCTGACCCATATCCTAGTCTATGTCTCAGTCCAGATCCATACCCTAGACCAGAGTCATGTTCCAGCCCATGCTTCAGTTCAGACCTAGATTCACATCCAGAATCTAATCTAGTTCTCAGTCCAGGTCCCAGTCCTGTTTCTAGTTTAGATTCCAGTACAGGTTCAGATCCAGTTCCCAATCCAGTTTCCAGTCTAGGTCTCAGTCCAGAATCCAGTCCAGAGTCCACCTCTGTCTCCACCTCTGTCTCCAGTCAGGTTTCTAACATCATTTCCAGTTCTATTTCTAGCTTAGCTTTCAGTCCAGTTGCTAGTTTTGTTGCAAATCCACTTTCCAGTTCAGGTTCTAGCTTTGTTTCCAGTCCAGTTTCCAGTCCAGTCTCCAAGTCTGTCTCCAAGTCTGTCTCCAAGTCTGTCTCCAATCCAGGTGCCAAGTCTGTCTCCAATCCAGGTGCCAAGTCTGATTCCAGTCCTGGTTCCAGTCCAAGCTCCAAGCCAAGCACAGCTCCCAGCTCCAAGGCAAGCACCAGGTCAAGCACAGCTCCAAGCTCCAAGTCAAGCACCAGGTCAAGCACAGCTCCCAGCTCCAAGTCAAGCACCAGATCACGCATCACTCCAAGCTCCAAGTCAAGCACCAGGTCAAGCACAGCTCCACGTCAAGCACCAGGTCATGCATCACTCCAAGCTCCAAGTCAAGCACCAGGTCAAGCACAGCTTCAAGCTCCAAGTCAAGCACCAGGTCACGCACAGCTCCAAGCTCCAAGTCAAGCACCAGGTCACGCATCACTCCAAGCTCCAAGTCAAGCACCAGGTCAAGCACAGCCCCAAGCTCCAAGAACTGAGAACTAGATTAGATTCTGGATGTGAATCTAGGTCTGAACTGAGGCATGGGCTGGAATATGACTCTGGTCTAGGGTATGGATCTGGACTGAGACATAGACTAGGATATGGGTCAGGACAGAAACCTTGATCTGGACTTGGACTTGGAAAGGAGGTCATCCCGTGGCCCTCAGACATGGACTTGGCTTCGGAGGAGGTCATCCCATGGACCTCTGACATGGACTTGGCTTCGGAGGAGGTCATCCTGTGGACCTCTGACATGGACTTGGCTTCGGAGGAGGTCATCCCGTGGACCTCTGACATGGCCTTGGCTTCGGAGGAGGTCATCCCGTGGACCTCTGACATGGACTTGGCTTCGGAGGAGGTCATCCCGTGAACCTCTGACATGGACTTGGCTTCGGAGGAGGTCATCTCGTGGACCTCAGACATGAGCAGGACAGGAGTGGAGGTCTCCTCGTGAACCTCCGGCAGGCACAGGACAGGAACGGAGGTCTCCTCATGAACCCCCGACAGGAATAGGACAGGAACGGAGGTCCCCTCATGGACCTCCAGAGGGCGCTCTGCTGGGGAGACCTCCTGCTGGGTCTCTTGCTGGAGCTCGGGGCTGGAGATTGCCACATTAACCTCCAGGGGCAGCTCCGCTGAGGAGCCCTCCTGCTGGGCCTCCTGCTGGAGCTCGGGGCTGGAGGTTGCCACGTTAACCTCCAGGGGCAGCTCCGCTGAGGAGACCTCCTGATGGGCCTCCGGCTGGAGCTCTGTGGGTACCCGCCTATGGAGCCGCTTATGCACTTGCCAGCTGTCCTTAAAGCAGGCCTTCGAGCAGAAGTAGTAGCTCCTTGTTCCCTGTTTTCGACAGGTGGGGCACTGTAAGCTGGCCTGTCGGGTGCAGCCCTCTGTTGCGCACTCCTGGGTCTGGGGCTGAGAGGTGCAGGCCGCCGCATTAGCCTGCTTCCTCTCGTAGTACTCCAGGAACAACTGGCTGGACCGATTGCCCAGGCCGTCCTTCCCCAAGAAGGTCCTGAGGTCGGGCATGAAGCCGGGGCTCCCAAATACCTGGACCAGTAGATCCACAAAGCCAGAAACCGAATATATCCTAGTGGACCTACTGGCAAGGTGAAGCTCCGCCCACAGGCGAGCAGAACTGACCAGGCAGAACAGGAGGAACCTCAACCACTGTTCTTCGGTGGGCAAGGGATCCTCCAAACTGAGAAAGTACATTTGGGCCTTCCACAAAAAACATTGAGGCCACATGGAGAAACCATCATATGCCTCCGGGGCATTAATAAAAGTCCATTGTTCTAAGGAAACTGAATTAAAGGAAGGAACAAAAAAATTGGCATGGCCGGCCCAAGATTTCCCCGCTGCATCCATGTTTGGCGGAGTATTCTGTTACGAAACACAGACGGAGGGAGGCAGGATGCATGCGTAGGGGAAATAGTCAGTTTATTGGGAATAGTCAAAACTAAAGGAACAGGGATAAACTTAACACAAAAGCACGGTAAGCAGTAATTCACAAAATGGCAAGGTAGTAATCCACAAAATGACAAGGCAGTAATTCACAAAATCACAAGGCAATAATCCACAAAATTGCAAGGCAATAATACAAAGTCCAGGAAACACGTGGTAAACCAGAAACGCAAAGGACTGCACACTTACTTATCTTTACTTAGCTATGTTCATTGATATTCACTTGTAATGCTCCTCGAGGAAGCGGAAACGGAAGGAGGTTTAAATACGCAAAACAATCAAAGACAAAAGACGTTAAACAATGAACACCTGAAACTAATCATTAAACCATAAACAACAAAGTCAAGTCAAGCACAAGTCAAGCACAGCTCCAAGCTCCAAGTCAAGCACCAGGTCACGCATCGCTCCAAGCTCCAAGTCAAGCACCAGGTCAATCACAGCTCCAAGCTCCAAGTCAAGCACCAGGTCACGCATCGCTCCAAGCTCCAAGTCAAGCACCAGGTCAAGCACAGCTCCAAGCTCCAAGTCAAGCACCAGGTCACGCATCGCCCCAAGCTCCAATCAAGTACCAGGTCAAGCACAGCTCCAAGCTCCAAGTCAAGCACCAGGTCACGCATCGCTCCAAGCTCCAAGTCAAGCACAGCTCCAAGCTCCAAGTCAAGAACCAGGTCACGCATCACTCCAAGCTCCAAGTCAAGCACCAGGTCAAGCACAGCTCCAAGCTCCAAGTCAAGCACCAGGTCACGCATCACTCCAAGCTCCAAGTCAAGCACCAGGTCAAGCACAGCTCCAAGCTCCAAGTCAAGCACCAGGTCACGCATCGCTCCAAGCTCCAAGTCAAGCACCAGGTCACGCATCGCTCCAAGCTCCAAGTCAAGCACCAGGTCACGCATTGCTCCAAGCTCCAAGTCAAGCACCACACCAAGTTCTCTACCAAGTTCTCGACCAAGTTCTCGACCAGGGCCGAAGGGACAACCCAACACGCTCTGCTCTGGCCTCGGGACACTGGACATCGCCAGCCTCGGGTCCTGGGGGGCAGATGTTAGGATCCTGCCCAGGGGCCCAGGTCCGCCAGAGCGGTCAGAACTTTCGGCGCTTCGGGAGGAGCGCCTTTGGTGGGGGGGGGCTCTGTTAGAGTTTCCTTCATTTTCGGAGTTCGTTACGTGAACACTTCCGCATTCCTCACGCCACAGCACGAACTTCATTCACAAAAACCCCGCTGGACTATGCATTCATGAACTCTCGCTTTGTTTATATCACCATGTGCTTGTGTTTTGGTTTATGTCATGTCTCTGCCTCCTTTATGCTTATTGGTTCTCTGGTTTGTGTCATGTCTCCGCCCCTGCTCATTCATAGGTTTGTCATTTATGGTTTAATGATTAGTTTCAGGTGTTCATTGTTTAACGTCTTTTGTCTTTGATTGTTTTGCGTATTTAAACCTCCTTCCGTTTCCGCTTCCTCACGGAGTATTACAATTGAAAACCAATGAACATAGCTAAGTAAAGATAAGTAAGTGTACATTCCTTTGCGTTTCTGGTTTACCACGCATTTTCTGGACTTTGGATTATTGCCTTGCCATTTTGTGGATTACTGCCGTGTCATTTTGTGGATTATTGCCTTGTCATTGTATCACTCCGCTGATAACTGAAAAGCTTTAAGCTCATTGTTTCAGTGCAGCACGCTACAGCGCCATATTTGTTTGACAAATTTAGCTGCAGTTAAGTGCTTAGAGTTAAAACTGCAGTTCCTAACATTAAATTTGTGTCTGAAGATGATGAAATCGCATTACAGCACATCTTTAATAATGTAATCGCCTGGTAAGAACGAAGAAATCTTCTTCCAGCGCAGTAAAAGATTGATTTGAGCGATGTTCCTCTAATCTTTCTAAAAGGCCTTATTATTATATTGCTAGATTCGATTCATTGCGTAGGACCAATGTTATTCGACTAAGCGATGTCACTCCCGTCGGCGCACAATCTTGGCGTAGCTAACCAAAACGCGCACCGTGTGCATACCCAATCAAAATCACTGCTGGCAAATATTTGATTGATATGTAAAAGGGAGCCCTCTACACTCTGATCAAGTGTAAGATTTAAACAACGGCGACGAAATCCCGTTGTGATTTTGTGTGCATGGCAGCGAAGAAATCCTGCCCACACTTCTTGTGCATAAATAGCACAAAAGGATCCCTGAGATCTCAAAAGCTCTCTTTATTCTCATGGTAAGGCAGGAAATCGTCATTAAAGCTTCTCCTAGGGAACGCGCACCGATTTCACTTCCTGTCTGAATTTAGGGTAGGTAGGGCGCAGTACCTCTGACTCCAGGTGAAAAGGCAGACGAGGCCAACTGACCACCAGAACAGTTGGGTTACGTACCCACAGTAAGGCTCCGTACCGACGCACCTGCCCGTCTGGCACAGCTTGCCACCGAGGCAGCTGGCCCCAAAAAGGGTTTTAGGAGGAAACCCGATTCCGGCTCTGCAGCCTGGCAGTCGGCATGCCTCACCTGACCGCCGGCAAATTGTGCTAAAGGTCATAACTGTTTGAGTGGTCGCACCGTGGTACGGAAAGCGAGGGGCCCTGAGTCACACTGCAGTTGAGTGTTTGGGGACCGTCAGGTAGGTTGGCTTCACCACTGATTCTCATCTGAGCAACCTCAATTCACCCCAGGCATATCTAAAGGGCATACGGCCCATCCACTTAGTATAAGCCATGGCATCTCTGATTATTTAAGTGTTTGGCCCATCTCTCTCTCTCTTAAGCCATACCGTCTCCATAGGGCTTATGACTCAACAGCACCCCCACTCCGGCAGACCTGTCATAAACCCTATGTGTGATAGCTAACTTAAGTCTTCTATTTTCCTCTGTCTATACCTGTTTTCATTTGCATCTTATTTTGTGTTTCCCTCCTCTAATTGTTTCAGTTTTGTTTTCCTTTGTGTTAGCTCCTGTTCTGTTGTGACTTGTCTCTCAAAGTTCACATACAGGCAGAGCCTATGAGAACCAGCAAGGAAAAAGCTAAATGCTAGATTGACGACCCAGGCAGCCAGTGTCTTTAAGATGACCCACTAGGCTACTGCCTGTCCAAATTTCTATTTAGATCCGGCGTTTACCCATGCAAATTGGCCCTCCCTGGCCAATTACGGCCAAAATCCATAAGTATCTGGCCTACGTACCACTAACTGTCTACACCAGTTAGCCGAATTTATACTCCCTGCGTACCAAATTCAGTATCACTGTAGCTCATTAATTCTGCACGGACTTGTATGGTCTTTGGTGTTCTTTCTCTCTCGCCAACAGTTTGATCCACTTGTCATCCGATCACCATGACGACTGTCACCCAACGATGTCCACACCTGGACAGCCTTGTCCAAAAGGGGCGACTGTAACGTCTGAACGTATCAAACTGATTTCTGAATCAGCCTGGATCTAGCAAAGAAGTTTCTCTGTGTCTTTGAGCCATGAATCCTTATCTGTAACCCCCCTCTGGTCTTCACCAGATCCCATTGGAATGCGACAGAGGACACGACCCCCCCCTCTTCAGACACACACACACACACACACACACACACACACACACACACACACGCGCGCGCTCACACACGCACGCACACACACAAAGCTTACCTACACACGTGCGTGCGCACACACACGCACACACACACCATGGAAAATCTCTTTTGAATGTAACATGTAATTATTTGATGTCCAAATAGTGTGATGTTATCATATTTGCATATATTGTGTGTTTATGTAACCTAACCATAATGATTTTAGATAGTCTTACCTTAGGATATTATTTTAAATGTCTGTAACCATGTTTTACCTGTAATATTCTTTATAAATCCATCGAATTTGGTATGTGGTTAATCGTCTCGAGATACCCTGATTGATTATGCATATCATATTGCAATGGGATACATTATTTCATGCTTTTTCTTAACTTCATATACAATACAGTTTAAACCATCTCCTCCCTGGACATGCAAATTCAGGTCTGAGACCAGACAAAGAAAGTTCATATCGCCAACAAATCCAACTTCCTGATTGGCCAACAGCCCAAAGAGGCATGTGCATTGGTGTTGTCTTTAAAACAACACCACGCTTTGAAACTCACTTCTGAACACTCTCTTCAGCTTCACTTACTTCAACTTCACTTCTACACTCTTCCGGTTTCTCTCCTCCGGGGCCACGTGCCCCGGGAAGAGGAAGCCAGGATCTCTCTCTCCCGGACAAAAAGATGCAACCGCCTCAAGGCCCACGCCTTTTCAAACGGCACGACGAACCAGCGAACTTTCAAACCAAAGCCATGCAAGTATAGTTAATGGATCTATATCTGCGTTTAAGATTGTACCCCTGTTTACAGGAGATTTAAGTTCGTTGCTGGTTTTGAAAAAGGCTAATTAATTGTTGTTTTTGTCTGCTACCCTTTTCATTTCATTACTTTCTCTCTAATCTCTCTCTCTTCTTGTATATAGATGTACATATGTATGGTTTGCTTACAGTTAGTCGTGTGTATCCATAGTTACACCTAGTTATTAAAATCTATTATCACCACACTTGATTTGTCTCTGTTTTTGGTCACGTGGTAGAGTCAATTCTACACTGCATAAGATCTTGTTACCTTCAAGTTCTAATTTTAATAACAAACTTCTTTGGTTAATCCTTCCTGGCCAGAAGGATAAACTCCCTCTTTAGAGTTCATAATTCCAAACTAGACTACAGCTAATCCTAAAAGCTGATCTAGACCACATACATAGCCATAATTAATTATAATCCGTTGTAGTTAATTATCTATATGTATATGTGCACCTACATGAATTGCCTTTCTTGGCTGATGTATATTTATAACTTGTCACAACAGGCGTTGATTAGATATATAGATATAATTCACGCCATTCAAGCTAATTCCTTATATAAATTGAAGAATACATTTAAACGTGTTAAACATCTTTTAATTCATTACATAAATTGTAACTGGTGGAGAATATTTTTAAATGTTGCAGATTCATCCGATTTACTACACATTCTGGTAGATAATGCGGGCACGCTTTAAAACTCGTCTCCTTTGAAAAGGTGCTTCGAATCCAAGTGTGCGCTTCTGTTTCGTTTTTCATGTTTAAAGTTGATCCATTACATTATTCTGGTGGAAAAGAATAATGCTAGTAATGATTGATTCGTTACATCATTTTGTGGATTACTACCTTGCCATTTTGTGAATTACTGCTTACCGTGCTTTTGTGTTAAGTTTATCCCTGTTCCTTTAGTTTTGACTATTCCCAATAAACTGAGTATTTCCCTCTGCGCATGCATCCTGCCTCCCTCCGTCTGTGTTTCGTAACACAAGTATCAATTCAACAGCTGATGATGATCTTACTGTCTGAGCAGATTGCTACGAGAAAACCCTGAAACTGCTGCAAGTTAAAGGATAAGAAATGAAGGTTGCACTGAAAAGTGACCATGAGCAGCACCTACTGCTGCAAACAATAATTCTAATTGGTATTTATTCAGCTTTATGACTCATTGTTAGTGAAGTCTAATGTTAATTCAACAGCTAAAACACAAAGATTGGTGAGAAATAAATAAATGCATGTGACTCACTCAAATGACTCACTCCCACTTGATATCACCAACTTTGAAGTACAAAAATACAAAACAACATACTGTTAGCTGCTAGCCTTCTAACAATAGCTCGAAGGCTAAAACAACTTCAAAATAATAGCCACAAATACCACAGTCAGTCAGCTATATATTGCCAGCTAGCAGGATGACTAGAGAACAAAATAAATGCCTTAACCATACAGCAAAAGAGGTTTTGCATGACTCTTGAATACCTTTCCCTTTCTCCTGTAATATGTAATTGTAGTAATAATTGTTATAATTTACACTTGTACTCAGTTGCTTTTGCAGTGTAATAAAAAATTGTTAGTGCTGTTCGCCTCATTTGTGAAATTGTAAATATTTAAAGCTGCATTTAAAGTTGTCATTGTTCAAAATGTATTGTATCCCCATTTTTATACTAGCTACCTTTGCACATATTGGGGCAGTTGTGTTGTTAGTTGTTATTGTACTACATTTTTTATTAATAAGGGATAATGACGGGTTTGTGATTTTTAAATGAAGTATGTTGTATTTAAACTGTTTTATCAACCACTCTGAGGCTTTGAAATTTATTCAAAAAGAAAAAAATAAGAAATGCTACCTATTTCAATACAAACAGCACCTATCCAACTACAGTGCCCTCCACTAATATTGGCACCCTTGGTAAATATGAGCAAAGGCAGCTGTGGAAAATTGTCTTTATTGTTTAACCTTTTGACCTTTTGTTAAAAAAAACAAAACAAAAATACTCTGCACTCATGGATATCAAACAATTACAAACACAACACAGGTTTATCAAAAAAAATTCTTTGTTAAATATAGGTGTGCAACAATTATTGGCACCCCTATGAATTCATATGAGAAATATATTTGACGTATATTCCCACTGATATTTTAATTTTTTTAGTACACCTGGGTGACTAGGAACAGGAAATTGTTCAATCATGACTTCCTGTTTCACAGGGGTATAAATATGAGGTAACACATAGGCCAAATTCCCTTAGTCATTCATAACAATGGGTAAGACCAAGGAATATAGCTGTGATGTGTGGCAAAAAGGTTGCTGAGCTTCACAAAATTGGAAGTGGCTATAAAAAAATAGCACAAGCATTGAAAATGCCTATTTACACCATCAGGGCAATAATTAAGAAATTCCAGTCAACTGGAAATGTTATGAATCAACCTGAAATTGGACTCAACCTTGAAATTGTCTCAACACACTGTGAAGAGGATGGTTCCAGTGGCCAAAAAATCTCCAAGGATCACATCTGGAGAATTGCAGAAGTTAGTTGCATCTTGGGGTCAGAAAGTCTCCAAAACTACAATTCAAGGCCCAACATCACCACAAGTTGTTTGGAAGGGTTTCAAGACAAAAGCCTCTACTCTCATTCAAAAACAAACTCAAGCATCTTCAGTTTGCCAGACACTACTGGAACTTTAAATGGGATCAGGTTCTATGGTCAGATGAAACCAAAATAGAGCTTAGGTGGTTTTGGCGCACACAGAAAGGTAGCCATATGGAAAAGTACCTCATGCCCACAGTTAAATATGGTGGTGGCTCTTTAATGTTTTGGGGCTGTTTTTCTGCCAGAGGACCTGGACATTTTGTTAGGACACATGGCATCATGGACTCTATCAAATATCAACAGGTTTTAAATGAAAACCTGACTGCCTCTGCCAGAAAGCTTAAAATGGGCCGTGGTTGAATCTTCCAGCAGGACAATAATCCAAAACATACATCAAAATCAACACAAAAATGGTTTACTGACCACAAAATCAAGGTCCTGCCATGGCCATCCCAGTCCCCTGACTTGAAACCCATAGAAAACCTGTGGGGTGAACTGAAGAGGAGAGTCCACCAGCATGGCCCTCAAAATTTGAAGGATCTGGAGAGATTCTGTGGAATGGTCTCAGATCTCTTGCCATGTATTCTCCAACCTCATCAGGCATTATAGGAAAAGACTCAGAGCTGTTATCTTGGCAAAGGGAGGTAGCACATAGTATTTTTTTAAACAAAAGATCAAAAGGTTAAATATTAAAGATAAATTTTCACAGCCTTCTTTGCTCATATTTACCAAGGGTGCCAATATTAGTGGAGGGTAATGTATCTATTCATCTGTAATGCTAAATACAGACATTACACATTTGTGTCTTTATCCTAAAATAGTCACACACAAAACAATTCCCTATAAGAAGACCATGTCCTACTAATAGCATTGAAAAATGTTAATCATTAGTAATAAAATATTCTCTTAAGCTTTATGAGTCATCTGCCAACATGAACTTGATTGCTGATGCACTCTTTTTGTTCAACTCAGACTCTTCCTTATCCTTCACTGTGCACTCCTGGACACCATGCACAAACATCTTTTCACCTGATCAGCAGATGTACAGTATCTCACAAAAGTGAGTACACCCCTCACATTTTTGTAAATATTTTATTATATATTTTCATGAGACAACACTGAAGAAGTGACGCTTTGCTGCAATGTAAAGTAGTGAGTGTATAGCTTGTATAACAGTGTAAATTTGCTGTCCCCTCAAAATAACTCAACACACAGCCATTAATGTCTAAACCGCTGGCAACAAAAGTGAGTACACCCCTAAGTGAAAATGTCCAAATTGGGCCCAATTAGCCATTTTCCCTCCCCGGTGTCATGTGACTCGTTAGTGTTACAAGGTCTCAGGTGTGAATGGGGAGCAGGTGTGTTAAGTTTGGTGTTATCGCTCTCACACTCTCTCATACTGGTCACTGGAAGTTCAACATGGCACCTCATGGCAAGAACTCTGAGGATCTGAAAAAAAGAATTGTTGCTCTACATAAAGATGGCCTAGGCTATAAGAAGATTGCCAACACCCTGAAACTGAGCTGCAGCACGGTGGCCAAGACCATACAGCGGTTTAACAGAACAGGTTCCACTCAGAACAGGCCTCGCCATGGTCGACCAAAGAAGTTGAGTGCACGTGCTCAGCATCATATCCAGAGGTTGGCTTTGCAGAATAGACGTATGAGTGCTGCCAGCATTGCTGCAGAGGTTGAAGGGGTGGGGGGTCAGCCTGTCAGTGCTCAGACCATACGCCGCACACTACATCAAATTGGTCTGCATGGCTGTCATCCCAGAAGGAAGCCTCTTCTAAAGATGATGCACAAGAAAGCCCGAAAACAGTTTGCTGAAGACAAGCAGACTAAGGACATGGATTACTGGAACCATGTCCTGTGGTCTGATGAGACCAAGATAAACTTATTTGGTTCAGATGGTGTCAAGCGTGTGTGGTGGCAACGAGGTGAGGAGTACAAAGACAAGTGTGTCTTGCCTACAGTCAAGCATGGTGGTGGGAGTGTCATGGTCTGGGGCTGCATGAGTGCTGCTGGCACTGGGGAGCTACAGTTCATTGAGGGAACCATGAATGCCAACATGTACTGTGATGTACTGAAGCAGTGCATGATCCCCTCCCTTTAGAAACTGGGCCGGAGAGCAGTATTCCAACATGATAACGACCCCAAACACACCTCCAAGATGACCACTGCCTTGCTAAAGAAGCTGAGGGTAAAGGTGATGGACTGGCCAAGCATGTCTCCAGACCTAAACCCTATTGAGCATCTGTGGGACATCCTCAAATGGAAGGTGGAGGAGTGCAAGGTCTCTAACATCCACCAGCTCTGTGATGTTGTCACGGAGGAGTGGAAGAGGACTCCAGTGGCAACCTGTGAAGCTCTGGTGAACTCCATGCCCAACAGGGTTAAGGCAGTGCTGGAAAATAATGGTGGCCACAGAAAATATTGACACTTTGGGCCCAATTTGGACATTTTCAGTTAGGGGTGTACTCACTTTTGTTGCCAGCGGTTTAGACATTAATGGCTGTGTGTTGAGTTATTTTGAGGGTACAGCAAATTTACACTGTTATACAAGCTGTACACTCACTACTTTACATTGTAGCAAAGTGTCATTTCTTCAGTGTTGTCCCATGAAAAGATATAATAAAATATGTACAAAAATGTGAGGGGTGTACTCACTTTTGTGAGATACTGTAAGTGGCCCAGGAACCGTGTGATAAAAGCACATCATTAAATTTCTGTTGTGGCCTTGTGAGGCTTTGTGAGTCTAATTTCCTTTGTAAGTCTAACTATGTGCTCTGTCTGGAGGATACAGTGTCAGTCAAAGCCAAATAATATCCACTTAAGCACATCAAGACTCAACAGTAAATGGATGGTTGTGAGGTGCACTAGGGACTGAAATGTTTATTGATGGAGAGAAGAAGAGGGTTTGAGTGGGAATGTGTGCAAGAGTGAAAATTTCACACCTACAATACCAATTCTTCTGTTTCACCAAGTTAAATATACATGCTGATTATCATGAAGGGAGGGTCACAGAGGCGGAATTTCTTTATTAGCACAGACACAGGGAAGCAGGCTCAGGGAAACAGGCACAAGGAAACAAGCTTGGGAAACAGGCTCAAGGAAAATAAACACTAGGAAAACACAGAGGGGGGAGCGACGGCCACGGCGAGGCCAGAGGGGGGAGCAACAAGTACAAACAAGGAGGTGGAGCGATGTAATGGCAGTAATAGGACCATGAAGCAGAGCGATGTCCTCTGCGGAACACAGAGGTGGAGCGACATCCTCAGCAGGACAGGGAAACCGGGCGATGACCTCAGCAGAACACAGAGGCGGAGCGACGTCCTCAGCGGAACACGGAAGCCAAGCGACGTCCTCAGCGGAACCAGGAAGCCGAGCGACATCCCCAGGGGAACACGGAAGCCGGGTGATGACCTCAGCGGAACATGGATGCAAAGCGGCATTATTACCCAGTATGGAATGGGAAGGCCTCCGATCTCAGTGGGACGGGATGGGAGGTCAGCGAAGAGCCTCCAGCTCAGAGTTCAAACCCTCTCCCTAATCCAGTCTATCCCACTGCCCCCAAATGTCCCACCTGTAGGTGAACAGGCTCTTAAGGGTATCTCCGCCTCACCCTGAAGAGCCGAAAATCCACTCTCCTCACAGCGCTGAAGTTCTGCTGCATCCTAAAGTGGCTGGAGTGTTCGGTCATGAAGGGAGGGTCCACAGAGGCGGATGCAAATGCAGAACTTCTTTATTAGCATGGACACAGGGAAGCAGGCTCAGGGAAATAGGCACAAGGGAACAAGCTTGGGAAACAGGCTCAAGGAAAATAAACACTAGGAAAACACACTGAGACCTGGCATATACAGAAACTAAGAAAAACTAGAAAAATAAACCTTAAGAAAAATGTACTAAATAACCAAAACATTGTGCAAAATGGAAGAAACAACAATAACAAAGAACCAAACACAAACATAACCTGACTTGACGTAATGCTCCAGCAACTAAGGAGAAAACACAGGGAACTTAAATAGCGCACTAATCAATCAGGGCAAATGAAACACACATGGGAATAATTAAACAGGAATTACATGGAAACAACAGAAGAAGAAGTTCTACATGGGGGACAATACCCCTGGGGGGCCATGACACTGATTTAAACAAACAAGTCTTTCATTTGTAATATAACCAGTCATAACTGTGATTTCATAGACTTCAAAGTTCTTACATTTTTAATATCAGGCCAGAGTAGAATCCAGCCTCTGCCCTGTGTGTGCAGAGCTTGCATGTTCTCCCCATGCTGCAGAGGTTTCTTCAGGGTACTCCGTTTTCCACCCCCAGTCCAAAGACGTGCATTGTAGGCTGATTGGCATTTCCAAATTGCCCGTAGTGCATGAATGGGTGTGTGAGTGTGTTTGCGCAATTGTGCCCTTTGATGGGTTGGCACCCTTTCCAGGGTTTCTCCTGCCTCGTTCCCCGAGTCCCCTGAGATAACTCTAGACTTGCCCGTGATCCTGTGGAGGATAAGTGGTACAGAAAATGGATGGATGGATAAAAGGTCAACAGTGTATTCATTACAATTCTATATTTAACTGCTCCAGATGTCAAACAAATGCTTCACTTGATGAGAGAGGTCAGAAGAGAATGGTCCGAGGTGACAGGAAGGTTACAGTAAGCAGAAAATCATCTCCGAATACAACTCATGTTGAACCTCAAGGCGGATGAGCTACAAAACCAGAAGACCACAGAAGGTTTAATTCCTGTCAGCGTAAAACAGGAATATGAGGCTACAGAGGGAACAGGTTCACGAAAAGTTGACAGTTGAAGATGGGAAAAAGACTAGGTGACCTCTCTTATCAACAAGGCATTTCCGCCAACAGAACTGCCTCTCACTGGACTGTTGTTGTTTTTCACATCATTTTGTGTAAACTGTAGAGACTTTAGTGTGTGAAAATCCCAGGAGATCAGCTGTTTCTGAAATACTCAAACCAGCCCTGCCACGGTTAAGGTCACTGAGATCACACTGGATTACATTTGACCTGTATCTGCATGATTTTATAGCTTGCACTGCTGTCATGTGATTGGATGATTGGAGAATTGCATGAATGAGCATGTGTACAGGTGTTTCTATTAAAGAGGCTGGTGAGTGTACATGGCAAAGCTAGCAGTGTTGACTGAATGACAAGCTGAATCTGTCTCACATACAGTGGGTATAGAAAAGAATCACCCCCCCTTTAAAATAATCACATTTTGTTGCTTTTCAACCTGAAATGAAGACAGACACAGTTTTTGTTTTATCCAGCTGTATTTACTCAGTGCAACTTATAACATCCAAGTGAAAGATATAACACCAACATGTCAGAATTTTTTTTTTTTTTAATTAAACAGAATCACTGAGTTGGAAAAAGGATCACCCCCTTGTTTTAATTTGCCTTATTTTTTTAATTACAGCCTTTAGTCTGATGGTATATGTCTCTAATAACTTTGCACATCTAGACTTTGCAATATTTGCCCACTCTTCTTTGCAGAACTGCTCAAGTTCAGTTAAATTTGATGGTGACCATTTGTGGACTGCAGTCTTCAAGTCATTCCACAGATTTTCAATGGGGTTTAAGTCTGGGCTCTGACTAGGCCATGCAAGGACATTCACCTTTTTCTCTTTCAACCACGGTGTGGTCAGTTTTGCTGTGTGCTTTGGGTCATTGTCATGTTGGAAGGTAAACCTTCTTCCCATTGACAACTTTCTGGCAGAGGGCAGCAGATTTTCCTCAAGAATTTGATGGTATTTTGCCCCATCCATTTTCCTTCTATCCTGACAAGTGCTCCAGTCCCTGCTGCAGAGAAACACCCCCATAACAGGATATTACCACCTCCATGCTTTACTGTAGGAATTGTGTTATTTGGATGGTGAGCTGTATTGGATTTCTGCCAGACATATCATTTGGTGTTGAGGCCAAATAATTAATCTGACCATAACACCTTTTTCCATGTGGCCTCAGAATCTTCAAGGTGCGCTTTGGACATTTGTGGAGAATTTGTGATATTGTTGTCACATGCACACAATGACCACTCTTTGTCATAAATTCTTGCAACTGCTTCAGAGTTGCTGTAGGCCTCTTGGTAGCCTCTCTGACCAGTTTCCTCCTGGCTCTTTCATCCAGTTTGGAGTGATGTCCTGATCCAGGGAGGGTCTGTGTTGTACCAAATACCTTCCACTTCTTAATAATAGACTTCACTGTGCTTCTAGGCATTGATAAAGACTATGAAATTTTTTTGTGTCCATCTCCTGACTTGTGCCTGTCCACAACTTTATCCTGGAGATCGTTTGACAGTGCCTTGCCACCCATAGTTGATTGTTTGCTTCAGTTGCACTACAAAATGCTCCAGGAAAGCTCTTTTCATGCTGAGCTAATCAAAATGACCACAGCTGATCACAGTTGAAAGTCAAATGGCTTTGTGTGCCATTGAGAAGGTGATTAGCTACACCTGACTGAGTTTACAAGTCATTTTTAGATCCTTTTTTCAACTCAGTGATTTTGTTTTTTTATTTATTCATTTATTTTTCTGACATGTTGGTGTTATATCTTTCACTAGGATGTTATAAGTTGCACTGAGTAAATACAGCTGGATAAAACAAAAACTGTGTCCATCTTCATTTCAGGCTGAAAAGCAACAAAATGTGACTATTTC